>CM048851.1:42546455-42916455 GCA_026545225.1 Cornus controversa
AACATAAGTGCTCTTCACATGACAATAAATCCGGTGTTTCATGCTCGTAGCAAACACATCGAGTTGGATTACCATTTTGTGCGCGAATGAGTTGCACTTGGACTACTCGTCACTCAACATATCTCCACTACAGAGCAAGTAGCAGACCTCTTCACAAAACCAATATCAAAGGCTGCACTCAGTAACTTTCGAACCAAACTCTGCCTCCAACCCCGGCACAGTTTGAAGGAGGGTATTGGCACAACCCAGCATCTCGGCGTGAATTGTGGGACTCAAAGGAGTGATAAGGTTGAACATAACTATCAAAGTGATAAGGTTGGAAACTCCCACAATTCATGCTACAATAATGGAGAGACGTTGAAGGATGAAGAAGTATCAATGGCAACAACTTCAACCCGAAATGGTAGTTCGACTAGTTAAGGAAATCTCAACAAATTGATTGAGCAAATCTCGGATTCAAAACAGAGCACGTCTTGGAGTATCCTCGCAGAGCATATCTCGGATTTTATGCTAATCACTCTCAGATAATCTCGGATTTTATGCTACCTGTTATACGGACTCTATGTAATCTGTTTCAGATTCATTGTAATTTTGTTATCCCAGTTTTTTGTGTTTAAATAGAGGACGTGGTCCTCAGTATGATTGTAACCCAGAAATAAGGGAATTACATCTCCAGCTGTGTTCACGAATACAAAAGTAGACTTATTCATTTCATCCTTTCTCCTTTTTTCTATTCCTCTTCTAGTGCTAATATACATTAACAGTAGTAATAATGTAGAATTCAATAAATAAAGGCTACAAACACTTCAAATTAAGAGCTTCTTATGGTGCTTTTTCAGGCAACTTGACTAAGTCAATTTTTGGCAGGTATATTGCATTCAGCTATACAAGAGAGCATTCTGCATGAAATTCTGTTATAGTTGTGGGTTGTTCCAAAACTTCTTTTTACGCTGCTAATTGCATCTTTTCCATATACTAACTTAATATGCTGGTAGTCAAAGCAAAAAAAAAACAAAAAACACATCAATCTGGTTTTTATTGCATTTCTCAGGAGTTAATGGTCATTTATCCATACCAGGGGAAATAATGGAGGGGGGAACATCAAAACCATCTCTTTCGTTAAGGGAAAAGATCTCCACTTTTAGGAGCATGGCCTGGGAAGCATACATAAGCAAGCCAATCTCATATTGGATTCTTCTACTTCTAAGCAGTGGAGCAATGCTTGTGGCATTCCCTGCTTCTACCCTCCTGTCTCGTCTATATTACACCAATGGGGGGAAGAGCAAATGGATCATTTCGTGGGTGGCAGTTGTTGGGTGGCCACTAACTGCTTTAATGTTAATTCCCACATACATCTTTACTAGAACCTTTCCAACACCTCTGAACTTCAAACTCTTTCTTTCCTATATTGTGTTGGGTTTTCTAAGTGCTGCTGACAACCTTATGTATGCATATGCCTATGCCTACCTCCCAGCATCAACGGCCTCTCTTTTGGCATCATCATCTCTTGCGTTTTCTGCACTTTTTGGATATCTTTTTGTGAAGAACAAGATTACTGCCTCAACAATAAATGCTATTGTGATCATTACTGCTGCTATGGCAATCATTGGTCTGGATTCAAGTTCTGACAGATATGGAGATGTTAGTGACAGCCAATACATTATGGGTTATATGTGGGATGTCATTGGATCCGCTGTCCATGGGCTCATTTTTGCTCTTTCCGAGCTTGTTTTCATTAAATTACTGGGAAGAAGATCCTTCCACGTTGTGTTGGAGCAACAAGTCATGGTTTCTTTCTCCGCTTTCATATTTACCACGATTGGGCTTATCATAAATATGGATTTCCAAGGAATGAAAACTGAGGCGAGCAGTTTCAAGGGGGGTGAAGATTCATATTACTTAGTTCTCATCTGGGGTGCTATTACTTTTCAGTTGGGGGTTTTGGGAGCGACTGCTGTGCTTTATTTGGCTTCCACTGTCCTAGCTGGTGTTCTTAATGCAGTAAGGGTACCTCTCACAAGCATTGCAGCTGTTATATTGTTGCATGATCCCATGAGCGGTTTCAAGATCCTCTCTCTGATCATAACATTTTGGGGATTTGCTTCCTATATATACGGAAATTACTCTCTGAGTAAAGATTCCTCATAATCTGTTTGTTAGTTTTCAATTATTATTCTATCTCCTTCATTAATGTATATCTTGTCAAATGTTAATAGCTTGAAACTATTTACTTGCATTGTATTGTCTAATTTATACAACAAGAATGAGTGCTTATATTTTCATACGCACCAACTAACATTTACTGCATGTTGCATTCGTGTTTGGTACAGAAACAGACAAGATTTTCTTTAATTCTAGCATTTGCAGGAGGACTATATATTGCATTATATTTTGGATAACTCGAGAGGGAATTGAAAATTCCATTTACTGTAATCTACAAGCATATTTACATTGAGAAGAATCTGCAGAAATGATTCCAACATATTAAAAAGTTTCTGATGAAGTTACATATTGCTGGAAAGGGGCATCTAGGGGTGCTAAAGTGTCTTGGAAGGAAATTTGTTTACCAAAGGATGAGGGTGGTACTGGGTATCAAGGACTTGTGTACTTGGGGATTAGGCTGCCATTGCTAAACACCTACAGAATTTATGCTCTAATCATTCTAACCATGATTCTTTATGGGTGAGATGGATGTATACTTATTGCATCAAAGGAAGGTAGGAGCATTTGGAGTATCAATCTCTCTGCTAATATTTTTCTTGGGGTTGGAGGAAGATTTTGAAGTAAGCTTAGAATGAAAATTAAACACATTGTTGGAGATGGTAAAAAAAACTCTGCTCTGGTTTGATTTTTGGCATCCCATAGGGTCATGACTCTGGCATTGTTAGGGAAGCCTAAGCCTCGTCTCTCCCATCATTAGGAATGGAATATGGCACTGGCATGTAGACTAGTATAGCCTGGGGTATGACCCCTTGTATTTGTAGTCTTTTTTTTTTTTCTCTTTCTAGGGTGAGTCAATCTAATTTTATCTTATTTACCAAATAAAAATAGAAGAACTAGTTTGTTGCGAAGAAATTTTGGGAAAATAACTCCCATCTCATGCAAGTGTTTGTCTCCTTCATAAAGCAAACTGGAGATATTGAATTGTTATTCAGAAAGAATATAGATCCAGTAATATATATAATCAGATCTACATCTACTAAATTGTATTCCAAAACTTGAATCGCAGAGAACATCTTGAACCAGAAAATGAACATTTAAATTTGAAGAGATATTTGTGTCCCAAGGAAATAAAAATTAAAAATAAAAAATCAATTTCACTTTACAAGGTATTTTAAACATGTTAGCAAGGCAGTTTCCTATAAAGCTCCATCAGTACAGAAGGATTTAACTTTTCTCGACCAATTTCAAGTTTATAAACCATGCACGACAAACGAAAGGGCTTGTAGCCCAATAGTATAACTTTCCTATCTTCAAAAACAATAAAAAGGGCTTGCAACCTAATAGTACAACCTTTCTATCTTCAAAGAGGAGGGAGAAGGGTTCGAGCTCGGTGTGAGCAAAAAAGTAAGTCCCAACTAAGAATTGACAAAAAAAAAAAAAAAAAAAAAAAAACATGCAGGACAAACGAGTCATGTACACCAGACTTGTTCCAACCGAATCAAAAGATGGATAAAAAGTAGAGCTGAGCTAATATAAACACATTGCTTTTCAGAGGAGACCGAGGCAATAGCAACTAGGCAAACTAGTTCAAACAAGCATATAGCATAGATATGATATAAATAGCAGATTCAACGAAGTCTTTTTTTTTTTTTTCCACTACATGGAATCCGCTT
Organism: Cornus controversa; assembly: GCA_026545225.1. Taxonomy (NCBI): domain Eukaryota; kingdom Viridiplantae; phylum Streptophyta; class Magnoliopsida; order Cornales; family Cornaceae; genus Cornus; species Cornus controversa. Next base: position 42,550,292 of record CM048851.1, read on the forward strand.
GATATAAAATAGTTCTATGTAGATAATTAGAGTCCTGCTTTAAAAGCCAGGTGCCTTTAAAGAGGATCAGCATTGCTCGTCTCTTCATTCTCACAGCGAGTCTTAGTTACATAGCTAAACAGAAATATATATAGAAGTTTGTTGCACGCCCATATATGGTTAACATTTTCCTGTTAAACATTGAAATTGGTTAAACCCATTGCATGCATTAGTACTGCAATGGCCAAATTCTAATTTCTAGGACCAATGTCCTTGAGGGCGTTGATCTGCTCTTCTCCCATTGCAGACATGACAGACACCACAAGGTCCTTTCCTTCAGCAAACCCATCTTTAATCTGCACACAAGAAAATTTGAAACAGAAGTTCAATGCAAGTGGATGTGTGTGTGCGTGTGGTGGGGGGGTTAAAGATAAAACAAGGATGAAGACAATATTAACGCATTCAAAGCAAAATGAAGTCGGAGGAGAATTAAGCTGTTTCTCTATGATTTACCTGCGTAAGCAGATTGTCATCGGTGGGAAGCCTCAAGTCATCCTTGGTGTTTCCATTTTCAGTTAACAGACTCACCTATAAGAGATACAAATCCAGTTGATTAAAATCACAAGATTTGAAAAACCTTAATTCTGCATAGCAACCACCAAATTTAACTAAGCTATGTAGGAGAGCATGAAGGCGTATGGTTCAGTGGGATCTATGGGCATTGGTGACCCGAAATCACGACACAGAAAAACCCACTCAACAAAAGCATCAAGTCCTACGGGATATTTCAAATCCTTGCACATCATTTCCTTTTTTCTTTTGGGGTGTGTGTGTGTGTTTGGGGTGGGATGTGGGTGTGGGTCTGGGTGTGGGGGGTGTTGTGAAGGTTAACCAGATAATAACATCACTATGCAGCTATATTTTGAAGTTAAATAGTAAAAAATATGACTCTTACAAAGCCGTCTTCAGAGATATCGATCAGCTGATAGTCAGTACGATTAACATGGGGAACCTGAGAAAAGACAAATGAATAATCATTTGATCAACAAGTCAAATCAATTTCAATGTTTTTTCTTTAATAATCAAATACAGCTGCAGAACCTGGGATGGAATTCCATGGGCAAGGAGAATTCCACATTAAGAGAGAAAATAGAAGGAATCAAATTCAATAGTTTAAAAAAGAAACGGAAATAATGTTACATCACAGTTGTGAGATGAAGGAACAATATCTTCAAGCTTCTTTCCGTTGAAAATATCAATTCCCACAAAGTGGCACTTTGCATGTCCATGCTTGCCTGTTTTTGAGGTAGACACCTCCACAACCTGTTTGGAGCAGTCACCAAAAAAACAGTTGAAATAATGAAGACAAAAATCTTGACTTTTTATAAAAGCAGTGAAGAAAGGAAACCATATTCTACCTTGGTATGTTCTAGGCAAAAGAACAGACTATACTAAAATGACAGAATGACCAACCCTTTTAAATGGCCAAGCTGCAATACAAGCAAGGGTGCATATATCCGAAATCTGGCATCCATCATAGGGAGGTGTGGCCACAAAATAAAATTCTTCCCCAAGGAATACAAAATATAAGCCTGGTAAGCTGTGTAATCTTAGGACTCAAATATTTTCTTGTCTGACATTTTGCGCAAATTATTTTGAAGGAGACAAAGAGAAAATATCTTATAGACAATTATAACAGGAGAAAATTTGATGCAACTTAAATTTGTATATTCCCTTATCATCTGGTATAATTAAAAACTCTTGATCACTATACACCTCCTTTAGATACTGCTCTTCATGCTTTCGTGAGATTAAGACAATTATTCATCTCAATTAAGAACAAAGAAGCCCAAATAAACTCCATTCCTATGAAAAGTGAACACCACAATCCAAATTATTTCTAAAGCATAGAATTCAAGATAAAAAAAAAATAGTAACCCCATATTTCTCATGAATGAAGATGGAAATGAAGATACCTGCCAAAAAGAAAAGATATGAACAAAGGAACCTGTGCTTTATTCACCGGGACTCTGTGGACATTAACTCTGTTTTTCCTTGGGAGTCAAATGCATTTTCAGATTGAGTGAGACCAATCAAAGTGAAAAAGAAGGGGAAAAAAAAAAGCTAACCCAATTTTCTCATCTGACATATACTCTATGGATCAATGGTTGCACTGTTTCATTCAAAATGATTTTGAAGGATAACAGATCAATAGTACTTCCTGGTGCTTGAATGGATGGCCAATGGTTGCCAAGGGTGACATTTATTGCTTAAAACTCTGGCTTGAGCAAAGGTTTTTGCTGGTACTAAAAGTATACATCCAAGTGACGCTCTCCAACTGAAGCTTCGGCTTGGACAACAATGAGGCTTAAAGAAGTTAACATGATTTTCACCGCCTCAGGAATTCTAAAACAAACAGGTCTAACAAGATGTGTCACTTTTAGGTACTTCCTCTCCTTTGTCAATTTTATTTTTAGTATTGAAGGAGGAATGCAGGAGGGCCATTCCTGCAAAATAATTAAAATAGGTAGGACAAAAACATGGAGGTGTACAAGTACCTGTCGTTTTTTCCCAGTAAGAAAATGACTTGCAGGAGATATAACTAATTTACTGAATTGAACAGATATCATATACATGTTCTTGTTTAATTAATATAAACTAATTCTACTACTGCCAATCCTTCATGGTATATCTTTCTTTGCAAATATATATTGTTTTTTCAATATAAAAAAGTGTGTTGTATGCTTGCCTCTTTTTGGTTGTGACTGCAACATCAAAATTGTTTTGAAGAAATTTGACAAATGAACCAAAAGTATCTATGCTTAAAGATTGGAGATAGTGAATTCATGTGGCCGACCCCATTCATATGGTAATAAGGCAAGGATGATGATGATCAGAAGAATCTATGCTTCATACTTCATACTTTTCTACCTCAGAAAGCTGTTCATATTAGTGTTGTCGACTGGCCCTTAAGGCTTACTGGGCTAAGCAATAGGGCACATGAGGAAAAACTAAAAAGCACTCCTCAATGTTAGTACAACTCCATGTATGCAATTTAATTTTATCAGGTGTGATCTGAACTTCTAGTTTAATTGGCATTGAAGATTACCACATGAATACACTTAAATGGGTTGTATTGGACTGTATAACCTAATGAACCCATCACTTGGCATACAAGGAAAAGGAAAAATTCAAATCTTTCCCACCATGCCATATTGTTATATTCAGATAGTTCTGCTTGCAAAATCAATCATTTGATGTCAATCAACCACCCCCACCCAAGGTGAAAAAATTTACTTGCATAATACCGTCGTACAAAACTAATCACATCAATTGCTGACTTGTTGGTTTAACTCTGCTAGTGGTAACATATATTACCAGTATTATATGTGGGATGGGAGTAAAAATAAAGTACATCATGATCATCATCTACCACAGAACAAGATAGATGGCGAGCTCATTTCAATTACTAAACAGACATGTATAAGTCTGTTCCTAGGCCAAGTTAAAAAAAAAAAAGATGTGTCAAAATGTCAAAAAAGGAACCTCCTAAATTCAAATATGGCTAAAATGTGTTCAAATATACTTAGGTGAAAAGTACTTTTATTAGATTTGACAAGGACAAAGAAATGAGAGAATAATGAAAGTTGTGTCTTAAATATATAATAAAAGAAAAATTTAGAATTAAATAAATTAATATCAACATAGAGGTAGCACCAAACGATTATAAGATGCAAGAGCGCCGCCAGACTCTATCTCATCCATTAAAGAACAACAGCCATTGTTGGTTTAACTCTGCTAATGGCAACATATATTACCGGTATTATATGTGGGATGGGAGTACAAATAAAGTACATCATGATCATCATCTACCACAGAACAAGATAGATGGCGAGCTCATTTCAATTACTAAACAGACATGTATAAGTGTGTTCCTAGGCCAAGTTAAAAAAAAAAAAGATGTGTCAAAATGTCAAAAAAGGAACATCCTCAATTCAAATATGGCTAAAACGCGTTCAAATATACTTAGGTGAAAAGTACTTTTATTAGATTTGACAAGGACAAATAAATGAGAGAATAATGAAAGTTGTGTCTTAAATATATAATAAAAGAAAATTTAGAATTAAATAAATTAATATGAACATAGAGGTAGCACCAAACGATTATAAGATGCAAGAGAGCCGCCAGACTCTATCTCATCCATTAAAGAACAACAGCCATTGTCCATGAAATTGGAGAACATAAAAAATTGTAAGAATCTAAAAGAAAACAAAATTTCCAAAAATATTTTAGTTAAATACGAAAATCATAAACATCAAAGAAGTAAAAAGATACCAAAAGATTGAGGAATTTTTTAAAAATCAAATAGAAATATCAAAATTAATAAGATGGGATGTAACTGAAATATTATGAGACAAACTATTGAGCTTAGATCTAAAATAAATTCAAAGAAACAATTAGAAAATTGGTAAATAGAAAAAAAAAGCTGAAATTTGAAAGTTAGGCAAAAGTTATAAAACCAAAGAATAAACAAAAATTGAAAAAGTTAACTGAAGAGAAACCAATAATTGGAAGGTATCTGCAAACCTCAATTTTGGACTTTTTCCTCTGAAAGCATGAAAGCACACTAATTAGTAATGCGATTGAGTGGAGAAAATGCACAAGTTTTACCCACCAATATGGCAGTATCTTAATTAATTCAATTTACTATTAATAATGTAATTAGGTAGCAGATAGAATGAAAATCACTAATTCTGCTATTAAAATCAGTCACTATTCTGTTATATTGATGGGTAGTAAAGGCAGAATTGATCATTAATCAGAATAGAATCAGAAACCCGGTTCTGAGATGAATCAATTTCGGGAACTGACTATGCCACTAACTACAACAATATGAATGAGCTACTAGCTAAATGGTTCAAAGGCAAGAGGAAAGGCAAAACAATGTCAGGGCAAGTGTTAAAACTTAAAAGAACGACTTTTTGACTTCACTTTTATAGAATATATGGCTCTGGGGAGATAGGAATGGCCAAAAAGGGCAAAAAAAGAATATCTATCAGTACAACCTTACAGCTTGCATATTGCTAATATGTAAAACGTCACAATGTTCATCATGTGAACCTCACAGTGTAAGGGGTTATTCTCAACAATGAAATTGGTCTCCACATGTTACACGGACTTAGGTATTTGTGTTTGGTATGTGTCTAAGCATCGGCTTTATCAAATACTACTCAAATCCAAGTACATGAGAATACAGATAAAGTTTTCTAATGTTCTTTTATTTCCTATGACAATATAGTGTTCTATGTAAGATAGAGCTTTCAACATGGACACGTTAACTTGTTCTGAAGCAATAATGAAATAAAATACAAAGCAGAATGATACCGGAGTTTTAATGTGCAATTATATAGTACACTTGAATTATTATGTTTATGCAGGTTAATGTTCAAACAGATATGTCTGACACATCTCACACCCATAATCAGGTGTTGTTTGTAGCTGGGTTTATCCAATCCAATGAGATTTCCTTGCCTCAACAAGTAAAACCTCGCAGCTCTACATAAACATTGTTATAGATAATATACACATGACACATTTATTGTCTGACTATTACAATATTGATACACAAAATCCCAACAAAAGAAGATTCAGTTTCAGAAAGTGAACCCTGCATTAGAAATCTAAAAAACAAACAAAAAAATAAAAATGATTCAGACAGCCAAATGATATTCCCAGAAACACCTACATATCAATACATAAATTTCCATCTTAAACTATTGCATCTACACAAAGTCATGAGAAACAGTCAGTTAAAAGGAATAAAGTTGTCTCATACACACCACAAACAAATGAATAGAAAAGAATAACATGTGTAGCATCAATTCTTAATATCTTATAGAGAGCATGAATTATCACAAGAATCAAATTACCCATCAAAGATCTAAAAAAATAAAGGAACCCAGATAAGATTTCACAATCAAACACGCAAGCGAACGATTAAATTGGAGAAAAATACGAATTTAGCGAAGTGGATTTAACAACACAGAGAGAAAGACCTTGCATGGCCTGTTCTTGATGACTATATATCCGTTCTTGCGAATCGTTCCAGCTTGCTGTGGGTAGGTCTTGGACGCCCCTGCATCGCCCTTCGACTCGAAGTGATGTTCTTCGTCCGACATCTCTCTCTCTCTCTCACTCTCTCTATCTCTAAGGCTGAGGAAGGACGACTTCTGAGGAGGACTAGAGGTTTTTATTTGAGGTTTGTTTCAGTCCGTCACAAACTCTTATAATGATTATTATATATTCTGTGCTGATGTGAGAGATGTAATTCTAGACGTCTGATCAAGGATTCTGAAAGCTGATTATCTATGAGGAAGTAATAGTGCACGTCTGTCATTTTGAAGATTTAGAAAAACCAATAGAAAATAAACACGTGTTCTATTAAAAGAATTTATCAGAATTGTTCGGTTCTTCTGCTATATTGCAGCTTAGGTGGCAATTTAGGATAAGCAGTTCACAGGATTTTGCTAGTTCGGTTGCTAATTTTATCAGCGACCAATTTTAACGGCGTGTGTGCAATTCCAAGAAAGAATTAGATGCCTCGGAAGAAAGAAGATGGTCCATTGGAATATGTTATATTTTTATGGAACATCATCTGATTGCTTCCTAGCAATCAACGCGTGTCATTTGTTAATGGATTTTGTTTATTTATTTATGAGTTCTTGTTTACATTTGAACTCAAAGATTTATTAAAACATTAGTCTAATTTTTAGATATTTCAGATCTCGTTTTAATCCAATAGTAAATAAAGAGACCTCGTAGCCGGTTGAAAACGATGAATACGATTACAACACAATACAGAAGTAATGATGCAAATTTTTTTACAAGAATAGGATACGAAGATATATTAATTATTTTAAAAAAATACTTTAATTCATCATCAAATAATTAATAATTAAATAAATTTATAAACAAAAGTAGACAAATAGATTAAAGAACCAGGCTTATTTAGTCTTCTACATATATTTAGCTTAGATTTTTAATTATAACTCAGTCGCATATAATTTATTTTCGAAATATTTATATATCATTGTTGCTAAATGTCCGACATGTATTTGAGGAGTGTCCAAGGAATATTTGAGAAGTGTCATAAAAAGAAAAATGTCAAAATACTTCTACGAAGTGTCCAACACGATATTCAAGTGTTCGATACGGGTACGACACTCTTGATGAAATGCCCATACTTTCTAAAAAAAAATAAGCTATCAAGAATAAGACAAATTTGAAAAATGACCGTGTCAAAATTTGGACAATAAACAAATTGAGTTGAGTTGAATTTTTTATTGTTTGAGTTGTAGGTTGAATTGAGCTCATAGAGGAGTATTTGAGCTTCGCATAAACATTACTTATCAAGTACAAGCTCAATTTATTTGCGATCCCAATCTTGAACTTAATCTCAAATTTAAGATTAAAACAGTTAAGGAGCAAAAATAACTATAAATCCAAACAATTTTTAATAAACAAGTCATATTTATAAATTTTTATCTATTTTGTTCATAAACACCTGCTTATAAACATATTCATAAGTTGATCTATAGATTGTTCAGTTAAGTTCATTTATCAAACGAGTTTACGAAATAAGCTGAGTTGGATCGGTTGGGAAGTATTCTATTTTGCCATCCTTGTCACAATAATATCGCTTTTAGTTATTATAATAGGACAAGGGCCAATGGGGCATGTGACATTCATGTGCAATTTTTTTAAAATCAGGAGTTATCTGTCAAAAAGGTAATAAAGAGAATGAGTGCAACAAATTTATGGGTTGAGACTACTGTACTGGTCTCTATGCCCAGTGGTACCCTTTTCATAGAAAAGGTCACTGGTTCGACTCCTTCTTCCTTAATTGTGGAGTTTAATTATCAGGGTAAAAATAAAATAAAATAAAAATAAGCTCACGAATTTGAATACAATGATAAGTTAGCCCGATCTTTAGTTGGACTAAGCCCATCAACAAGTCATTTAAAAAAAATTCCAATCCTGGGTCCTTATGCCTTGGACTTGACCTATGCAACTAATAAGTCCCTGTTGGGACTTGACCTTGTCTCTCAACATTCGCCGGTCAATTCGGTTAACGCCCTCCATTGACTTAGTCCAACATAACTTGAAATTTTTTGAAAATTTTGAAAATAAAATTATGTATTTACGACAAATTAATAGATAGTTCCAGTCTTATACAATTTCGATCAATTAAAAATTGTCACGTAATTTTAAAAAAATAATAATAAACTTGATACATTTGATTGTTATTGGTTTGTATTATAATTTCGGATGATCTAATAATTAATTTTTTGGTACCTAATTGTCATAAACATTAAAAATTAAAAAAAAAAAAAAAAAGAAATGATATGTTTTACGTACGGATAAAGAGGGAATGAAAGAAAAGTAGGCTCACTTCACTCACTTTGAGTTGAAGCGAACTTCCAATGATGATATAATGTAGCTCAAGTAAGACTAGCTTTTCTTACTTCAATCATAACATATAACCCACCCCCCCCATCCTTCCACAGGCAGTTGGAAATGAGAAATCACTATGATGCTGTTTTTGGACTACATTGGGGGATTACATTTCTTGTTAGAGGCATTGCTGACGTGGATTAATTACGTGACAATCATTTTTCTCTAAATAATAATTTTAAGAATAAATTTGAAATCTCAACATCTTTTTTTCATGATAATAAATATTTATTTATTTATTTATTTATTATATTCCCAAGTATGAATGCATATACCATTCACATTCTGTAATTGCAACATTTATAGGAAAAGTAAAGTCTTGAGAGATTGCTCAAATATAGTCTAAAATTGAGAAAAAAATTAAAGATGATATTTTGTATATATTACTATATACTATATGATCTATCATATATGCATTTGTGATCGATACTGATCATGACTTGACTTGGACCCTAATTAATAGCATGATTTGAACCCAGATTTAGCCACTCACTCATTCTTTAATTTTATGACATTTTAGGTTTATATCAAATTTATTTCATTGATAGTATTAACAACATCATAATTGAATTTTCGGAAAAAAAATAAAATAAGACGATATTAACAACACGTCAACAAACCACATTGCACGCTTTCTATAGGTAAAGAGTTAAGACTCGGAGGAGAGCTGACTTCGTGGAATATCTACTTAAACTGCCCAACAAAAGGTTTTATTTATAAAGAGGGACAAGAGGGTACCTATACCCTGATGTTTTTCACCTTTGGATTACTTATAGCTTAAATTTCTAACCATCTAACGGTGCAAATGAAACAATGTGAAAGTGGACCCCATTGATCTAAAAAGGCTTAACCATGTTCCCACCACAGGAAGCCCAAGTGTGAAAAAGAAGAGGAAACATTGAAAAAGAAAAGCAAAGGAAGAGATGGTAAGATCCAAGCAGAGACATTTCTTTTTGAAATTTCAACCGCTCCAATTCTCCAATTCGTCTTCACCAAATCCCCACATGAATAGAAACCCATTTCTTAAATCTTTCAGTCTTCCATACCCAGATCGCAGTTTCTCAAGTTTCCTCTGCATCTGATCACCTGCACAAGTTTTTGGTTTCTGCAGCAACAAGAAAAGCATCAATCTTTTGACCTGTTTGCTAAAAAGTCCCGCGTTATCCATGGTATTGTAACTCTCTCTCTCTCTCTCTCTATCTCTCTTTGTTTTCCAATCATATTTTTGATCCTATCATCAATATTTCCTAATTTACTTCCTTGTTCGGTTCAAATTTTCAATCCATATCAATAGATTGTGTTTATCACAAAGTTCCATACTTAAATAGGAACTAATATAAGTTTTATCCCCTGAATTCTCTGTAAATTTAAGGGGTTATCTGTTTTCAATTTGGATTCAATTCCCCTGTTCTTCTGGTCTAGAACCTTGAAATTCTCATCCGTAGTTCCTTCTTTGGTTCAAATTTTCAATCCATATATCAATAGCTTGTGTTTGTTTCAGAGTTCCATAAGCTTCTCATACTTAAAAGGACCTGTAATAAACTCTCTCCCCTGAATTCTCTGTAGTTTTAAGGGGTTTTTCTGTTTTCAACTCGAATTAATTCCCCTGGTCTGGTACCTTCAAATTTCCATCTTTGTGTACCCGGTTCCAAATAATCTGAACAATGGGAATTCAGAAAGACACTGTGAGATTCAATGTTGGGGGCAAGATCTTCCAAACAAGGACGACAACCCTGGCCAATGCCGGCCGCAATTCGCTCTTCGGAGCAATGTTCGACGACAACTGGAACCTGCAATCCGATATCTCCGACGAGTACATCATCGATCGGAACCCAGACTGTTTCGCCGTCCTCCTCGACCTCCTCCGGACAGGGGAGCTCTACATTCCTTCCAACATACCCGAAAAGCTCCTATACAGAGAAGCCCTGTTCTATGGCCTTATTGACCACGTGCGGTCATCCAAGTGGGGCCAATTTGACGGCAACAGACTCAGGCATTCACGGTCAATAATGGGTCGATCACCAGGCGACGGGACGGCCATACGAGCCGGCCCGGACGGTGGGTGCTGTGTGGCACATGGTAGTATTGTACATGTCTATGATTGGATGCTAGAAGAGCACCCTCCACTTAATCTTGATTACCAAAGAGTTAATGACATCGGTTGGATTGATTCGGAGGGCGTGGTGGTCAGCACTTGTGAACGTCAAGCCCGCGGCGGTGGAGGTGGTGGAATGGCTCTGTTCAGTGCATCAACAGGGGAGCTCAGGCACAAGTTTGAGGTAACACATGACAGTCAAGTCAAGAGCTACGCAGCTGGTGCTTTGAGTTTTAGCCCAGATTGCAAAATATTTTCTAGTTGTAAAGGTAGGGGAAATGAATATGGGATTGGTGTTTGGGACCAAGAAAGTGGTAAGCAAATTGATTTTTACTACGAACCACCAGGTTGGTCATTGGGTGAGGCTGACAAGCTTCAATGGTTGCATGGCACCAACTGTTTGTTGGTTTCAACTTTGTATCCTAGAAAGGACAACTGTTACATTAGCTTGCTGGATTTTAGAAATAAAAGCATGGTTTGGTCTTGGTGTGACGTTGGGTGTCAAGTGACCTCCGGCGACGAGAAGCGAGTCCGCGACGCCATAGCAATGGAGGAAGCTAAGTCTGTGTGTGTGGTGAATGAGTATGAGGATTTAGGGTTCATGGATTTGAGGAGGAGAGTGGGAAGTGTGAGATGGAGGTCTGGAGGTGGGTTGGTGAAGGGGAAGATACCTGATGAGACTTGTTACCCTAAATTGGGATATCATGAAGGGCAGCTATTTTCCTCCATGAATGATAGTATTTCAGTGTTTTGTGGTCCTGATTTGGTATTGACATCGAGGTTGAAACGGAGTTATGGAGGTTCAATTTGTGATTTTTCCATCGGCGGTGACCGGCTTTTCGCTCTTCATAGTGAGGAAAATGTGTTTGATATATGGGAGACTCCACCTCCACCCATAGTATACTAGTGCTTCAATGGTCATCCTGTTTCTGCAGTTGGAGTGTGTTTCATTTTGATCTCAATATTATTATCATAGTGTAGAAAATGAAATTACAATTGATGCTTGTAAGTTAGATAGATAATGATAAAGAGTGTGATATAGATTTACGTTTGTACAGGGTTTTTCATAAATGACAAAAAATTGATTGCTCAACAATCAAAATTTGAAATCATATATACAATTAATCTACATCCATTCTCACTCATCTGCTTCTAACTCTACTTCTTTCCCAATGGAACCAGCGCAATGTCCTACTTAGGTTGCTGTCAAAGGGTATGAATAAATTAAAAGTTACATTCTTTCTAACAAATTATAGAAATAAATTATCCTATTTTGCTATATCATCGTAACTATTATTAAAAGATAATTATAATTATAATTGAAACACGTGTTAGAATCAAAATGAGACGGCCATGCCGTATCCTTCATAATCCAACAACCTCTGTTCTTTGTTAACAATCCCCACCACCAGATCTGACCAAGGTATCAACACCCACATCACCATTTCCTTCCAAACCGACCACCAATATTTTCTCATTTACGGCCAAGAATCACAGATACTTTAACCATCAAGTTCTCTTTAAACATGCATCAGATTTTAATCTAAATTTTCAAAAAATATAGACATCTCAAATTAAAAAAAAAAAAGTAGTAACCTCGTATTCCACAATAACAAATCATGGCAATTTTTTATTTTTATTTTTTAGGATATAATTTTTGGAAAGTAGATTATCGATGGATTAAAAGTATTTCATATGCATAAAATGAGAAAAATAATAAAGCTATAGGGTTCCCTTTGGAGTATTGGAATTTTCTTCAAAATGTGGACTTTCAAAAGAAAAATAATTGAGTAGCAAAAACTAATTAATCAAAAGAACAAAAGCCCTTTGACGGATCCCGCATCCAAACGCCTTTACTCTTTCGGTCACTCGACTACTCTCCTTTTAAAAATAAGAATTAGTTATACAAATGAAAAAATCACAAAGATGACACTCTCACTGGGCTTACTCCTAGTTTCTCAATCTCTTTATTCAATAGTACTACAAGGACACGATCTCATTGAAATGTCTAATTCTTGTGAAAAACAAGGAAGGCTCTTATATATATATATATATATATATATATATATATATATATATATATATATATATATTTTTTTTCTTTGACCATAGCTTTTACAAAGTTGATTTCTCTGTCATGTAATTTGATGCATCTAAGTGGTCTCGGTAAGATCAAATTCACTATATGGGAGAAAAGATAGTTTTACATGAGATATAGAAAGATGCTGTTGCATGTGAACAGTTACAACTGCTAAGCTGGTTGACACACTTTAATTGTAGTGGTAGTGGTTCACTCGAAAGTTGTGTTTTGCTTTAGTTTTGATAGTTTCAGTGCATTCTATCAAGATATATATATATATATACTTTGAATCTTATCTTATGAGCTAAATCAAGATAAAAAAAATGGAAAATAAAAGGTCTTATTTTAGGAGCTTTACCAGGCATCAAATCTGCTTAATTATGATCACACCCACATCAACAAATCCACACACCTGCCTCTGTCACATTTTATATTACAAATCTAACAGTGCTTCCTTTATATCTGTTCACTTTTGAAATATTAATCAAACTGCACTTTATTAAGTTATATTGAAACTCCTATAATGGAAAAAAAAATATCCCAATTTTTAGCCCCACAGAGACATGTATAACTCATTCAGTCTGACCATTCCTTCGCAGGCCAATAGAAATTAGAAAAAATAAGAAATTAAGATTTAATTTATTTAGTAACATTTTTATCCAATGAAGCCAATCATATAAAAAATATGATTAACCTAGTTTAAAATATTTATAAAGAAGCCGCTCAGAGGAGAAATCATTGTCAGCCGTTCACAGTATGGTTTTATATATATATATATATATATATATATATATAATTCAATGCATAGGGCCATAATATTGGAAAGGCCGGAGGTCTTGATAATCTAATGAAAGCCTTGTTGCTCACGATTATTATGATTACAATAGAGTACAAGAAAGGGAAGTTTCTTTTTTTCAAAAAAATAAAAAAAAAAAATCAATTGAAAGCATGGCTGAAGGGTCATGGACTTGGAGGAAGCTTCTTTCTATGGATTTGTTTAATAACATAGGAGTATGTAATTGAGAACATGTTGGTTCTAAGTCATACTTCTACAAATTTAGCGACAACTTAAAAGGACCTGACGAGAACCATTATAGTATGACTTTGTGCAACTGTGACAGAGTTAGAAATTTACATCAAATGAGGACAATCATTAATGATAATATAATAAAAAAATTTTAAAAATTATAATAAATAGCAAAACAGGGATCTTTTTGAAATTTTAATTTGTTAAAATTTTGTCATAGGAGAAAAAATATGGGTATTTTTTTTAATTTTGAGAAACTTGCTGAGTCAATGAACTAGAAATGGATGGGTCTTTTTGAATTTTTTTCTTTAAGAATTTTTATGAACTTTTAAAGAGGGCAAAACTATAATTATAAAATTTTTGTATAAAGAATATAATTAAATGACGCCACTGAGTTTGACTAGTTACATGACCTAGGTAGGACCCAAATATACATGAAGTGTTATGGCTTTTGTGTATATGGCGTGACATTATGTCTCTCAAGGATCTGTTTGTTGTGGGTTCCTACATCAAGAAAAGCCCTAATCGAGGTAATAAGTTGCTACGATAAATAGGCCATTCCAATTTGTAGTATATATAATTGTGATCAACTGTTTATGTACAAGTTATTAGGTGTTGTTTGACAAAATTAAACTATAGTATATAGAACTGATTAATTTTAAATGCGAAATGAGTTGCATCATTATTTTTTCAAGATGCATGATATATCAATCCAAAATCAAAATCAAAACCAATTTCAATTTCAAGTTTAATTATAAGTGAAAAGTCAAAGTAGCTGAAACCATAGAAATTTGGATATCAAATAGCATCTACGGACAATACTTGTTCGGATTTTAGATTAACATAATGTATTAGAAGCATTTTTCAAACCCAAACCGAAAGCCCAATTAGTTCACTGTTGAGTTGAAATCATTCATTTGCCTTATAAATAGCATAGGTCTCCTATGAGCCCAGAGAGAAGGCGAATGTGGATAATGATGACAACAATGTTGATTGAATCAATTAATTAGACTTAAAATACATCTACCAATCTTTGTGGTAGTCAAAATGGGCCCTTCATTGAACCCAACTGGTCTCATATATATACATATATACACACACATGTATATATAGTAATATGCTTATAACAAATTAATGGCAAAGTGTTTACACTAAAAGCTTTCCGTTTGGCATTTTGTTGGGGTCGGCAACATTGTGCGTGGTTGATGATGATGATATTAAGTAAAAACTTGAAATGCTCATATCCTAAGATTTAAAAGCAACACAAGAACTAGTCAACAACATATACATTCCACATTATATACATCTTGTCTTTTATATATATATATATTCTAACGCGGTTAAGGTGGTGGGACCTCTGCCATGTACTAGTTCATTTGGATTTTTTTTGTTGGCCTAGATGGCTAGAAGTCTAGAACTAGATGTATGTCAAGTGGGTGTCCCTTGTGGCAAACTAAAATTCAAATTAGAGTTCTTGCTGTGTTTGGCAGTATATATATATAATTCACGTCTTGGAATTGGAATTGGAATTGGAATTGTGGATAGTGTTGGTTAAAATTTAGTTTAAAACATGGATTTCATGCTTCTTAACACCACTCATATTTAGAATTTGGGTAGAGAGGTGTTAAAATCTCTTCTTTATGACTTGAACTAGAGATTCAGAAAGTTGAAGTCACCTGATTGTTGTTACTTTGTAATGTCTGTCAAACACACAGAAATGGAAATAATGGTAAAATATGAAACCTAAATTGTATCTTTGGCTTAGCACTCTTTAATTATGTAACTTGACTGAGTTATGATCAGGTCAAGAGCTAGGTCCTATTACTGCGTCAAAATGAGTATATTTAAAACAATTACTTTGTCTCAAGTGCATGTCTTGGATAATAAATATGCTTTCATGTTTTATTAATTCATCTCTCACAAATTGGTCAATTGCCATAAAAATTGCACTTGAGGAACCAACTTGTTCTTTTGATCCACGTCTAGCTGAATCAAATATTCATGCATGTTTGTAGAGATTCAGAATATCATTATAGCTGAATCTACTGCTAATGTTTAAAGAAGAAACCAGAGCTTCAAACCACCCATGATGTCCACTTCCTACCTAATATTGTCCTCCTTCATCTTCATTTTTTTGTGTAATCCTCAAAACATCAATTCAAGTAAGCATCACACACAATATCTATACACTAATCTCTTATATATATATATATATATATATATCCATCCATGACCACAATGCTCTCTCATTTTTCACACACACACACACACACACATATATTGTAGGCACTTGCAACTTGGATTTCAATCAATTCCCTTATGAGCTCCACGGAGAATGCTTTGAAACAACCAGAAATTCAGTTGCATATCAAACAATGCAGTCATGTTGCCGGTCTGCCCTACTCTCTATCTTCCAAGCAATGGCTATAAGAGCTAACCATTCGAGGTCCATCTTCCTCGAGCCAGCTCAAGCTGAGGAATGTGTTACCACATTCCAAAGTATTCACAACAGAACTGACCTTGCTGAATGTGAATTACAAAATTTCATCTCTTCTACAGGCAAAAATTCGTGTTCCAAAGATGTTGATTCAGTCATAAATTCTCTAGGAGTGGAGGGATACAATTCCTTCCAATCAAATTGTAGCTCTTTGTTGATTAATAGTACTAATAATAATGGCGATGACGCGTGTTTTGATTGCTTAGCATCATATAGACAGTCTTTGAAAGCTTTGAAAGAAAGTGATCATGGCACAAATGGGAAAGGCTGTGCTGAAGCTCTTCTTGTCAGCCTTGCAAGCTCTGATATAGATTCTCCCAAATGGGTTTATGGAACTTTTTCTTGTTTACAGGATGAAATTGGTAAATTTAATCAATTTTCATAGAACAAATTCTTCTCTCTTTAAAATTGCAGACTGATTTTCATTTTTTTTTCAATTCTCACTATATTTTCATTGTGTTCCAGAATTTACTTTGCCTACAAAAATGCAAAAGAAAGGTAAGAACAAAAACCATTACACAAATGGACTCATTCATACATACATACATACATATAGATTTATCATTTTCAATTTTAATCTTTTCAGAAAAGCAACCATGATTAAGCTCTTAACAGTGGCTGATAATTAATTAAAAATGTATAGATGGGTTTATCCTGGGATCCAAGAAACTCTTTGCAGTTGTTATCGTAGCAGCTACACTTGTTCTACTATCTCCCATTCTTTATAAGCTAACCAGTAAAAGACTACAAGACACCAGCGACAAAGAGATCGAAAATTTATCAGGTTTGCATCTTTAGATGGAAGAGTAGTAATTTCAAATAAATATATATATATATATACACACAAACTTTATTACATGTGTTGTGGTTGCAGTTATAGTCCTGAAGAAAACATTTGAGGACGAATCCATAAATAAGTTTAATTGCACTGATCTCTATCTATTTTCGATAGAAGAATTGGCAAAAGCCTCAAACAGTTTTGCCAATTCAAATTTGATTGGAGAAGGAACTCTGGGTACGTATGATGTTTACCATTTAATATGTTACTATATATATGAATATATTTATGGATTTAGGTGATATATATATATATATTCTTTTTGTTTAGGGAAAATTTATCTTGGAATAATGCCTAGTGGAATGCGAGTGGCGATTGAGAGAATGAATAAGGGGATAAATCTTCATGACATTACTGATCAACTACGTAGAAAGGCAAAACTAAGGCATCCAAATCTGGTGAGCATTCTGGGATACTGTGAAACAGGAGATCAATGTTTGGTTTATGAGTATTGCGTTAATGGTGATTTGGCAAGTTGGCTTCTAGGTAAGCTTCTTACTTTTACTAAATTGATTAGCACATAATATATATGTGTGCCTATATAGGCTATATAACAATATAGATCAGCAGCATTCCTCATTTTTGTTGATTTTCCTATATATATATATATACACATAACTTGTATAGTACATATTAAATGTGTCTTGAAGGTGATCAGAGGATACCAATATTAACATGGGAGCAAAGGGTAAAGATATGTATTGGCATTGCAAGAGGTCTATGGTTTCTCCATAGCAGTCCCTTGGAGAAGATGGTACATGGAGACATAAAGGTATATAGAGTTAATTAGAGGCTGTTTTGCTTAATTATAATAATTTTACTATCAATAAGCTAATCTATCCTTCATATTGATTCAGCTAGCAAGCATTTTACTTGATGAAAGATTAGAAGCTAAGCTTTCGGGCTCCATTTCACCAAAACACAAGTTGAAAGTGACCAATGGATCGCAAACATTGGCTGAAGATGTGTTTAATTTTGGCATTGTGCTGATTCAAATTTTGACAGGGAGAGAAAAAAAATCTCTAGTCGACGAGGTTTGTGAAAATGGCAAATCTTGAAAATCTACATTTGAACCCTTTGTAGCATTAATTTTACACTCTTTTCATGATTTCATTTTCTAGCAGGCAAATGAAGCCTATTTGGTGTCTTTTTTTTTCATCTTCTGTGCAGGCAAGAAATGTGGTACTAAAAGGAGGAAGTGTAAGTGAGATGGCGGATAGGTGCTTGAAAGGGGCATTTGCATCAACTCAATTTCGGAATGTATTAGCAGTAGCTGTTATTTGTACAGCTCCAAATGAAGTTGAGAGACCAAACATGGAAGAAATTTTACACAAACTTGAGGAGACACCAATTCTTGTTTGATAATAAGTGCAACCACTTGTGGCAGTGATGATACATACACACACACACACACACACACATATATATATATATATATATATATATATACTTTTCTACTTATTATTGGGTTAAATTGATTTATGGTCATTTAGTGGGCTTCTTCTTATGCCTGTTGGACTTTTGTAGGTGTTGCTGGCCTTTGGGCCTCTGTATGTGCTTCTTTTTTGGGTTTGCATAGACTTGTTTCAGCTCTTTTAGGCATGGGCTAAAAAAAAAGGGACAATTTTATAAATGAGTTGAGAACAATTTAACAAGTGATGTAAAAGTATGTACATGGGCCTAAGGTAAGATTGATTTGTATACATTTATTTGACCTGTGACAGATGGGCTTTATTGTGTTGCCAAACATGGCCTACGGCAGGTCCTTGAGAAATAGTTGGGAATTGTGGTTATTGTTCAAATAAATTAGTAATATATTACATGACATGGCAATGGCATCAGTTGGGGTTCCCTAGGCTTAGGGATGGCAACGGGGCGGGTACGGCACGGGTTTGCCTAAACCCGTCCCCGCCTCGCCACCTTCAACACAATTCTCAAACCCGCCGCGGGTTTGGAACGGGACGAAATTTCAAAACCCATCCCCGCCCCGTTGGAAGAAACCTCATCCCGTCCCCGCCCCGCCCCGCCCCGTCCCGTTTAAAATTTCAAAAGGGGCGGAATGAGACGGGGCAAGGCGAGGCCCCTCCCTACAAAATTGTAACCATATCAAATATTAACAAAAATTAATTTTTTCAAAAGATACGAGCCTAGTGGCTAGTACCAAGTTTAATACTATAAAATTCAAAGTAGTATAACCCCTGTTTAAGAAGTAAAATGACAAGATTCCACAATTAAATAACCTATTACAAAAAATACATTCCACAACTAAATAACTTAGTAACAAGTTTGATCCAACAATTAAAGAAGTCTTAATGCAACCAAAAGATAAAACGAAAACATAAAGTCTTAATACAACCAAAAAATAAAATGAAAACATGATCTAGATACAACAATTAAGAAGGCTTAATTTGTATATATATATAATATATATATATATATATATACATATAAATATATTTATAATAATAAAATATATAGGCGGGGCGGGGCGGGGCGGGTACGGGGCGGGTACTTATAGAGTCCCGTACCCGCCCCGTACCCGCGGCGGGTTTTGAATTTTTTTACCATACCCGCCCCTACGGAAAAAAATTGACTCCCATACCCGTCCTATACGGGGCGGGACGGGGCGGAAATCCGGCGGGGCAGACAAAATTGCCATCCCTACCTAGGCTGTTGTGAACAATGATTTAAATTGTTGCCAACTAGGAGATCGAGGTAATGGGATCGAACCACTCAGTGGTATGACATTTGCACAAACACCTATTCCCATATCAATAAAGGAATCATGCATCATCATATCTTTTATGATCCAAGTGGATTTTGATTGATATAGCTAGCACACCATCCATCCATTGTCTAAAAAGTTTCAAATTCAAATTATTAACATGACACCTAAATATCCCAACAAACATCGAAGATTCCCTCATTTTTTTAAAAGCTGAACAAACAATTTATTCAATTTTAACTTAATTTGTGGGAGTGACATACATGTATGCCAGGTTTTGTTATGGAATGACAGATATCGAACAACTAATATATATGGATATGAAGTTGAAACATATTGAATTGCTTTTGTTGAAAAATGTTTACTTTCTATAATCAAGTGTTTCATTTGGACAAACAAAAACCACTGCAATTCATTTTATATGGTCGGAGTTTTCTTATGTTACAATATATATATATATATATATATATATATATATATATATATATATATGAAAAGAACAAGGAAACATCCAATCCAACCTTCTTCTACCTTTCACAATTTGAGAATGACATGAATGAATGGAAAAGACCATGGGCCTGTAATTCATTTTGTAAAAGTCCATGGGCCTGCTGTGCTCTTCGACTTGTTTGGACTTTTGCCCATCTACATTCTTTCCTTTATACGTACTATACAATTTGCTTAAACTTCCAATATATGTATATTTGAGAATGACATGCTTTTTATAGTGTCCTCTGAGTCGGGGCTTGGTAGTATCTGCCTTGGCGCCGTGCATGCATTCCCTTAACATTAATTAATGCTGAGATAGTGATACAATAACAGCCAATCGAATCTGCATTGAATATATATATATATATATATATATATATATATAGTGAGTGAATGATTTAGATAGAGATTGTGATCATAGCATGTACATATATATATATATATATATATATATTGAGAGAGAGAGAGAGAGAGAGAGGTGGTAGAAGTTTGTTGGTTTTAGTTTCTAAACAAACCATCAACACGTACGTACATGCTATGATCACAATCTCTCTCTAAATCATTTACTCACTACACACAACACAGGTGTCTGGAATATATTGTTAGTGGACACAAGACGGCACTAAGCTGGACTTGACATGTGTTTGAAGTACGTACTCTGTATATATGTTGAGTACTGACACACGATTTGAGAAGAAACCATATTTTCTCAACTAGCAATCTCTTGCTAACCAAATTAAGTGGCTCAAAAACTAATGTTAGTTGGGATGAAGACTGGTAGCTAGTTTGATGAAATCTTTACATAAATATATATATATATATATGTCTAATTATATATGGAATGGAAGCCAAAGTAAAGAAAATTTCAATAGGTGTCTGGAAGGTGGAAACCTTATTTTCTTAAATCAATCATTCTTTTTTCTTCCAATAAGTTTGGAATTATTCAAACCAGTCGTGAGTAGGAAAATGGACGTCTCAGTGACCCAAAAAAAATGCATTATTGAGCATTATTAAAACATATTTTAATTGAGTGGTCATTGATAACTTATGCTGAAGGAAGGCAAAACATGTCACTCTCTGTGTCTCTCTTTAAATTTAATTTTCTCATATACCCACTTGTCACTGCTATAATTTTCTTCTAGTAACTTTCATAATTTTTTTATCGCCAAAATTGTAATGACTTGGCTAGTTCTTAGCCTCGAAAAAGGAAAATAATAGCATCCATTTCATAGGAAAACTACTAATTTATGCAGATTAAATTCGAGCTCGACATCTGTTCAAGATATTAATTATGTATTTCTAATAATGCATTACCACAACATCACATGAACGAGTCGAATGTTTGATCTTATGACATGTGATAATGACTCGATGAATGCACATGCATGATTGTAACAAGTGATATATATATATATATATATTTGTTCATCTCTTGAAACCCTATTTTCTTACCAAAGAAAATGGAAAAGTAGATACAATCGGATTCATAAATCTTAACAAACTATCCTCTAAAGGAATTTGAAATTCGAAGAGGGAAAAGCCTAACAAGAAAAACACGTTTCAGATTAGCATGTTTCATAACATACATGTAATCTGTCAAGTATTATTTTCATGAGATATGAGACATAATCCAAATTCCAACCATACTGGATGTGGGAGAATGTGAGTTGGGAGGTGAGCCTACCACACGATATATACTTCCTAAAATTTATACATTCTTTCCATTCTGTATTCTCCGAGTCTAGTCCGGAGAATGTATCATTTTTATTTTAAAATTTACTATCTACAATTACTTGTGGATAAACACTCTCTCATGTGATTCGTGAATCATTACACCACATTATTTCAACGTAAGGTCGAATTACTCGTATCTTATTTAGAAAAGAGGGCTTATATCAGCTAGTCTAATGATATGGTGTATGCAATACCAAGTAGATGAGAAGATTTACGATACATTCAGTATAAATACACCTAATAAATTTAAATATTTGTATATATTGTATATGCACAATGAGTCTTATCACGTATTATATAAACATGATTGAAATATATCCGATGCACATGATAGACCAAGTGTATTGTAGATTTATAGATCTTCTCCGGCTAGAGAATTGGGACCATCAAACCATTCATGTTTCTTCGTATGATACATATATTCCAATCGATATAACTAATGTAAGAGGTGATGAGTTCAAGTGAGAGAGAGAGAGGGAGATTCATAACACGTATAAAAAAACAGTGGCATGGCAGTGTTTAAAAAATTCTCACTCTGATTTGTATCATTTTTATAGAAGTCGCATGGGTTTTTTCGTGCAGTGGACTATTTTAAATTTGACCTTATTGTTGGTACTGAATTGACGATTAGGCCAAGGAATTTTACATTTCAATTACAAAAGATGTAGTGGGGGACATTAATTTGAGAGGTATGGAGTGCTTCATGTGATCCTCTCAATCATCAATATGTGGCTGCTACTTTCTTACACTATTTTCCTTTCCTAACACTATTTTCAACTTGCCGATTGTGGTCCCACTCGCACCATAGATTAATTGATTCCTCAATCTGATCGTGACAGATCAATAATAAAATTCAAAAAATTAATAATAATCAATTTGATTGAGTGACGTACGTCACAGATTTACGGCTGTATTTTTGTTTTCTAATTACATATAATTTTTATTTTCTTCGCGTCTGCTGGTGTTAATCTTTTTAAAACACTATATAATCATTAATGCGGGATTAGTAAACATTTGATTTTATGTCTCTTTTATTTAAGCCAAAAATATTTTTCATCATTATAAAAATATAAAATTCTCAATTCAAATTTTTTTTTTCCCTATGAATTAATCACAACAAACACAGGATTGAATCGTCAACATCATTTTTTGTTTTTTTCTTTTTCTTTATGGGTGAAACATATGGATATATTCATGTGTCCTATTCATATATGTAAATGTGTCTTCCTTTAATAAGAGATGATGTTTTCATTTGTGGTAGGTAGAGAGTCTTTCCATCCTTTAATAAGAGACAATGTTATAGACATATTTAACTAAAATCATAAGAATGTCCTTTTTCGTTTAAGGTATAAACCTCTCTTACTAAAAGAACAAAAAAATTATGTTAATTAGCAAAGCTAAGTATATGTTACTAACAACTTGCAAGACAAATCGTTTTAATTAAAAAAATCTATGTATTTTATGGGAATCAGTTCGTCCAAGCAATTATTATAGTCCATTGATCATGTGTTCTATCACATAGGACATATATATATATATATATATATATATATATATATATATATAAAGGACGTTTATTTTTAGGCTTATGAAGAATCTTCTTATTATTTTAAAGAGAAGCCGAGCACACTTGAAATTTCAGATTAGAAAATATATATATAAAGGAGCTTCTTGTATTAGCCCTTGTTGTATTAACTTGGTCAAAATCAGGCGACACTAACAAATTAATATCTAATTGTCATCGATCTATATGCATTGCACTTCGTTTCAAAATCATATAATTAAATCAAATTATAAAATATTATTAAATCAGAAAATATTGCAGAACACAAATAAGACACGCACCCATCTGATTAATTAAGTAAAATAATTCCATTAAAAAATAAAAATGAAATTCATATGGTTTAATCACAGCGACAAGTTAAACTAAACAGCTTGTAATTAAGAAACAAAGATCAAACGTGAACCCAATAATAATTGTGACATTCAATTGATATTATAAACTTAATTTACGTACCATATAACAAATTTAATTTACGAATTATTGAACCTTTAACATGGTGGTATTTGATTCCCCAACTATTCTCATAATCGTCATGAGTGGATATGTAGGGCATGAACATTAATTCAAATCATACCACGTTAGCGGTTCATCAGTAGTGCATATATATGATAATTAATATTAATTATATATACTACGTACCTATGCATATTTCCATTTTTTTTTAATTATTAGATCGTTTCTTGTTTGTATTCTGATTTCCATTTAGTTTATTTAATTATTAGATTGTGTGTTGTTTGTGTTTTGATTTTTTCTGATTTTAATATCTTTTGGAGCATAGTACAATGCATATAGACGATAATTAATATTAATTATGCTAGTGTCGCCTGATTTTGTATAAGTTTATACGACAGTCTAATTTTTTATATTTTCCACCTTAAACTTCTAGTGTGCTTAAATTTGTTCTCACTTTAAAGTAGAAAGAAATCCCTAGCCGAAAATTATTTATTTTTCCTCTAAAAAGCTTGTCATATGCATATGTGAAAATAAAAAATTATAAACGACCTATATATATATATATATAATTTGGTAAGATAACAGGACAATGGGACGATAACAAATGGTCAGATCGTACAAAATTAATTTTCATGAAAAACAAAAAAAATTAAATAAAAAATAAATTTTTTTTAATCAAAGCGTTTTTACCTGTGGGTTGTTTGTAACACCTTTGCATTCACAAAATGGCATTTTGAACATTTTATTCTTTTAGCAGGAGAGGTAGAGGTAATTTTATATCTTAAATGAAAAGGAAAATTACTGAGGGCTTGTAACTTAATTTCTAAAGTAGAAGGACAAGGACGTGTGTGAGAGTGAAAATTCAATTACTTGTATAAATTAGGGCCGCTTGGTAACCGTTTATGTTTAATGTTTATTGTTTATCAAAACAAAATTTTAGAATAAACATGTTTGATAATTTTTGTTTTGTTTATAAATTGTATAAACGTTTTTAAAACAATACTGTTCATAACCCTTCAAATCCTAAACACCAAAATAATGTTTATTGTTTATGTTTATGAAAAAAAAATTTTTTTTTTTCTTTTTTTATCTAAAATGGTGATTATATTATTTTAATTAAAAATTGAAACTAAAAGTGAGAAAATGAGAAGAAAAAAATTTATAAAAGACTATTATTTGATACAACGATCAAAATATTAGAATTATCAAGTGTATACAGAATTAAAGAGCATCAATTGCCTTAAGAAAAAAAATATTGGATACAATATGAATAATTACTAATATACTTGATAATAAGAAAAAGTTACTTAGGGGCACCCATGCTAAAAAAAAATAAAATAAAATAAGTCGAACGTTTTTTTGTTATCAAACAACACTCATGTTTATGGATAAACAAAATCGTAACATAAACACTGTTTATATAAACACTTAAACAATAAACACAAAACATAAACGGTTACCAAACGGGCCCTTGTACATGGTAAAAAAATAAATGAACTGGACTACCAAACATGTTTGGAAAGTTCAAAACTTTCTTTCTTAATAAAATTAAGGGTAAATTACTCTGAGCACGTATGATATTTCACTTAATTACTCTTAAATTAAAATTTTTCTAAAATTACTATGACACTCCCATCAGACTAACAATTCGTTAAACAAAATCACATATAATATACAAGAATCATGCTACTTACGCAGAATTGCTAGACTTAAACTTTAACATTCATTGGATGCATGTGGTAGGTCGTACCACATGCATCCTATGGATGAGAAAGTGTAGATCTGACAATTCAGCATAACACTTTTGCTTAAGTATCATTTTTTAATATACAATTACAAAAGGACCCTCAAGTTATAATGCTTTGTGTAAAAATAAACTGAATTTCTAATTATTTGACTGAGATTAACATATTTTATATGTGTATTTTTTCCATCAATACTACACTAGCACTATTGCCACCAAGAGTAATTTTGGCATTTTGATTTTTTTATGTTAATTAATTTCAAAGGAGTTGACTATTATTTAACGGTAGGGATACAAGGAGTAAAGTATATAAAATTTTAAAATGTTGATCATTATATTTTAAAATTTTAACTAGAGAGTAATTAGGTAAAACTTTAAGAAAATTCAGAGTAATTTACTCTATAATTAAAATTTTACCCATGAAAGAAATAAAGAAAAGATATTAATACG
Source organism: Cornus controversa (assembly GCA_026545225.1). Taxonomy (NCBI): domain Eukaryota; kingdom Viridiplantae; phylum Streptophyta; class Magnoliopsida; order Cornales; family Cornaceae; genus Cornus; species Cornus controversa. The sequence continues at coordinate 42,576,481 of CM048851.1, forward strand.
ATTTTAAAGAGTTAAGAGTAAGATATACCAGAAAGAATATTTTCACTCTAATATCATTATGGCCCATATGGGTTGTTTGGCAATGTTGGCTATGGTTGATAAAAGCCAACAATCACAAAACATGTACCAACCTCTAGCTTGGATTGTGGTTCATAAAGTAAAATAATAATACAACACTTTATAATCATTTGTATAAAATGGGTGACATCATCAAGTACTGATCATATGTCCAACAACAAGGCAAGACATTATCGTTATTACTTTATACATGCAATAAGAAATGTTATATCTGTGCAATATCTGGTGATCCACATGCAGTAAGGTTAAGGTCTTGAGCAACTAATCTTTTATTGAGATTATTATATGCGTGTATTTCTATATCTATATTTATATGTAGATGTAGATCCACTTTGAATTTCAACTTTCCTTGTGACAGTATTTTGTCTTACTAATAAACTGTATATATATAAGATGTTTTGGCCGGACCCAAATAGCTAGATTGAATTATTACCTTACCCATATTCATGTGATTTCTTGTGCTAAAGACAAACCAAACTGTATCTTTTAAGAATTATGATTTTCAGTTTCTTTCTTCGGTTGAAAAATAATCATTCATCTATGAAATATAACTATTTATATTGTATATTCATGTATTCCAATACATTTGTCATTTTTTATAACCAGATAATTATTCCTGTGAATGACTACCTTGTCACATGCTAGGCCAATGGTCTCTGTCAAAACAGAGAAAATAGACTGTGGCATCAACTTGTTTGTCAGAAACATACAAACCTGTGCTCTCTCTCTCTCTCTAACAGCTATGTTAGGGTAGACAGATGCTTTGAAGATGCATTTATATATATATATATATATATAAGTTCAATATATATGTTGTGTGTGAGGATATATCTTTGGCACCATGTGAATCAGATTGATTCCAATCTCATCTATCATCTCCAATCTCCTCTGTGAAAAATAGGACTACTTTGGAACTATATATATTATGGACTATCTCACTGGAGTCGAATCATAAAAATTTACTGCATTTTGTATTTTACACCACGCGAAAGTTGAACTTTTATATATATATATATATATATACACACACCACATTCAATTTCTCGTTACCACTCTCTATATGGATAGAATTGTAGAGTTCTCCTTTCTCACGTCACTTGCGACGCGTATTTAATTTGGATGAATAGCAACGCACACATGATATAAATATGGGAATTAATAATAATGCAAATGAGTTTTGGTTTAAGTCAATTTTGCTAGTGGGACCATTTTTAAATCTCCAAGCAAGTGAGCAAGTCAGAACTAAACACCTCGTACCTGGGTTCGGATAGTATCAAATGCTTGGAGAAAGTGTAATAATAATAAATTAAAAATAGTGAAATGTTGTCTCTGTTTTCAGAAAATAATAGTGAAACGCACAAACAAGTAAACCTTGAACATTAAACACAATTACCAAACGAAGCCTTGATTATTGAAACAACACAACTGTTCTAGTAATAATATAGACAACAAATAAACAGTGCTGGTGAACAGAAGTGGGAAGTGTGGGACCCAACCAACACCACGTCAGCCAACAGTTGATGGGCGGAGCTAACCTGAACCAGAAGAAACCTGTTAGCACTTGTATGTCGCTTCATTACATACATACATGTATACATATATACACAATAATACAATTATTATAAGTTTCTTTTAAGAGTGTATTTAATCATACGTGAATTAAAACATCATTAACTATTGAAATTAATGAGAATTCTCTGTGTTATTGGTGGCAGCATTTGTCTTTTAATGGCCGCCGCTGTATTCCAGTGACTTGACGTTCTTCGCCCACAATATATAGTCTTTTTTTTTATTTACAAATTTCATATGATGTGACAAGTAATATTTGTCACGATCAAATTTACATAATTTTTTAAATTCATTATTCTTCTTATTATTATTGATAATAAATATGAAAATGGATATGATTATGGAGTTTATCACTATAGGTTTCTAAGATATAATTATTAGATATATATATATACTCTGTATATATGTGTATGTGTCTCATATGTATTTTAAATATTATGATTTTTTATGTTCATTTAGATAAATATCAAATTGCTATGTTTGTTAAATTCGAAGTAGATTTATGATAATTTTATAAATTACGTTTTAAAGATATTGCGGGTGTATTTTTACTAGTAATATGTGTGTGTATGTATATTTATATATATATAGAATACATCTACAAGAAAAAGTAATAAATATTGAACTTTTATGAAAGGGAAGGTTATGTCTACCGGTCAACGAATGTAATGTCTTCACAACTTTGCCTTCCCATGATATGTGAAACGAAGTAGTGATTCTAACTATGAAACTAGCAATTCTTTTTGAGGAAAATCAAATGAGTCAATCATAATTGAAAATTCAAAATAAACAAAATACTTGGACACGTTTAAAGTCTTTGATTAAAGAGTTCATACTTGAACAAGTGTACATTGAATCAACATCGTCTGAGTTCAAGATTGGCAGGCTACGAGTCCATTCCTGTGGCTAATGTCAATTTTACCATGCAGATCAGCTTTCATGGGACCCACCAAACATCTGATAACTGGCTTTTCTTACACCATTCATGGTTACCATGATTTATCACTTACATTTTCCATAATAAAAATATTAGAAAAAGAAAAAAGATCGACCACTTATTACTATTATTCTTCAGTGGAAGTCACTTTCCCACTCGATATATACAAAGATGAGTCATTGGTGGGGTCCGTCACAGGTCCGGTGGGCCTAGATTTGATAGGAGAAAAGGAAAGAATATTTTGAATGTTTTTATTACTCACATCTAACATGTGAACGAGAGGATATAATTTTAACTAAATTTGTATTTCAATTATAAATGAATTTTGACATTGAATTTTTGGAGATAAGGTAGATTTATTAAAGTAAATTCGGATGTTCTGAGTTTCGACTTGCGTAGAGCGCAAAAATATATCTTTGTTATTTATTTTCCAATTAGGTTGGATGGGATTCCCCATTTTTAAAATAAATAAATAAAGCAAAGTCCTCTCAAATTTATACAAAATGTGTTATTTACTTTCCTATTCCTTCCACCCTAGGGTTGGAAAGAATATTTCTCCATTCCAAATATATATATATATTAGTCATGAAAGAGAAAAATAAACGATAATATTAAGAGTGTGAATAATTAAGGAGGGAAAATGAATGAAAGTTAGCAGTAGATAGCTCTTTATCGTGTTTGAAAAAAAATGACGGATAAAAAAGAAAGAAAATGATTGGTTTATTTTGTGAGTAATAAGAGAAAAATAGGTAGAGTCGACTTGTTTTGTCATTTAGAAAATAATTCTCAAGAATTCAATATATATATATATATATATATATTGAGAGAATTATAAAACACAATTATTGAAAACAGATTTTTCTTTAATGAATTTTTTTAACTAAGTTTTCGAAAACGGTCAACCAAATACTTTTTTGTATAATTTTTTGATTTTTAATTATCATAAAACTAAAAACTCAACCAAACATACCCATATTCTTCATTTGGTAAGAAAAAAGGAATATGTTTGAAGGGAAGGAGAAATTTTTTTTTGTTTAATAGAGATAATGTAAGGAGAGAAGAGAAATTTTTTTTTGTTTAATAGAGATAATGTAAGGAGAGAAGAGAAAAAAGGTTGGATGAACCATCCTTCCTCTTTCATCAAGTTTCTTCCCTCCAAATTTAGAGAGAAGAAAGACAAGACTATTATACATTTTTTAAATTACAAATTTTTTCTTATTTCTATTTATCTATCTTAACAAATAAAACTAATGTATTATTTTATTATCTTTTCTTTCATTCAATCAAACAAAAAAAAGAAGAACACAATCTTTTCTATAAGAATATGTCATTCATTTTTTTTTCTTTCCATTCAATTTTTTTCCTTCTTATCAAACGAAACATTATTTATTATGTCTTTTCCTTACAAATCCTCCTAATTTAAGAAAGACAATAAAACAATAGAAATAATTAAAATAAACCAAATATAAACTATCCTTGTCCTCTTCTTTTCCATATGAAGCATACTCCTATCCTCTCTGCCAAACATACCTTATGAGGTGTCAACATTTACCATATCCTTCATTGGATTAATAAACCAAGTTGGTCATTTGAGAAGCGTCTTAGATTTGACTCTTCTTGTACACGTCGTTACCTCGAAACAACAATAAAAGCGCCAGCAACTCACTAGAAATTCACACAGGGCCCACAGAATCATTATAGAATATTCCAAATGCGGTTAATAAGCAAATCGACAAGGCCAAACTCGTAATAACACAATCACCCCAAGGGTAGTTCCACGCACGCACAAGAGTAGTCAAAGCAGCACACAGTCCCATTTGGACCCCCGATTTGTCATACGGTAACTATTCAGAAACTCCAAAATTTTTAGTTACATGCACTCCAGATTTCGAAACGCGTCCAAAATTCAAATGCACCGCAACCGTCGGATCAGCCTTCTCTCTTGAAGGATAATATGGTAATTTTACCCCCAAAACCTGATTATATAAGGAGAAGCTCTGGCAATCAAAAAGAAAAAGAGGCCATTAGTCAGTGGCGCTAGAAAACCCTAGAAAGAACTCTTTTTCAGAGAGTAGTCTCTCAGGGAATGCAGAGAGATGAGACAAGCTTCGCTGTGTAACCCAGACTCGGGAGGGAGGTCCAAAAAATCCACCGGCGACCGGAATTGCCACCGGAAACATGTCGAAGACGGTTAATCCTCGGCCTCCACCACCGCTACCGTAAATCTCTCCCATTTTTAGCTTTCTTTTTTTTCTTCAAGGATTAATTATTGATATTCAAATGGCGGATAAGAGTGAAAAGTATCAAGGACAGAGTTTGCTCCATGGAAAGTACGAGCTCGGAAGACTATTAGGCCATGGCACGTTCGCGAAGGTGTACCATGCCCGCAATTTGCAGTCCGGCAAGAACATGGCGATGAAAGTAGTTGGGAAGGAGAAGGTGATAAAGGTTGGGATGACGGAGCAAGTGAAGCGCGAGATATCGGTAATGAAGATGGTGAAACATCCCAACATAGTTGAGCTTCACGAGGTCATGGCGAGCAAATCCAGGATCTACTTCGCGATGGAGTTAGTACGCGGCGGCGAATTGTTCGCCAAGATCGCCAAGGGCCGCCTCCGGGAGGAGGTTGCCAGGAGTTACTTCCAGCAGCTGATCTCCGCCGTAGACTTCTGCCACAGCCGCGGCGTCTACCATCGTGACCTCAAGCCAGAAAACCTGTTGTTAGACGACGAAGGAAATCTGAAAGTGACAGACTTCGGGCTCAGCGCCTTCGCGGAGCACCTGAAGCAGGACGGACTGTTGCACACCACGTGCGGAACACCGGCGTACGTCGCGCCGGAGGTGATCGGAAAGAAAGGATACGACGGAGCGAAGGCGGATATCTGGTCCTGCGGAGTCATTCTCTATGTTCTTTTAGCTGGATTTTTACCGTTTCAGGACGATAACATTGTTTCGATGTATCGAAAGATCTACAAAGGAGACTTCAAGTGTCCGCCGTGGTTTTCGTCGGAGTCACGAAGGTTGATCACGAAATTGTTAGATCCGAATCCGAAGACCCGAATCACGATCGCGAAAATCATGGATTCATCGTGGTTCAAGAAGTCAATTCCAAAGTCTGTTAGAACAAAAGAAGAGCAAGAGTTTGACGGCGATGTAGTGAAGGGAAAAGAAACGGAGACTCTGAACGCGTTTCATATAATTTCGTTGTCGGAGGGTTTCGATTTGTCTCCGTTGTTTGAGGAGAAGAAGAGGGAAGATAAGGAAGAGCTGAGATTCGCGACGATGAGACCAGCGAGCAGTGTGATATCGAAACTGGAGGAGGTGGCGAAGGCAGTGAAGTTCAGCGTCAAGAAGAGCGACTCGAGTGTCAGATTGCAGGGGCAACAGACAGGGCGGAAGGGGAAGTTGGCGATCGCGGCGGAGATATTCGCCGTGACGCCGTCGTTCCTGGTGGTGGAGGTGAAGAAGTCAAGTGGTGACACCCTGGAGTACAATCAGTTCTGCAGTAAGGAGCTCCGGCCGGCGCTCAAGGACATCGTCTGGACGTCACCCACCGGAAATTCGACCCCTGCTTGAAGAATATGGGTAATTCGTGGTGGGGAAATCAAGATTGTTATCTGTTTAAAATCAATTACTGTTGTTGTTGATTTGGGGTCCGGGTCCATATTATTGGGAATAGAGGCTAATTGAAGTCTCAGATATGCTTTAGTTTTAGTTGAATTGAATCTGTTATTGTGATTATTATGTTTTCCTTTTGAGTGTAAGTTGAATCATGAATGTGGTTGTGAATCGAATTGTGAATGAAAAATTTGTTTGTTGATTGTTCAATTGGGTTGGTGTATTGTATTATTATATTTGTATATTACTTACTATTATGGTAATATGGTGATAACTCTTTGTTTGTTAGACAGACAGGCTGTTGGGGGTGATAATTTGAATTTCTGTCTCTCTTATCTTATCAAAAGAGGATACATTCATACAATGAATGAATATGGATTTATATGATAATGCAACGAATATGATCACTTTTTGACCCATGTGGTCGGAGGGTCTACTGTATTTGGAGAATGGAATGCTGAGGTAATATTAGGCGGCGGATTGTTTGGTTTAGTGGTAGAAGTTTGAATTGACAAACATTAGAAAATAAAACAAATTTTTGTGTTGCAATCAACCCAAGAAACCATACCATTAGCGCTAGCGTTGCTTGCTTGCAAGCATAGCATATAATAAATTCTGTGGATGTGGATATGAATATGATTGTTGTTCTTTTTCATACTAGGATATACTGATGAGTGTGACTTTGTAGAAAAAGAGGTGGGTTATGATGTTCACATGTAAGCATCTTCTCAATTATTGTCACACAATCAGTAAAAAATAATGATTATTTTTAGAGGTTCCTAGAATCATCATCTGCTCTGCTCTGCTCTGCTGTAATAATTCTCGTGCTGTAATTTTTTGACGTTAATCTATTTTTTAACTGATAAATATGTATGTGTTTTTTACAAATTAAATCCTCCTGGTTCAAGAGCAGAGAATCCGAATTCGGTCCCTAAAGGTACTTTTCATGTGCATCTGCCTGTAGATGTAGATAGGGTTTTGAGGTCCAGCAGTCTAAGTGGTCACTTATCTATGAGTATGAGTACATTGAGTAGTGGGTCTTGTCACAATAACACTATCAGCTCTCCTTTTTAGGTTCAGCATCCATTTAATCATATGAATTAAATGGACGTGTTTTTATTGAAACTATTTTTGGTAAAGAGTAAATAGTTGATTTTATTGAAACTATTTTTGGTAAAGAGTAATTTTTTTTTTGCATAAAGAGAAAACTAGTGTCACTTGTTTGTTTCAACAAGGGAAGGGAGAATGCTATAAACCACTGTTAAAAAACATACCTTTACTAGTCCTTATAGATAATAGATACTACCTCTGTCCCATAATTCTTGACATGTTTAGGAATTTTAACTTTTTATGGTAGAACCCACTTTTTAGTGTAATAATGTATGAATTTACATATTAGTCCTTGTTTGAAAGTTAGTATTATTATTATATAGTGGGCCCCACTTTTAGGATAGTAGAGTTTGGAAAGGGTAGTTTAGGAATCATATAATCTATTTTAGGAAAAGGACATATATTTTGGGACATTCCAAAAAGAAATAGTGGACTAAAATTATGGGACGGAGGGAGTAATAGATAATAGATATTGATTGATGTTTAATACTCGAGGTTTACAAAAATAATGGACGTGTTTTACAATGTTTAAAACTTGAGTCGCCGCTATTTCATCAGTAAAAGACAACTCATCGTTTCTTGGCTCTCATATTTATGCAATGTCCCTCCGATTGTTACAAAAAGTGTTAAACCATATATATATATATATATATAATCATCAAAATGGCGTTAATTTATATGAAAGATATCTTGGATTAAACTGCAACTCCAATTTATACTAGTGTTATATTAAATCGATATAGGTTGTTGATATTTAGCATGCACGATACACATGTAAAGACTCAGCAATCCATGTTTTTGTCTTTTAATAATGCAACTACTATTATAAAGTTTCAATGACATTTTGGGACTTCATTTTCAATACCTAGCTCATCTATCTATCTCTATCTCTCTTTCTCAAGCTTTAGGCCGGGACACAAAAATGACACCCTTAAATAAGATAGATTGCGCAAGGAAAAAAAGAAGTTAAATTGCTACCAAGAGTATGATCCGAAAAATAAAATTCCATAAATGTGTGAAAGAAACAATGCTTAGTTTGTCTAGCCCACAACAATAGCTTTGATCAACTGGGAACGTCTCATCCCTTTGGAGCAAGCGTCAAGTACCTTTCATACCAGCTAATGGTCCTGTAACCTGAATCCAACTTGCATTACCATTACAATAAGAGCAATCATACACCCTCCCTCCTAACACCAAGGCCCTGTGTCAGGGAGAATAAGGGCTCCCCTCCTGTCTGATGCATTCCCGTAGATCTTCGATTCTCCGTTCAGTCCTACAAATTCAGAGGTTTAATTATTTTTTTTAAATAATTGATTTTTTTTTTCTAAAAAAAAAAATTAGTCCGTTAAATGTGTGAACCATGAGACCTACATTCATGCAAGAGAGGATCCCAACAGATTTAGTTGAAATAACAATATTAAGTATTAGAATAGTAATACGTTTGTTCGATTAATTTTTTTGTAAGTAAAATTTGATGTCATCATATTGTTGGTGTTAGAATCCCTCAACACACACAAATATTAGTGTAGCAACCAAATTATTATTATTATTATTATGAGTATTAATATTAGTGGTAGTAGTAAAAGTAATAATGGTTATTTGGGTATTTAGAAGGTATTGGATCCAACTAACCATAAACTCTAAATCAAGTTTAATTTGAAAAACCAAAAGAAAAAAGAAGTTTTGCTTCATATATAGTAGGCTCTGCGATCATGTTGGTTGCATCAAGGGTTGTATAGCTGGATTAATTGAGCATAAATTGACCCATCAACCTCCTCCTAATCCACTTGAGTACATCCATAGCATCAATTATGTTGTAAACCATATAATTAGGAGAGGATGTCATTAGGTAGTGAAAAGCTGTTTCACCTCCGAATTAAATATTACTCTTTAACGAAAGGGAAAGCTAGAGAAGACAGGTGAGATGACACTTCACTCATCAAATGAAATATATATATATATATATATATATATAGATGCAATTATTGAGAGATTGAAATATCTATGTTTCTGTAAAGGCTCGTAGAGATGCAATTATGACTCTGGTTTAGTAAATCCTACTTTATATATATATATATAACATTTATTATATATATTCGATTTATTAAGATAATTTGATAATATTTTTAGATAATATTGTTTTAAATTCATAGAATTTATTTTTTATTAGGGAATTTTTTTAAGCAGTGTTAAATAAAAAATTTAAAAAAAATAGAAAAAATCAGTTGTTATTCATAAATGTAATGAAAGAAAATTATTTCATTGTATTTTAACAAGTTGTGAGTATTTACAGAAAATGAATTTGAAATAATTTTTTAAATGTTTTAGGATTATTAATTTTGGTAACAATTAATATTTTTTTTAAATAAGTATTAGTTACAAAATATTGAAAGTAGAGAGAAAATTTGTATTTTAGTGTGAAAAAAAGGCATTAATGAAATTCAAAATAAATGGCAATACAAAAAAAATGTTAATTATTTATAAATTTTGAATTTAGTTAGAAATATTTTTTTTAAATAGGACTTTTTTGTCTTTATACAAATTTTATAACACTTATTTGTTTCTACAATTTAAAACTAAGATTTATCAATTTTTTTTTTCTTTTTCGAATGGAGTGCAATTTAGTGCGGTTACATTATTTTGGCAAACAACATATATTTTTGTTAGTGGTTGGTCTTTTAATGGATGTAATATTTACATTTGAAGATCATGAATTTGATCATTGGAGGTAAATTTATTTCGGGATAATGTAATTGGATAATTAGTTTGTCGAGTAATTTGCTTTTTTTAACTTGTGGTTAACTACAAGGCAATTTGGTACTCATATGATCATGATGATCTGGCATGCTTCAAACTACAAACATAAATGAAGAAACAAAATAATTAAAGGTCCGAGACCAGATTTTCAGGTGAGGGGTTGGAAAAAAAACAAACATTAGGTCTCCGAAAACAATCAAAACCACACATTCTAAGAAGTTCCATTACTTTCTTGCTCATAATTTATTCCTATTCAATGACTCAGTCCTACCAAACAAATATAACCTCAACCATATGTTCCTTTTGGCATTTTTAGGAACAACTCTCTCTCTCTCTCAATCTCTCTCTCTCCATACATATATATATATATATAATAGGGAGCTGATATTGACACTCCACCAATATCCTCTTGTACTCCACTTTCATCTTTTTGTAAAGTACAATTACAAAGGTGTCCCTCTACTATACAATATTTGATTCTTATATTTTTAATACCATAATTGCCCTTATTTGATAATGTTTGAATTCTTAACTCCAAATTACAACTTCTCTCTCAGGTCTTTTTTGGTGTAAAAATACTTCTTCGTTGATTTTAAAAATATTATTTTTTCATGTTGAATCAATTTATCAATATTTATTTTAGAAGTAAAAAATTTTAGGATTCAATATAATGATTTAGAGAGTATCAATCAAATGTATGTGATTCGGATAATAAAAGTTACATGATTAGATAAGTTGGGAAGAAGTTGCTAATAATAGATTACCTAGAGAAATATTAAAAATGTATTTGAGTTGGAAACAAACATTATATCAATGAATAAAACCTATTTGAAAAAAAATTAATTATATTTAAAATCAAAAGAAAGTTTAATTTCACTTGAATAAAAATTATGATATATAGTTTTTTAAGAAAACTAAGGAAATCTTTTTTATTTTAATAGAGAACTTTTAGAAATTAAAAGATGAAAAGAGAAAAACATGACTATATGAAATATTTTTTCAATTGTAGTTGTCTTAATTTAACTAAGGCTAGTACCAAAATTTCAAAAGACAAAAATAAAAAAATTAATATGGTATTTTTCTTCGTTTGCTTTTTATTTTCTCCTCCTTCCTTTCTATTTTGTTTGTTCACAAATTGATGGTATGTTTCAAAATTTTAATTTATGTTATTTTAAAAATAAGACACATGGAAAATAAATTACACGTTTGGTGAGTAAAAATAGAATATTTCAAATTTTGGATTCTTTGAGTTATATAGGATAGGGACACGAATAACAAGTTTCAATTGAAAAATGTCTAACCTATAGTATTTGGGTGGTAATAAATGAATTGTTATATTGTAAACCTAAATTAAAAAAGTTGAAAAAACTTTTTTCTAAGAAAAATTAAATTAAATTAAAATTGAGTCTTGAATTAGAAGGGCAATTAGGGTACTAAAAATATAAGAATCTAAAATGGTATAAGATATGACCACTTTTGTAATTTTACTTTGCAAAAATATAGAAATGGAGTGCCAGAGAATATTGGTGGAGTGCCAATATCAACTTCCTATATAATATTGCTAAAGATTCAAAAGATCCATCTCAATTGTTGTTCTTGTCGAGGCAATTTTTGTGGTTATTTGTCTCATACAAATATTCAATTTGCTATGGTATGATATTACGATGTATAACCCATTTTTTGTTGTAGGTGAGAATGTGTAACTCTGGACCTCTTTGGCCCGAGTTTGTGTTTTGTGTTTTTTTTTTTAAATTAAAATAATTATTTTTGTTACGAGTGTTTTGAATAATAATTGAAAATACCTTTAGTAACAAAAATGTATTTTAAAGTTTTATTTTTATTTTTATGTTTTTACAATAATCAAAATACTATAAAAACACCCAAATGATGTTTTCAATTTTAGTCCAAACTTTTAAAACGTTTTGACACTATTTAAAGGGTAATGCTACTGAGGCAGAATTGTTAGACATAATTCATAGACAGAAACTTTTACATCCATTGGATGTATGTGGTGGGGCATATCACATGCATCCAATGGATGTAAAATTTTATGTCTATGAATTCTGCCCGAGTAGCATTACCCCTATTTAAAATATAACGGATGGTACCAAATATATTTGTTTTTACATTACCAAAATAAAACAGAAAAAAACAAAAATAAAAACAAAAACAAAAACAAAATGCAAGTGAAACAAACACTCATATAGATAAAATTTTAAAGAGGTGTTAGCATTGTAATGGTACAAATGTACAATTCATGGACCATCAACAACATTGAAAATATACATTATTAAATGCTGAAACAATAATGAATTTCTTAAATCATGAATGGTGCTGAAAAAAATAATTAGAAATTCTATGATTGTCTAAATACTTTTAAAATGGCAATCTAAGCTGAGAATTAAGTTTGATAGAATCGTACGGATCAACGAACAGTTGCCACGTTATATCCTTGATTTAAATACTAGAGCAATATATAAATATATACACACATACAGGGACAAGGCATATAAACATATGTATGTATATTAGTGTAACTATTTGGGGAAGGTACTTAGATTTGAGATGTTGATTTATTTATTGTAATCAATTTCTTAAACTTAAATTAGTAACAGGACGGGCTTGAAAATGGACGTTGCACATTTTATACAAGTAGGACTTTGAGTGATATAATTATGATTAAAGTCATAATAATTGAACCATATTATAGTGATGGTCTAACTGCCAGCAATTATATACATTCTTCAATATGTAATTATGCTCTATAATTTATTATTACATTATATGATAGAGGAATCTTACCTAAATTTTCGTTTCCATTATAATTATTAGAGTAGAAATCATTGGTTTAGTGATGTAGAATCTAAAGTTGATTAATATTTGACATGACCACTTCAATATCAAGAGTGTAGAACAAAAAAAAAAAATCTGGGCCAGATCAACTTTAAAAATTCGTCTTGGGCCCAAAGTTCACTAATTATAGGCCCTTGGCTTGAAACATCCATTTTGGGCCTATTAAGGCCCAAATTTTGATTAAATAGCCCAACACCCTACCACTGCACAAAATTCAAGCCCAAACCTCACAAATTTCTGTCCTGTTACACTAATACACTAAACAATGACAGTGATAAGCCATAGTTTAATGATTTTTCTTTCTTCGGTTATTTTTGAATGTGTGTATGATGAGCTAAGAAGCATGGACACGGACACGGGACACGGGTACGACACGACACGGATACGGCGACACGGCAAATTTCAAAAATACAGGACACGACATGGCGGGGATACGGCTATGAAATAATATATTAATATATATTCAACAAGTTAACCAATATTCACACTACCATAAATCTAACAATAAAAAAAATAATAAATCACACAAATACTTCAATTTATTATCAAACAATTAATGTATTTTCAAAAAGGATGTTCATTATATTCAAACTTACTACTAGAATCTTGCATATTACTTATTTTTCTAATAACAAACAAATAAATTTAAATACAAAATACCAAATAAACCAACATGACTTTATGTTAAATAAAGTTCTATTGGATTTTTTATTTTTTTGTTTCTAAATTTATTATTTAGGTAACTATTTTTTATTTTAGAAAATACTATATTTATATAAAAAGGGCATAATAGTCATATTAAATGGTATATATGTCATTATAGTTATTTCAAGGGTCAAGATGTCAACTTTTAGAAGATGAGGGGCTAAAATGTTCAAAAAAATAGTTCAAAGGGGTCTTTTTGTAATTTTGGAAAAGTTCAGGATTTTTTTGTACTTTTAAAAATTACAAAATGTACCCCGCCGTGTCCCCCCCGTGTCCTTGCCGTGTCCCCCGCGTGTCCTTGCCGTGTCCCTGCCATGTCCTAAAAAAAAAAATTCCAGGACACTTCTAAAGAGTGTCCGACACATGTTCGAGGAGTGTCCGAGTGTCCGAGAAGTGTCCGACACGGACACGGCACCCCCATACGAAGTGTCCGTGCTTTATAGATGATGAGTCACACCACATGACATCATCATGTGGTGAAGTTCACTATCCCACTCACTAACTAGGGGTGTTTACAATCCGGTTCGATTCGATTTTAGTATATTTTAAACTAAACTGTATGGTTTGATTCAGACATTTATCGACAAATTACAAATAGTACTTTGTCGGGGTAAAAGTCACCCAACCTATTATAAAAAGAAAATAATTATCCAATCACATTATCCTGAAAAACACTAAAAATTGAATCAAACCAAAGTGTTATAAAAAGTAAAACTGAATCGTGAAGACACGGTTGAATTCCATGGTTAATATTTACTATTTGTTAAGTTTAATAAATATTAAACTTAACAAATAATAAGATTGATCTGGACAAACGGAATGTGTAATAAAACTGGAAGCGGAAATGAGGGCATCTATAAATTAACCTCCAAGAAATGCCTAAAAGTAAACCATATCATTATCTTGGCATATTATCATGGTAAGCAAAATCCTGTATTTTCTATACGTGTATGATATATTAAAAAAACTTCCGTTTCACGCACATGTTTCAAACTTAACAAATAATACTTGTATTTTCTAATTGAATTGTATAATACACTGATTAAACGTTTTACATATTACATATTATAAAAAAAAATACTTCACTTAAATAATTTTTATCTGTTAGAGTTTATATTGACATTTGTAGGGGGTTCTGAACTAAATCACTTGGGATAATAGATAGATAATAAATGGAGATATCACACACCACTGTGAAGGAGCCAAAGATGATGTGGATGGAGGAGAAGTAGACAACACCAAAGAGATTTGAGGGTAAGGAAGGTAGCTCTTTTTAAAGATCCTTACTTTGGTCCTTTGCTTTTCTCTGTCTCTGCCCCTTCTTTTGCCGAAGTGCTTGTATTTATAGTCTTTGGCTTTGTGGACAAAAACCAACCGTCTTTCGACCGACATACTCTTTATCCAATCACTTAGAGTCATAGGCTATAATTCCCCTGAGCACCTAAGGAGTCTAATCCTCCTTTTCGCCGTCCCTTAAGGTCGTGTTAGCTATTAATGCAGGCCTTAAATGCATTTAGCTGATGACAGTGGTGGTAATTGAGGCTCTTAAGCAAAGCAGTAAATCTGTAAATGTGATAGTAAAGGCCTCTGTTGAGGCACGTGCTCACCGTCTCCTTGGACAGGTTCAAGACTTAAATTGGACAAATTCTAATTTCTCATCCACTAAACCAGAATCCTTTCTATGTCCCTTAAGATAAATGTAAGTGTACAAGAGAGCCCTACCTTTTACCCTACTCTTTACTTAGCATTTTGTATACGTGAAAGAATCAAAGTTCAGTTATCGTTCTTTGAAGCTCTTTCAAGTCTTAATGACCCCGATGTATGACAACAGGGCTTTAGTACTTGAAAATTATGCTTTCGAGGTTTGGTGACCTAATACGTGACGTCAGGATTGTAGACACATAAATTTTATGATGATTAAATCACCGTCCGATTGGTCAATAAGTCAAACACTTTTGATCAATTTAATTCTACGATTGTGGGTCCCAGCAAGAGACACGTGTCAAAATTGTGAAGGTTCAGGCCTTTAAAAAATATGTGTTCTAATTCAAATTTAAATTTGATTTATTTCCATATAAAAGGAGGCAAAATCTCTTTTTATGGAAGTTGGCACAATTAATGGGGAGTTACCAAATCAAACCTCCACCCCTTTTGCCTATAAATACAAGGTCACCCTACACATTCGAAAGACAGACAAATAGAAGGAGATGAAAACACAGAGACAAAGAGTTCAAGAGAACACAAAAGCTCTGCCGAACCTCTGCCTCAACCAACACTCGAAGTTCTGAAGACGAAGAATATCAAGCACGCCACACAAGTGCCGTTCTACCTCAAAGACTTTAAATCCTCGAAGAATCTGAAGAACAACAACAACAAGCACGCCACACAAGTGTTGTTCTTCATCTAAGACCTTCAACCATTGAAGATTCTGAACATGAAGAACAACAAGCACGCCACACAAGTGCCGTTCTTCTTCTAAGACTTTCAACCATCAAAGAATCTGAAGACGAAGAACAATAAGCAAGCCACATAAGTGCCGTTATTCTTCTAAGACCTTCAACCATCGAAGAATCTGAAGACGAAGAACAACAAGCATACCACACAAGTGTCGTTCTTCTTCGAAGATTTTCAATCCATCGTTCGAGATCAAGCTCTATCGGCCCTCGATTAAAAATCCCGTCAAGCCTTTCCTCAATCTTGAAGATTTGAAGAAAGCTCATCACAATCGGTTCAAGAACAAGTTTTTGAAGCACTTGTACCAAACATCAAGGAGATTAAATCAGAGGAAGATTTTTTGTTGTAAAAGAATCGACCATAGTGAATTGTACCCATTTTTCTTGAATTAATAAAATTGACTGTTTGTTACTCAATTTCGTTCCTAGATTTTTGGACACGAAATTTGTGTGTACAAGGATTTTGGTACTCAAGAATTAAGCTTTCAAGGTTTTGTGACATGATACATGACGTCAGGGTTTATTGCTCAAGAATCAAACTTTCGAAGTCTCGTGACATTGACGCATGATTTTAGTATTGGAGAACTAAGCTTTCAAGGCTTTACAACCTGGCGTATGACATCAGGGTTTTGGTATTCAAAGACTTGTGCCTCCATAGTTTGATGACCTGGCATATCATGTCAAGGTTTTGTGCCATTCTTTGATTTTGAGTTTTCAAAGGGCCAAATGACTGGTGAGGTGGATTACTCAAGTCACGTAAGCGAATTTCTGTTGACTTTTCAAAGGCTTCGTGGCTGTGGTAAGAAACACCTAAGCATTTAATCATTTTATTAAATACTGAATGTAAATTTACTAAGGTCCAAGGAGGGTATAATTCATCAGAAGGCACCAGGAGAAGATAAAATGTAAATATCAATTAATGAAGAAAACAGGAGAGACCAAGCATCTAAAGTGGTGTCTCCTTCTCCTTCTAAATGGAAGGTTGAGGGTTAAGTCCTCTTTGGGGAAATTGTGTGTGTGTGTGAGAGACAGAGAGAGTTAGGTGCATGAGTACCTACCGAAGAAACAAGGGGAGTGGGGGAGTACTATTCCTGCTAAACAACCAGCTCCAATGAAGAATATTAATTGAATGAAATTGAGTTGAACAAAAATGAAAACCAATCAACCGATGACGAAGTGGAAAAAATATGGACAATAATACCCATAACTGATCCATCTTAAACTTCATCTAATCAGTGAAGAATAATAAATGTATTAACTTGGATGTGTTTCGCGAAGGTGAACAATTTCCAATTGACTTGGATGGTATTGATGACATCAATTTTCATTCAATGTTCAGCAAGAAAGGTCATTTAAATTGGGAAAGCCATTTTATGACATACTGTTTCAGGTTCATAAATTGATGTAGATTAATGGTATCGTTAATGATTTTTAGTTTTAAACAAACAAACACGATGTCAAACTCACCATCTGGTTAATCCTGCCTTAAAGATTTTGAACTCTTATTTCTGTTTTATTTTTGTTTCAACAAGAAGATAGTTTTAGAAACTTGCAGCTAAATTTGAAATAAAAAGACTGCATATTGCTACAAATTTCAGCTAAATAAATAAAGATTGAAAGAAAAATATTTCCATTTTTTTTCGCAACCAGGGGCCGAGGTTGCTTCTTTGTCAAACATATTCAAATAGTGGATAGAATTGAAGTAACATTCTGACCTGTAAAGATAGAATTTTCTTCTTTGGCCCAGGGCCGGCCCTGGGTGCATGCCACCCAGGCGGCCGCTTTGGGCCCCACATTTTAAGGGATCCCAAAATTATATATATATATATGTATATATATATATATATGTGTATGTATGAGGACAAAAATACAATTTATATATATATATATATATATATATATATATATATATATGAATTAGAGACACATCCGTCTTTTAAAAAAAAAAAGAATGAGAGATATACGTAGAATAAATAGTGATGGGGAGAGAGAGCGTGCTGTATATGTGTGTGTGTAGTTATGAATGGTAGACAAAATCAAAGAATGATGTGAGGAGAGAGAGAGTTGCATTAAGGAAAGAAATGTTGGTATGGAAAAAAGAATGAAAAAATAAAAAAGAAGCAAGGGAAGAATAAATAAACTTAAATACAACATTTTGTTGATTATTGTATTTTTTTAATCTATTTCTTTTTCTTCTTTTTCTGTTTTAATTATTTAAGTGATTCTTGTTGTGTTTTTTTAAATCAATTTTTTTCTATTTTAATTAATTTAAGTGATTTGTGTTGTGTTTATTTTATTATTTGTTTTTCTTTTTTATTTAAGATAAATGAACCTTATTTATGTTCAGTAATTTTTTTATTTATATTTTTTGGAGCTCCAAATTCGAATCAAAGAGAGATTGATAACTTGGAGTTTAAAGATTGCTTTGATTATTTACTTATAAGATTAGTTATTTTTCTTATGTCTACTTGAAAATTTGAATCTAGGTATGAAAAAAAAATTTTGATCCAATCTCAAAAAAAAGTTCTTCCCAAGTTTTTTTAAAAACAATAAACAAACAAAATGTGTTAATTGTGTCATTTTAATAAAACATGTGCACTGTTATAATTTTTTTGCGTTTGTGAAATTATATGTATAAAGGGGCCCCTTATTTAAAAAATTGCTTTGAGCCCCTTTTTATTTTAGGACTCTCAGGGCCAGCCGTGCTTTGGCCATGGCTTTGATTTGATACGAATACAGCCGGAGTGGAAACAATGAAATATTTCCACATTTAGCAGCATCCATGGTCCTATGAATATATATTCATATTCAAAATTTTCTTTTTTTTTTTTTTTTTTGGAAAAACAAAAAAAAAGAAAATCTTTGCCCAACAAATGCAGTTTTTGGATTAGTCTAACCAGGCGTACCTTCCAAACCACTTATCCTTTCAACCGAAATACATCAAAGATCACACTTCAAAGCTCCATCTATGTACTAGTATTCTTATATACTAGTGGATTCAAAAAGAGAGACTATTAATTCTAAAAGAAAAGAAAAAATTACAAAATAAAACCCAGAGAGAGAGGCCATACTTGGGTGTTGCACTCTTGCCTATAAAAGAACTTAAATTTTTCATCATTATCTTCCATGGGGTAATTCCCATCACCCACATAGCATCTCAAGAACAGAAGAACATGCAAGAGAGAAAGAGAGACTAGGGGCATTGATTAGACGTTGGAGTATTTCTTTATATATATATATATATATATATATATATATATATATAGGTGCAGCGTGTAAGGGTGTGATAAATCAACTGTGAGCTCATGTCATCACCATTGCATGTGTAGCTGGATCTGGGAATGTCTGCTCTAGTCGGTTCTCTGCCTTAGACGTGTCCTACAAGAATTAGTGCTGTCTGAGTGAGTGAGTGGACTATAAAATCATGAATCACCCTTAAATATTGAAAAACATAAAATATACATATTAATTTTTTTTTGTCTAACACTGTAAATTTATATTTCATCATCCTTAAACTTACCATCACCTTCCTTAAATCCACATTTCAACACCCTTACATCTTGAAAAATTCATGAAATTAAAATTTTTCAACAAACTTAATCTCAAATTCAACACTCTTAAACTTACATTTACCACTCATAAATCCACGTTTGACCACTATTAAATCTTGAAATTTTTTAAATATTTCAATTTATTTTTTTTTGACAACATAGTTAATCTAGGTTTTACCAATCTTAAAACTACATTCACAATCCTTAAATCCATATTTAATCATCTTAAATATTGAAAAATATAAAATATTCATATTAATTCTTTTGTCAACATTGTTAATCTATGTTTCACCATCTTTAAACCTACCATCAACATCTTTAAATCTACATTTTAACACCCTTAAATCTTGAAAAAACTTAATATATTTCAAGTCATTTTTTTTTCAACATAGTTTAATCTATAATCCAAAACTCTCGTGGTTCTTTTTTAATAATATTTATTTTTTAATTATTATTTTTATTCATAAAAATAATATTAAGTTAAGGTTAAATTATTCAACAAATTTAATACCTTAAATATCAAGTTAATATTTTTGTTAACACAGTTAATTTAGGTTTCACGAATTGACGATTTTTTTGTGCACCCCTAATATCTTGTTGTTGTTCAACAAGTAATAGTTTGGTTAGTATTTTTGGATCATATTCATCTCTTTCAATTGAATGTGTTGAGAAAAATAAACTAAATACAAAAAAAAAATTCAATATTTTTATTTGTGTAGTAACATTTAACTTTAACTTTTTGATCTAATTGTGCCTTTAAATTCACTTTGAACTTAGCAAGGTAAAAAATTTCTAAATTTGTAAATTAGAGTTATGATCTCGAATTATTTTTATTCAATTGATCAAAACTAATTTAAGTTAAAGAATTGTGAAATTCTCATCCCTCTCCTCTTCAAAATCCAATTCCTTTCCTTATCTCAATCAAGCAGAGTAAGAAGAGTAGGAAGTTTATATCTTTCATTTTATTCTCATCTTTTTATCTTCCTAGCTTCATTTTTATTATTTTTATCATTCTTATCTTTTTCCTGGCTATCAAAGAAAAAAAAATTAAATTAAATTTCTCTTCCATCATCTCTCAAATTTTCAAAATAGTTTTATTTTCTATCTCTTTCATTCCCTTTCCATCACTTCAAAAAGGTAAATACAATTACAATGTACAGTTGACGAGATCCAAACTTGAACAAATTAATTTCTCTCAAAAATTTAGTATAAGAACCCGAAGGTGAACCTAATTGGACATTTTTATAGTTAAGATAAGATTAATTTCTAAAATTTTGACACATTTGTAGGTCCTAACTCCTAATAACCTTAGAAAAATATGTAAATAAAAATAATTTTGAGTGAAGTTAATTGTAATTGATCTAGCTTGTGTCATCACACAACTATTTAATTTTTCAATTGTCATTATCAGTAGAATTATATATTCTCTTCTTCATACAAACTACCATTAGAGGAATACTACTTTCTTCTTTATTATTATTATTATTATTATTATTATTATTATTGTTAATTATTTATTCGTACAGGTAATGATAATAATTTAATCATAGTATGACCAGTACATGGGAGAATAATCCTTTTTAACTAACATATTGATATCAATTCACAATTTAATTAAAAATTAAGTGTCCATTACACGTTATATCCTCTTCTCTGTCCATTCTCTCTCTGTTTTTTTTTTTCCCCCCCAATTCAGGGAGAGGAGGCAAACGTGGGCCCGTATTGATGGGCTATCATTTGGGTTTTGATCTGGGTTGAAAATGGTTTGGGTCATGTCGCTCCTTTGGGCTCATTCGCTCTTCATATACCACTTTCTTGGTTCTAACTAACTCACGTTTTATACAAACCAGTTTTGTGCAACCAAACAATAGATAAGCCGAACACGGATAAGTAGTACTTTCCCGTTCCCCTTATACAGCAACCAAACGCGGCCTGCTCTTACAAACACATACAACTTATGCTACAAGTCTCTAAGCATCTCTCTCTCTCTCTCTCTCTCTCTCAATCATCTCTCTCAGTGTTTAACCATGGCATTAGAAGCCTACGCATCGCAGAAATCTGATAAAGTCCACGCAGATGTCCTCTCGCAAGCTAGACAAGGTTGCTATAAGGTATTACCCTATTTATTTTTCATTGCTTGTATGTATATGTATATGTTTATGTGAGTTCATATGTAGAAAACTCAAAACCTAATGATCATTGGAATTTGTTTTTATATTAAAAAAGGCACGCGACGCTTTCTATGCTTGTTTGGAGAAGGAGTCGAACAAGAAGCCTACAGAAATAGCATCAGTGGGATTGCTCTACCCGGTCGAATGCAAGAAACCCAGGGATGAATATGTCAAACAATGTCGAACTACTTGGGTAATTTTTTTTGAATTTCATATAATTTAATTTTGATTTTTGTTTCATTATTGTAAGGGTCGGTTTGATTTTTGAGAAATTGTGTTTGTATAATATGTTTTGATTTGTAGGTGAAGCATTTTGATAGGCAATACTGTGCTAAGAAAAGGGTTCACAGGCTGCTGGATGATAATGAGTCCAGGAGAGGTCCGTTGTCACTTCCACAGCCTTACACTTTCAAGCCCACTAATTGTTCTTGATACACACACATATTCGTAGTTTGAGCTACATGGATTAACTGGGAATTTTGTTTTTTGTTGGGTGAACTGATGAATTTGCAGTTGTAAAGTGACTAGAACGTAAATTCCATTGCCTTGACACCAAACTAGTTATGTTTGATTGTTTACCTATGTAGAAGGAATTTCTTTGTAGCTTTTGTAATTGTGAACTCTCGTGATGCTTAGGCGTCATGCGTGCTTTAGTATATCAATCTTGCTATTTCAATTCAGAATGAATAGTTGGGCTGAGAATTTTTATTTATTAAAATTTGTTTACTAAGTTTTGGAAGCAGACAATTAGGAATACTTAATTTGTTACCTCATTGGGTTGGGTTGATCCATTTTGGCAGGGGTGTAAAGCTTGTCACCTTTGGAAGAGGGGAGGTGAAATCTTATGTATCTTGCACTGATCCTTACACAAAGTTTTCAGTTGAGATCAAGCACTTCTAGATGGTTTCAGGCTTGCTGCATCTTTAGGGATTTGCTAGTCTCATTGAGTCTGTTAATTTTTGCATTAGTGGCTGAATTCAGTTCTAGTGTATGTGGACTTGGCAGAATGTAATTCCTGCATGAAGGATGAACATAAATTTTAACAATGATGCTGGTGTGCTACTTGATTGATCATGTAGTTGGTATGTTATGCATGTTTTTGTCTCCTTAAGATCTCTGCTGTTTAATTAGTTGGCATAAAGCTTTGTTTGATGTGTCCAATACTCCCATCTCATGCATGCAGATGCATGGGGATGAATATTCTTAATAATATTCTTTTTATATGCTATCATATGTTCTATGTTTGTTCATATGTTATATGCTATCATATGTTCTAAATTGAGAAGAGGGAGTTCTGTACTTATGGTTATATATTAGACAGTGTTTAGCTATTATCATTTGGAGTTGTCCTTATGTGCTGTCCAGGTTCAACATTAATATGCACAGCCATCTCTCCACGGTTGAGCTTTAAATAGTGTTCTCAAAGAGCCTTTAATTGTTGCACAATTGTTATATTTGGCTTGTTTCCTCGAAATAGGAGAGATGTAGAACTTGAGCAGACACCTCTCATGGAGTTTTAGCTTGAAAGCTTGTTTCAAAAACAAGGAGTGCATGATTTTCATTTTAATTTATCCTGAATTGAACTGAAAGATTGAAAATTTTCTTAATGCAACTTCAATTAACAAAATAAAGCCATGCACCATTTAAGAAGCATATTCACAATCAACTACTAGATTTCCTTTTAATATAGCTTTCATTTTGCTCGGTGCAAATGCAAGTATGCAACACTTTGCTCGATTGATACAATATTAGATGCTTCTGCACCATGCACAAGCATGCCCCTTAAGCTGCATTTGGCTAATTGATTTTTTCCTGTTTTACCCCATTCTTCTGATTATATACATAGACTCTTGTTCTGTGCACAGTAGGTTATGGGTGTGGGTGTAAGATATTTATCAGTCATTTACTACTGATTATGTATGTTACACGTATGTCACAAAAATAAAAGATGAGAGTTTCTTGTATGCTAAAATTTTCCTAGAATGTTTTCTTCATGTATTCTGTGAGATAAATATTAAGAAATAAGGATGGTATATGGCACAAAGGTTGTATTTAATTCTCAAAGAAGAAAATTGAACAATTGTACACCTTAAGTTGGTCAGTTCAGACAAATCTAGCACTTATAAACATACACACCTCGTGCTTATTATATATTACATAATAAGAAGGAAATTAGATGTATCACTGTATGTATTGGCTTGTTGGAGACAAGTGGGTATCTTTTGGGCGAAATCAGATCAACGTTGTCGTCATCATTCAGAGTTTGGATATGCTTTTGACTTTTTCTCGTAAGGATAACTTAGAAGCAAAAAATTTCTTTGAATCTCCAAGGACAAGCACCCATCTTGTACACCACTCCCAACCTTTTTTTTTCCGTGTTTCTTGTGACTACAACACCCATATGTAATGTATATTTATTTATATAAACATTCATTTGCAGTTAGGGCCTTTTTCCATTTTCACCATACATAAACTGTATTCTGATTTTTAATTTTGAAGTTCATTGCATAATTGATCCTTCGTCTGCTAGAATACGGATCTTGTTTGTTGTACAATTTTTGATAAGCAAGTGCAAGTTGCATTTGTTTTGGTATTGAACACAAGTTATTGTATGCGGCAATGTTGAACGCAAATGGTACCAAGTTGGTCTAATGTAATCCTGATTCAGATAAAGCTTAGAACAATGATGAGAAGATGGCCAACTGACGAATAAGGGCCTCAATGCCCTCAGGGAGAATAGCAGTCTCTTCTAAAGAACTTGCCCATGATTGTTTAGCCAGTGATTACAAATTTACTAGCGAAGAAAGCAGCTGCACCCAGGCTATAGAGCGCATGAACAAATATTCTTTTGCAAAAGACTACTTTTTAGATTTGGGATTAGGAATTGCCTTTAGAGATTGTTTTGGTTTACTGAGAAAGCTTTTTAAAAGGGAACATTATGAAATTGAATACCGTTCGTGGTGATAGTAAGAAAAATATGAGTGCGACTAGAATACTATTTAAAATGGACAATTCGATATTATATGGTTATACCTCAAGTCTTGCATCTATTATGATGCAATTGGAGGCTACATAAATATTTTTATACCAATCCATAGTACATGGGATTTGACATTCTGCTAAATAAATTTTTGGTGGGACTAACTAAATTTATGCCGATGTGGTTTTGGCTGAAGGTTTCATATCCACTCCAGACCTCAAATAGGATCCTTTACTAGGGCTTGGAACCAGTATTGTAAAACTATTGGCAAATTTTTTTTTTTTGCTATTTGAAGTTTTAATTTGTGTATATTTTACATAGTTTCTACTTTCCTTGATCTTCAATGTTATGTTTTGGTGTATTATACTTTGGTTAATTGCGTTGTTTTTTATTATTTGCAACTATTTGTCTAGTACCAGCTTGCTTTTTCCCATTTTGAATTACTAAAAATACAGGACAATTGCTTCTATAATATATGGGATTGGTGGATTTTTATGTATGGATGAGAAATTATTCCAATAACTGGCTCATTGTTTATAGAATATGGAACTGGTGATACTGTATTGCTCTGACAAGCTGTTTCTATGTCTAGACATAGTGGACTCCATGTCTCTCAATATTTTCCCTTGCCGATCTGTGCATTAAAATAGGTAAAGTTTAGGTTTGAGTTTATGGCGATTGATTTTGACTTTTAATCCCGTGTCCTCTCTTTCCCTCTCTTTCAATTCATCTTGCTGTAGCAATGCATATTCTCTAGGTGCTAGTGAACATAGAAAAGGGCTTAGTGCTCGTGCTATGCTTTGTGGCAAGGTCAATCTATATTTGTTCCATATACTCATTAACTTCTTACTTACCATTAATCTAAACACTTGTATAATGCTTATGCTGTTTTATTTTACCTACATATATCTATTTACAATTTCATGGAGGATTATGTCTACCAACTATGAATGTACTGACAATTTAATCTCAAGGTTTCTCTTCCATTATCATGTCCCTTGTGTGATGATCTCATTTTAACATATGCAGTTGTTTTTTGTTTCTTTTAAAAGTATTCTTATAATCTTGTTAGATGTGTTGGTTGAGTGTGCCTGTGCCTATGTTAACTGAAGATTGCTCTGATAATGAATAAAAGGTAAATGTGCAAAAACTGTGGTTTGTATGTATATCTATCTATCTATCTGTGGGAAGTTTGAGTATAGTCATCTAACTTATATTGTGGTTCAGATACATTTCTGGTTCATTGATCTTCGCCAGAACCAGAAATGGTGACTCGTTTTGTATCTCTTGCCTCGTTCTAAATTACTTGGTTACCTTCTCTACAACAATGGTCAATTAATTATGCAGTACTCATCTAGCTTACCCTAGCGGACAAGGATCTTTTTGTTTTTTCTTCTTAATTTAAGTATTCTAGACAACTTTGTGTTTATGTTTGTTGTGTAAGTTAATCTCAACTGGCTGACCTAACCTGAAAGACTCCATGATGCAAAATATAGTAATATATAAATAGTAAATAAATAAATCAAATACAAAAGGAGGAAAAAAAAAAGTTAGTGTTGGATAAGATATTGTGCCTGTATGTTTGAACACCTATGTAATGTAAAATGCGAATATATAAATAGGAAAGCTCAACACCTACTTTCCGACCAAAAAGATAAAGATAAAAATAAAAATAAAAAATAAAAGAAGAAGATTAAGACCTAATTCATTAACATGTGTTTTTATGTTAATTAATTAGTGTTGCAAAACATGGGGTCAAAATGATTCACACGAAACACAACATGGCATTACATTATTATGAAGGAAATTCAAGTGTAAAAACTTTAGTATCCCAAGGAATGTTGCTAATTTAAAGGGCTAAACTCAGAAAAATGTAGAATTCGATCGGAGGACTTGAAAACAAATGATGTTTGTCGTATGCAATAATTGATGTTAATCATACATATTGCAACTTTTTGAGAAACCTATCCATTCAGTGTGTGTGTGTGTGACTATGTGTCTTAAAGCATTGTCTACAATTAGCTGCCAACCGTTAACACAAAGGTTTAATAATTGCTCGTCATATCAGAAAATTAGTAGTATTTGCTCCAACGTGTAGATAGATGATTGATTTATACTTTTTATTTTTTATATTTATTATTATTTGATAAGTTTGGATTTTGTGACAAAATTATACAGGCGTCAGAATGAGTTTTCTCCATCCGGTTATAGGTACCCAAGAAATCTGATAAACAACCTAGTTATGCACAGCTTGATGATGATAAGAAAAATTATCATTGGATTAAACTGTCCTAGTAGTTGACTTCAGTCATGAAATTGACTAGCATTACGCGAGACTCAGTTTGACGAGAGCCAGTAGCGACATTTCACCCAATATATTAATTAAAATGATTCATTATTTCTAATATATTTTCATTAAGACATGTTTTGGACTTTGCTTTCCCCATCATTCAAACTGTGGCTTCCTTGCAACTTCAATAGAGCCTATAAACCAGTAGGAACTGACTAGAGAAAGGAAGTGATATATCTTTTCCTTGAATACAAGTATATAACTTTTGGGAATATCTTTCACTCTGGGTTAACTACTATATATATATATATATATATATATCTTTTCTTTTCCTTGAGGAGGGACAGTGTTCTCTCATTCTTTTTCACTATTTTTTTCCCCCCACTTGAACAAGTCCTTTTTTATAAATCATGCAATGTGAACCAAGTGTTGTTGAGAAGGATTGAAGCTGCCATGTGAACAAGTCTCTATTACAAGCCCCTTGCTTTGCGGAAAGAAAATGTGAAATCACAAACAAGTTGACTAAACTAGCTAGTCCAACCATATATTATATTATCTTTTTTCTGTGGAGTCCAAGTCAAAGACCAACCCAACACAAAGCAAGAAGGGATCAAAAATAATAATAAGAGTCGAGAAAAAGCCATTCAGAAAGCTGCCAAGTAGTAGTAGACTATATATATATATATATATATATATATATATCTCTTTTTCATTTCATAATAATAGGAAGGAGATACCATAAGATCCGTAATTATTTTAGTTAATAATAACATTAATCATTTCATACTAATGGAATCATTTCCTACTAAGACAAGTGGGCCCAAGCTCAAACATATACCACTACTTAGAAAAAGAACAAAGCGAAAGAAAGACCAAAAGAAAAAATATATATAAAGGAAATGAAAACGAATACAAAGAGGAGTGACTACTTGGGATTTGGGTGGTTTGTTGGTGGGGGTGATGGTTATAAGGCTCTGGGCTTAGGCCAAGTCTACGTAAATACGGGTCGTAATACAGTTTCAATATTAGAGACCCCTATTTTGGTAGACTTGGACGGACCAGTAGTATTTTATTTGGAGTCAAAAGTAGTCAACAGTGTGATCACGGCTTGGAAACGGAAGTAGCGTCTTTCATGGAAGTTTCTCCTGCCCCGTTACCCAACGTGGCTGACTGGACGGTCAAGACGGACAGACTGGGAGACGATGGCCCTCCCTCGCCGTTGGATGCCAGTAGTGGGTTGTTGATGGGGTTGCGAGAGTGACACGTGGCGGTGGATATGGCGGTGGCGAGAGAGATGGGCATGAGGCACAGCCCTTTCCCCTGTAGGTACTGCATGGCGGACCCCATGTCCTCTTCCATCAGCTTCGCCACCTGATGCTCCGTCATCGTCATGCTGTCGTTTGATGACGCCGTTTGTGCCCCGTTACTGCTCCGTCCACCACTATTCTGAACACAGTCACCACCTCCCTGCCAGACCAAAGAAAAATGCGTTTGTATAAATGTATAGACTCTCAGCTGTTTGTTTCTAATTACTTCAAACAAAATTATTTCTTAAAACGGAATGGCATAAATTGACTCTCTCACATCAAATCAAATGATGTGTCCCATCATTTATGGTGAGCTATAGCCTATACTCCCCCCTTCAAAATTGATGTTCTTCACTGAAAAGGAATACTTACAAACCTATCCTTTCAACAAACTACTTTCTAAATTTCTTCTTAATTTTTTTTTTGAAATTTCGAAACCTAATTTAATTGTTCTATCTACCCCCAATCTCCTTTCATTAGTCTCTCTCTCCCTCTTAAACACTTTAATTCTTGTGAGAGAGTTGAGAGGATGAGATAATGCAGGAGTGGGTGGAAGAATAGTAAATACTGAATACCCATTCTCAAGTGAAAAAAAAAACTTCTTAGGGGCATGAAAGGAATTTGGTTGGAGCGCGGTAATAGACTATATATATATATATATATATATATATATATATTGAAAAAGGAATGAAAATAATAGTAGTACAAACAGAGGAAAAGGTATTTTGCCGCTGAAACACTTTAGGAGGAGAGGGAGAGATGGAATCTGGAAAGTGGGCAGGCACGCGTGCTCTTTTTGTTTTGTCGTTTGTGTTCATTGAGAATTTGAGACTCATGAGAGATCAGATCAGGAATGGTATGGTAGGGTTGGGAGGTTTCGTTTCTTCCAACAAGTTTTAATGCGTTGCATTTACTTCCTTAATTTGTGTTTCTCTTTGTGGAAAGTCTAAGAGGTTTGCCTACGAATGAGATGCCTAAATTTGTTTCCAGAAAAAAAGTGAGCTAAGATAATGAGCTTACTTACAAAGGCAATTTTAAGTTGAGGCATAAACAATAATTTCTCGTGTATTAACACAAACATGTACAAGAAATTATATATATATATATATAGTTTACCTCAGAGGATATATCAGCAACGAGGGGGGCAACAGCTGCAGCACCGCCCAACCTACTCATACTCAGAACCTGAACACAGACATAGAGGCGGCAGTGGAATTTTAGAAGCCCATCTGTAACTCATTATTTAATTTTAAAGCCCATACATACTATATACTATACAAATATACACAAAAGATTCTCTCGGAATTTGTCAAACTAGAATAGAAGCCTTTGCATAACCCATATATATATATATATATGTGTGTGTGTGTGTGTGTGTGTGTGTATATACGGCTTACTTTGACTTGGAGCTGTAGGAATTTGACATAGTCGATGATCTCATCCAGCATTGAAGCCTTGTCGGTCTGTCATTCCATAACCCACAAACATATCAAAACAAGATTTTACTATAATATATTCGTATCAGTTGATATTGAAACAAACAGATAATATTAGAAAAGAATTCATAATAGAAAACTAAAATTAGATCTCAAATAACATACTGCTTTATGTTAAAAATAAGAAATAAATAAATCCAGCTTGAGTACGATTTCGAAACCCCATTATCTGCATTACTTTCTGGTACGCACGGAAAGATATACAAACAGATGATAATCATACACGATCGTATATATAATATATTAAGCTTGCTATTATTATGCTCTAATTGTCACAAGTTACTGGCACGTGCAAGAGAATGAGAACACCACACGGAGAGGAAAATTAAAAAGACAAAAAAAAAAACTATATTTATGCTCTAATGGAATTCAAACAATATGCCATTAAACACTAGGGTCTCTTGCGGCAGCTATAAATTCACGATAGTATGAGTTTTATGATTTCTCAATTTTAACTTAAAAATGAAAGAACTCATAATTTCAACAAAATAATAGTACTCCATAATAAATCTCCATTAAGAATCGAGAAATTACCTTATTGGCATTGGGAACCAATTCCTGCAAAGCTTTCATTCTTTCTGCAATTCTCTCTCTCCGTAACTGACACATTACGATACAGTACAACACCACAGAAACCCTCCCATTTCAGAAGAGAAAAATAAAAATGAACTGCAACTAAAACACACAAAACAGAAACAGAAATTGGCGTACCCTTTCAGCGATACTGTGAGGATCAGTTGCCTGACCTCTCCGTGCCCTAACCCTTTGTCTCGGCTGCGCAGGCGCTCCTCCGCCCGAACCGCTCGCCGGAGATTGGTTCATCACCGGCGCCGAAGCCCCGTAGTTCTGCGCCTGCATCGCTCCTGCCTGTTATCGTTACAATATAAATACTTATAAAAACCAACAAACACACACACACACACACACATATATATATATGACAGACCTGAGGATGGTGGAAATGCTGAGTTTGGTTGGATGTCTGACCAGTCCCATGCAGCGATCCGGCCAACCCGTTGTATAGAGCTTGAACTGAACCATCACTTCCCTGTATTTATCACCATAATTGATCACAATTTCATCAATTTAATCACAGTCCCTCTCTTTTCAGAATTTTAACTCACCGGATTAGGAGATTTGAAGGACGAAGCGTCGATGACGTCGTCGCCACTGCCTAGACTCAAAGGCATCGATAATAGGCCAGACTCACCGGCGCCGGAACCACCCGTCGGGAACTTCAGACCACCGCCAATTCCTCTGGCCAACAGTAGCTGCTGCTGAAGCAACAACGACTTCGCAGCCGCCGAATTCCCGCCGCCTCCGCTGATTTGATGTTGCTGAAGCTTGGAAGCCAACAACGCCGACTCGTCAAAGTGAATCTGGTGATGCTGAACATTATTCTCTGGATTTGACGGGTCTTGATCGTCCGATAAGTCTCGAGATTTGTGGAAACCGATCGACGACAAGGTGTTCGATGAGAGGTCCCAAGGAGACTTGGGATTTGGTCCAGAGAGGTCCGGCCAAGAACACGAAGGCAGTGTAGAGAGCATTTGCTCAAGAAAGTCGTCGTGAGACGAAGCCGGATCGAAGTTAGAGCTCTGAACTTGAATCTGAGGGTTAGTCATCTGTTGTTGACCGTTTTGGAGATCTTGAAGAGACATTTGAGATTGGTTTAAGATTGAGTTCATTCCTTGCATTTCTCTACTACAAGGCTGCATAGCTTCACAAACAATTCATAAACAGAATTCAGCACATATTCTATATATACCTACAAGCATATACAGACTTGTATAATATTGTAGAGAGAAAACTAACGGCGAGTTTCATTTGATTTCATACCTGAGCTATGTGATTCTAGAGAGAGAAATTAAGTGGCGAGAGTAGTTTGTAGGAAAAGTCTCTCTCTTCTTTTCTCTTCAATACAAATTTTAGTTCACCAATAATGACTCGTTTAGACCCCAACACAAATGCAACATGTTTCAATCGAATGTTTATAAGAGCGCTCTCTCTCTCTCTCTCTCTCTTCGAGTATTAAATAGCAAAAACTTTGCTACAGTGTTTTGCTTTCCTTCGTTAAACCCTTTATCTCTCTAAAACTATACCTCTCGCTCCTCTCTCTCTCTCTTAAAAGTTTTTCTCTCATCAAAGCTGGGCTGGATTATTAGATACATTAGGCTTAATAAAAAATAACCCTCCCCAATCACGGTATTGGCGCGTGAAATACAATATACCAGACCAGCGTTTAGTATTGGGTCCAATGATCTGTGTGATTATCACGCGTTAAGGTACAAGTGAGCTAGCTATCTATGTAGCCTTTGTCGGCCAGTCATATTAAGGTTCGCTTTCAACCTTTTTGAAATGTCGATACTACCCTCGTACAATTTATTTCATGGTTTTCTAATTTTCTTGAATTGTGTTTTTGTTAACCTTTATCAAAAAATTACTATGTTTGTTTAGTGACCCCAATCATGTTATTTTGCTACGTGTCAGTCGGAATAAACGAGTATTTGTTTCTTTTCTTGCTTGCGAGTAGGGAATTGCATTAGCCGATAATTTGAATTTTGAAACTGGATTAATGGATAAGCATCACATAACTAAATTTCAAAATTGGCAGCATAGTTGCTATTTAAGTGGTTGTCACTAATTAACCGTCTTTCTTTTTGTAATTACTATCACTACTTAACCATTAATGGAATGAACTAACCAACCAATTGCCCCTCACCAGATTATAGTAAGTTTTCCACTGCAGTGTTCTATTTGATTTAAAATTTATTTTATTTTTAAGTTTGGTATGCAAGAATAGAATGAGAATAAAAATAGAATGAAATAATCATTCTTATATTATTATTTGGCTGCAAATATAAAATGAGATATGAATGAAATAAATTTTCAATCAAATACTCTAAAATACCCCTCCTAGTGACAAATAATTTAAATCAACAAATATGTGGTGATGGAGAAAAATGACGATGTGAAGATGAGGGGTTGGCGGTGAAGGTGATGGTGGAAGGCGACGACATAGAGGTGGTGGTGGTAGAGGAAGATGGCGATGTGGAGGTGATGGAGTGATGTGGTGGGGGTGGTGGTAGAGGAAGGTAGCGATGTGGATGTGGTGGACGAAGGTGGCGATATGGTGGTGGTGGAGGTGGTGGAGGAAGGTGGTGATGTAGACAAGGTGGTGGAGGAGGAAGGTAGCAATGTGGAGGTGGTGGAATGGTGTGGTGGGTGTGGCAATAAAGGTGGTGGTATGGTTGGGGTGGAGGTAGAGGTGGTAGTATGGTGGTGGAGGAAGGCGGTGGCGATTCGATGTGACAGCAACTGTTGTGGAAGGTGGCAGCGATATGGAGGTGGTGGTGTAGTGGAGTAGAAAGGTAGTGATATGGAGGTGTTGGACTGACAGTGGTGAAGGCGGGGGTGGTGGTGATGGTTGTAGAACCGATGATGGTAGTGGTGGTGGTAGAGCCGGCATGATGGTGAAGATGAAGGGTTTTTTGATAATATGAGTTTTTTGCAAATCTTACTGGGAATGGAATGCCCATTCCATAGGTTTAACTATAGAATGGATTTTCATTCCAAATGAATGACCATTATCACTTTAAAATCCACACCAAATAAAGGAATGGTTGGAATGAGCATTCCATTCCATTCCATTCCTGTGTACCAAACGCAACATAAGAGTTTTTCCTTGCAGTGTCAGAGTTGTCTATACACGGTTTAGGATCACTTTGATAGACAGTGCAAAACGCTTGGATTTATACAATTACTATAAAGAAAATTTTTCTGTGTGTGAAATAAGTCCTAAGAAATAAATGGATAGACAATAACTTATCATTTTAGGTTGATTTAGCACCGCAAATGATCTAATTATTGTGAGCAATCTAGATTCAAAATAATAAAGGGTGTAAGTGTAATTTATCTTAAGAAATAAATGGATAGACAATAACTTATCCTTTTAGGTTAATTTAGCACCACAAATGATATAATTATTGTGAGCAATCTGGATTCGAAGTATTTAAATCTCTTCTCGATCTTGTTTAAGTTTTTTTAATAAAAAAGTCGAGCAAGAAAAATATGTGACTCAACTCATTAAACTCGCAAATATGTTAGAAAGCAAACTCTTCATTCTTATTAATAAAATTGTTTTATTAGAACTTAGGCTACGTTTGGTATACATGAATGAAATGAAATGCAAGGAGAATGAGAATGAGAATAATGAGAATGAGAATGACATTCTAATTCTAATATTTGGTTACAAATATGAAATGACGTAAGAATGGAATAAATTTTAAATTGAATTGTCCAAAATACCCATCTCGTGACAAATAAATTAAACTAACAAAATAACATTCTTCTATATTTTTTTTTAGAAAAATGGCGGTGGTGGTGGTGGTGGAAAGTGGCGGTGGTGGCTACGGTGATGGTGGTGGTTTTTTGATTTGGAACGTGATTTTAATTTTATTTTAGTAGAAAATGAAAGGATTATTCCATAAGTTGAGATGTGGAATGAATTTTCATTCTTTTTTATTCTAGGGATTGGACCTGAAATGATCATTTTACTTTAATTTTTCTACCAAACAAAAAAATGATTAGAATGGACATTTCGTTTCATTCCATTCATGCGCATTACTTCTTATAATCAATTTATTTTCTTCTTCTTTTTTTATCAATTTTGGTTTCAAACTCGAGTTCAAGCTCAAAACAGTTAGAGCTAGCAAAGGCTTTGAGCCAAGATCAAACACTCAAATTTGGGCTAAACTCTTTTGATTGTTGAGCTCTAGCTCAAACAGCCGAAATTTTGACTCAACATGATTTGAGTGCAGCCCCAGCTACATTAATGGTTATAATTTGAATAGGCTTGATTCACAATATCTCCATTTTGAAATTGTCAATTTCTCATTTGTTTCAATCATATTCGTTTTGTTTAGTTAGATTGATACCCATCATAATGCTCATTTCAATTTACAATAGTTGATTGAAATGTTATTAGAAAGAAAAAACTTGATTGTATTTGGTGTACGTGTATCAAGTGAATCACAGTAGTTGTAAGTATAGTGATGAATATCACGCGTGTAATACACTTAGAACTATGATTACTCTGATACATAATGTACTAGTGACAACTAACTTTTACTCTCTTGGAGGTGTCATTCAGCCTATAATTAAAATCAGTTACTTGTACATAAATTAGGACGCTAAGGTGAGTCTGAAACTAATTTTTTTTTTTGGAAAGTAGTCTAAAACTAATTCGAAAACTCAATTCGAGCGTCTTCATTCAAGATTAGCCCAGTAACACATCCAGCTTTTAATATAGCATTGTAGTCCATTGCAATGTGTGACGACATAAAAGGTTGTCAAAATTTTATATATATATATATATATATATATATATATATATATATATAACTTCATGACATCTCCACACCACATAGAATATTAATTTCCATCACTGAATAAATACTTATATATTATCTTCTCCATGTATATTAATTACCTTGGAATCACACAAAATCCATATATATTATTGTCTCTAGGTACCAATTCGTGGAGGAAAAAAATGCATTCCAAATGAGTTTATTCTATATATATATATATAGCATAACTATATTAATATCTCCGATCTACTCTTCTTATTATAATTCACAATCATAAGAACTAACTCAAATCATATATAAAATCGGAGATCTGCAAGTTCAAATCATATTTTATGAAGTTTGACGTACACTTGTTTCTTGGAATTTCAAGTCATTGGGATCAAACTCTGTTGCTGAAACCCCGACAGAAAAATTAAAAGCTTGAGATAATGTTTGTAATGTCTGTATATATATAATGTTTGTAATTAATGTTAAGATCGGGCAATGTTGTCATCGTTGTGTTATTTTGTTCTGGTCGTGATCTTAGTTGCCACTTAGCTCCATGTTCAATGTATCAAATAAGATCGATCTACAAGGCAAAGAATCGTACCAAAAATATAATTCAATGATGTATGTAAAAATCGTGGTTCAATTGTGTATCAATTTTGTACTCCTGTTAATTATATATAAAGAATCAATGGATCTTCATGAAGCTACACATTTCATAACTATAAAACAATTTGTGCTCTTTCTTCTTTGAATACATGTATGTGTGGCTTACCCAAAAAAAAAACATGCATGTGTAGTTAAACCCTACAAGGCAATGAAGTGCATGTATACAACAAGAATAGAATTAATAACTAAAGAGTCGTGTAGACTAATTTGACTCAATTTATGTAAGTCAACGATGACATTATCATAGTGGGTGACGTGATCCTCCACTAACAGTCAGACATATATCATGTACATCTTTCGAATTCGAAGGTTTTGAAATGAGTTTATATGAGATGTTGATAATATCATCGTAACGTTATCATCACTCACATAAACTCATTCAAAAACTTTCAAATTCACTTTCAGTATCATAACTCTTTTCTATACCTAAAATGGATCGATAAAAATATTTCACAATCCAAAGTTAACTTCATATTATGAACCCAACCAAGGGCAAGAAAGATGAGGCTTTGTGTCTCTCCAAAGCAGTAATAAGAAACGATCATCAAATACCTAGATGTCCTGCATGTTTCAACTTCTGATGGAAGGAAGACATTTTAGCGTTAGCCAAAACTGATTAATCCATGACAAGTTGTGAAAAAAGTTATATATACCAAAGAATATCTGAGACAGGAAGTGACAAAACTCAAGTCACCAAGAGAATTTATAAGATAAAACTGAGTAAAAGATTTTGGAGTCATGGAAGAGATGATCTCAAAAACAACAAGGCCACTGAGAATTGTTGGTGAAAGGTGACAATGGAGTCCACAAGCATACAATTGAGTTGACTAATGGAATCCTATAAGGTCACATCTATTCTAATCCAAAACACCTTTGTTAATCTAATCAATCATCAATGGATGCCTCCTTGTGTGTGTGCCCGCACTTTACGCTAATCACACAAATCAAGAACGCAATCAAGAATCACGACAAAAAATAAATAAATAAGCAAAACACAAAGAATACAAAAGTTACCCTCCTTCTAACACTCTAATAGGCTGCTATCAATATTTTCTCATTTACACGCCTCAAAACACATTTTTTAAATCAAATTTGGATCACAACATGATACTGGTCGATACAAAATTTGAGTCACAAGATCACACATGGTAATACACTTGTGTGACTTTGTTCAAATAATACAAGATTTATAAAATGGTGCCAAAATCATAGTTAAGAGTTGGACTTCTGTGTAATTTTCTCTATTTCTTATTTTAGTTCCAATATAGTAATAAAATTGTTTGATACGTAATTTCGTGTATGCATGTTTTCATATATAGTTCCACTTCCTATTAGTTTATTAATTATGTTTGAAAAATATTAAACTTCACGAATATAATTCATGAATTAATATTTCAAATTAGGTGGCTGATTATTTAGCATTAAGTGACAGATTATTTGTCAACTTTCTATATTTTAAAATTAGTTATTTTGAAATATTACAAGAAAGGAAAAAAGAAAAAATAGCAAAACTAATCATTATAGAATACAAATCCTAACATAAGTTAATAACTTATAACTCAAATTAAATTTTATGTCGTATCTTCCTTTGAAAAATTATTTCCAATAAACACATAATATACTTAAACTTCTTATAATTTTATTTTATTTTCTTATTTTTGATCACATTTGAATTTAATGATAGATCCAGTAAAGATGGAGTAAATATATTTTTACACTCCAACTTATCTCCATCTTTACTGGATCTGTCATTAAATTATATATATAGAGAGAGAAACTCAATTTCATTACCATTCTCACTTCTTATTTTAATAAAATTTATTTAATTTGACAAAATATTAAAACTTATGAAAAATATAATATGTATCAAGGTATAAATATTTATGTGTTTTCCTCGTTATGTTTATAAGTTAAAGAGTTGTTGACGCAACTAATGAGTTTAGGTTGTTGAAATTGGGCTAACATAAATTCCAAAGTTCCTTTTTCCATGACATGATTTTAGCCCATACGTGGTATTGTATTGAAGATGGGTTACATGGCTAATATTTATTGCTTCATATATATATATATAGAGAGAGAGAGAGAGAGAGAGAGAGAGGGGGTGTGTGTAAATTTGCTTGGACTAGAAATAGGTTTGATAAAGCTCCTTCCCTTGACAAAGCCTAGAAGATGTAGGTATATGTCCTTGTCTTGTACCATCACATCCCCACTTTTTCAGTTCAGGTGAGAGATTTTCTTTACACCTCACCCCACCAATTACATATTTAAGGTACACCTACGCCACGGAAATCCTCAAATCAATAAATGAGGATTGTTATCTCAATTGTTTATTTAAAGAACTTTACCAAAAAATATTGTTTATTTCAAAGTAGAAACATATATATATATATAATTGTGATAGAATCTTAGGGACCTAGGCTAAGCCCCTCTATTGATTACTCCTACAATGGCTTAAAATACTTCAGTGGTTTAGCCCCTCTATATAGGTTTAGAGAAGAGCGGATATGCTCCTTTCTATTATTTATTCAAAATAATTTCTAGAAAATGCTAAATTATGTCAAAAGAATTTAAGAGTAATATAATTTGCATTAAATATGGTTCCCTCCTAGTTACACTTTGAATCGAGTTAACTAGTGGGGGTCCTTCTCAATAAAATTGCAAAAATAATTCCACCTCCTTAAAAGGTAGTATATATAGGATTATTCCTATATATATATATATGAGTGCACATATATATACACATATACGTAAAATATCTATATATGTACGTGAATATGTGTATAACATATATGTACAATTGTACATTGATCATAAAATATCTGCATTCTCCTTTACAGACGTGCTTATTATACAGGTGTCTAGGTTCATTTTTCAAACATTAATAAAGTATTTTCAAAGTTTCAACCAAACACTCAAAAATCAAAAGAAGGAAAGAAAAATGGTACTTATAGAAAAATTATATAAAAGCATTTTCTTATTTAAATCAGGAACTCCAATAATAACCAATTAACCATATGATATCTTTTAGAGATTCGAGATGTTTAGATAAAGAAACCCTATAAACAACTCCTTAAGAATGTCAAATCACACCAAGAAATTCAGGCACTCTCAATATATTAATCGATAATCATGTTAGAGAGAGAAAAGGAGAGTAAGATATATATGTGTGTGTGTGTATATATATATATATATAGAGAGAGAGAGAGAGAGAGAGAGAGAGAGAGAGCGCGGTGCCGTATAGTATCAAAATTTTAATATGACAGTCAACTCTAAGAAAACTTCTTATTAACAATCTTGAGATGTGTGTCGTTAAAGAGCTAAAGGATAACTGGAGAATTTTATATGACTAGCATATTCTACGAAGTACCCATCCTAATGGACCCCCATTCAATAATTTTTACAATGGGCTAAATTAAATATGATCCCAATCTTGTAATCTAACCACATAATCAATTGAAAATCTCATGGAAACTATTATGTCAATGTTCTCTTAAAAGAAAAGTAGAGATTTCCATTGCTTTTGTCGTTTAAAGCGCCTGTTTGATGGGCTTCTTCATAAAGACAATTGTGAGACTATATATATATATATATATATATACATACACTGATACACACACACACACATATGTATGTATAGTGCACTGCCAGAGTGCTATGTTTTATTATAGCTCCTACTTGCTACAGGCTATTGCCCACTTTCTTAGTTTAAAACCTTATAGCTTTTAAAATCTAACGTTTTCAACAACAGCTTTGGATAAGAAGCAAGGAATGGTTTTGACTTGATTAATAGAAAATAATTAATTAGCTATATTTTGGTTAAGATAATTGATTAGTACAGTAAAATGATCACCCAACAAGTAATTGAATGTCTTAATGAATGATAAAGATAAGATAAATGTTTGGTCCCATTCGTATGTATGTTTGGGTACAAATTTTTGATTCTTTTTAACTATTAATGGATACAATGGTTGACTTCCTATTCAAACAAACAATAGGAGTAAAAATTGTTTGGGGTGTGTTATTTAAAAGGGGGGGAATTTTGTCATCATAGATGCTAAACAGAGCATAAGTGTGATTATGTTGGTTGGATTAAATTATTTTTATTAAGGTATGTGGTCCTGGACGTGAGACCTCAAATATATCAAATTAATTAGCCAAAAAGTATGCTTTGAGTTATCGAATTTGAAAATCAAACGTCTGTATCAAGGACGAACACCAATTTGGTGGCAAAAAAATACCTTCTTGTCACAAATTACCATCATGCCCAAAGGCTCCTGCTTTTATATATATATATATATATATATATATATATGTCAAGTGGCTTTTGTTATCTATTTTTTTTTGTTAGGTTGGCTTTATTGAGGTTGTGGAGGAATCACAAGCCGGGGTTAATGTTGTTGTTGACCAAATTTTGTTTTGTTGGCTTTTGGATTTAATCTCACAATGTAATGTACCATGTATATTAAGATTTAATTTTGGTTGTAGATGAGGTATTTTAGAGATAGCCATTGTAAACTTTATTGATAGTGAATTTTGTGCATTCCATAGATGGAGTCAAAATTTTTTGTCAAACTATGTAAATTTGTTTGATTGTTTCTCTCTTGATTGTATTTTCAATTTCTGATTTATTTCCAACAGACTTTTGTCTTGAAACGATATAAAAACTCTTTAACCTATATTTGATAACACATAATAGAAGCTTTGAAATTGAAATTTGAGAAAATTTAGTGCATGTTTGGAAGAGCTTTATAAGACCTCAAAAAGTCCTTCAACACATCAAAAGTTTTTTTAAAAAAATGTGGCGCTTGGTTACACGTGTAAAGGTCTTTCCGAAGAAGTTGGTGGTCAAAAAGTCCATTTCAAATAAGTAAAAATAATTATTTTTAAAATCTCATTTTAGGAAGTCAAATTTTCTTTTGAAATAAATTTGTTATTTTATTAATTTGTCCATATATTTTTTATATATTAACAAAATTGTGCATTCTCTTTTGGTCTCTCATTCCTCCACCGCCACTACTGCCTTCCACAACCACCACTACCGCCACCTCCACTGCCACTACCACCACTGCGACGCCCTCACCACCACTATCTCCATCGCCACTTTCTACCACCACCACTATCTCCATCGCTTCCTTCCATTGTTGACTTCATCGATTGTAAGCATTGTTAAGGATAAGGGATAATATTGTTAAGAAAAACATAATTTAAAAGTTAAAAGTATATTTAAAAAATGCACTAGGTAAACGTCATTTTTCTCCTAAATTCCTTCTAACAAAATTCACTTTCCGAAGACCTTATTAATGAAATCCTTTTAATATTAGAAAGCTCTTCCAAATGGGGCCTTAGTTCAAAAACCTCTTATCAGTTCTAATTTTCATTTCTGTCTTGTGAAATTCAAGAAACAAATTCAATTGTATCACTGCTGTTTTCTTCTTTGTTTTGGGGCCTAACCAAAATATGAGTCAAGTGTACACACTGTTTTGCACCATTCAAGAGCATTAGAAATATGAGTACTAGATCAAGAAAATTTGGACAACCCAACCCATGCATGTTTTCATATTTCTTTTTTTCCTATGATGTGCTACTGATAGACACTATAAACAAGAACACAAACGGGCTATATATAACAATATCAAGCATAATTAATTAGAGCACATGATGTAGTTGTTGATAGAAATCTATCCATTATTGCTCATTTCCACTTTATTGATAGCTAAAAAATAAAAATCTTATTCTAAAATCGCAAGTCACTTTTACTTTTAGCTACTAAAATAGAAGTAGTTGAGATAATTTAATGCGCGCCTAATGAATAATATTAGCCCATGGTGTATGAAGGAGTTGGTAAGTTGATCACAGTGCTCTTGATCTTGATCATCATGTTAATGCTGTTGGTGATGCCTTGTGACCCAATTCCACTGTCCTTCAAACCCTGTCAACAAAGAAGCATCTCTTAAATCCAACGTTCGACTCATGAAAACAATACAGCCTCTAGAATATGATAATTTTGAATCAACATATATTAATTGGCAGGCTTTTTGCAAGTTTTTGTTCACCTGGAAAGGAAAATGATCTGGTCCACGAGCTGGTGCAGAGTTGATCTGAACTGTTCCTGTCTCCATCGCATCACTGATCAACATTGCTTTACTGATGTCCCTCGTGAACACACAACCCTGTGATTCAGTCAAATGTATTAGTACTATCTAGAGCTCTTGTATATAGATAGTTATTAATTTTCCTTTCGAACAGTTTCATATGAAATTGAGCTCAAGGCTGAGCAAGAAAACTAGAGAATTCATTGTATTGCAGCTCCTAATTTTATGCTCCATATGTACACAAGTGAAAGAGCTCCTTCTCTATTTAGGAGGCCACCATTTGGGAAATATGATTAATGTCCATCATATTAAGTAAATACTTCAATGACATAGCATATCTACATTATGATCAATAGCTCAAGGTTCAGCTGACATGATCAGCACCATCCAGGCCTCCAAGATTTTCTTTCCATCG
Organism: Cornus controversa; assembly: GCA_026545225.1. Taxonomy (NCBI): domain Eukaryota; kingdom Viridiplantae; phylum Streptophyta; class Magnoliopsida; order Cornales; family Cornaceae; genus Cornus; species Cornus controversa. The sequence goes on from CM048851.1 coordinate 42,618,889, forward strand.
AGACAAACAGAGTTTGCTCGGTTTGTTTTAAAGTAAATTGAAGAAAAGCCTATTGGTTTTTCTGAAATCTGAATGGATATCATAATGATTGTATTGGTCATACACCTCATCATACTAAATGATGCAAAATGAGATGAGGAGGGCACTTGAAGCCTCTTAATTTCAGAATATATCTTCCACCAAAAGAATTGCAGTTTATGGGAAGGAATAATCAGATGTTTCAGCATAAAGCTCGGAAAGGATGATTGTTTTGAATAAAAAGTATTGAAAATTCAAGGAAAATTGGAACACTTTTCCGGATAGTAAAAGAGAGACTTCTATACCTGGAGGCCAAAGTTACTTGCATTACAATGGTGGATGCCTTCTTCAACAGAACTGATTCTAATAACTGGCAAAACTGGCCCAAATGGCTCCTCCCACGCTATCCTCATGTCAGGACGGACATTATCTAACAATAAGGGCCAGATTAAGTTGCCCTCCCTCTTGTATTCCTGGCAAAATGTGGCTCCTTTTTGTTTAGCATCCATAACCAACCCTTCGATAAAGTTAGCAGATGACTCCGAAACAACTGGAGTGATATCACAATCATCCTCAGGTGGTCCAACCGTCAATTTTGCAACCTTGGCATTCACCTTTTCAACTAGGGTATCTGCGACGGATTCCATCACCAAAACCACCTTAACAGCAGTGCATCTTTGACCACTGTTACAAATGTGGACACAAAGCAATAGAAAGTTGTAACAAGGGAAATGTAATAGCAGGCGAGAAAAAAATTAATTGAATTTGATTGAACAAACAAATGATTGAATTTGATAGAACCCTGTTGTGCTTCTTTTCCTAATTTATTTTCCATTGGAGAAAACTCAAAAGGAGAAAATAGTGCAGCTGGATGAGGAGCATATAATGCTGTTGAACAAACAAATGATTATATCAGATGAACAAGCATAATGAAGAGATCCTTGTTATGTAAAACTACCTCCACAACATATTAATGAGTTTGTTTCAGGAGAAATTATCATTCTTTTTGTTCTCTAAACACGAGTAATGGGAGTTCTCCAAAACCATTTACCATGTCTCCCTTTCCCTAAAAACATATGGAACAGTATCATTACGTATGAGAATTTTCTTTCACCTGTAAGAAAACCCTCCTTTTACAATGTTTGCTGCTACCAAATCAAGATCAGCATCCTCAAGCACAATACAGGCATCCTTTCCTCCCAGTTCCATCTGTAGAGGGATCATGCCTGCTTTCTTAGAAATTGCAATACCAGTGTCTCCACCAGTGAAGCTACGCATGACAAGTAAGCAAGTTTGAGGTTAAGCAAATATCAGGCAAGGGAAAGATGATCTTTAGTACCATGAAATAGATGAACTTTGGATTACCTTATACAGTTCACTCCAGGATGCATTGTGAGGAAATCACCAATCTCAGAGCCTTTTCCTGTAACACAGCTAATAAGGCCTTTTGGAAAGCCGGCTAAGTGAAAGCAATGAACCATATGAAGGGCAGCAACAGCACCCTGCAGGAAAGTAGATTGAGATTGAGTGAATAAACTATTCTATGATTCAGAAACATGTACATATGTACACATCCACACATTTCAACTGTCTCTGTGGGAGTCTGGCAATCCGATGGAAATGAAATATTTTTTTCATTTTTTCGCTTAAAAATCAAGGAATTAAAGCCTCTCTTCTGTATCTTACATATCATTCTGTATTGCTCATCATACAGTTTGAAGACAAAACTACCAATTTATAAGAAACATAATGGCATGAAGAATGCATATCTAATGCTCTAGATGATTGTTGCATAATCTCAAAGGTTAAGCAGTCATCTACAAAATTATAGGAGAATACCTGAGTTGGAGGTTTGAGCACAAGCGAGTTTCCCGCAATCAGAGCAGGGGCAATTTTGGAGACAGCAAGGTTGACAGGATAGTTAAAGGGAGGAATGGCCAAAACAACCCCAAGTGGAACCTGCGGGTCATAAGCAGTTGAAATCCATAAACCTTGTCGAATGTCTTAACGAAAATAAGTTAAAACATGTGACTGACCCGTCATGATCAGTCAGGAATTTTTCAAACCAGATAAATCTATGTAAAGTTGCAGTTTATATGCAGCTAGTTCCATGAAGTATGTCATGTATTGAGAAAAAATAAATCAAAGCTGTCACTATTGCCAAAGCAGAACTGACTACTGATAAAGAAGGAATATGTACGAATTTTAAGATAGCCTACTTGAAATGGGCAATTAAGTTCTTCTCAGCTAGATTAATCCTACCCATCTGATTAAGAAATGCAAATATCTGACCTGGATGATGAAATTATTCTAAAGTTTCTCTGGAAGTACGCTGGTTACTTCACTTCTTCTTATAGTCAACTACGAATGACGACATGGCATTATGAATCAGTAATATTAATCAATAACCACTATGAGTCTTCTCTTCTGCACTGCAAGTTGGGGGTTTCTTTAAGGATCTCCATATGGATGTTCTTAGGTTAAGTATATCATCTTACCGTGCTAATCCATATTAAAATCATTTTTTACTTTGTTAGAAACTAATAAAATAAGATGATGACAATGGAAGTGATGAAAGACTGGACCGATGAAGTACAATGAGCAGGAGACTAATCCACAGCAACGGCAAGGTTTAGGTGATAGAAATTATTGCAATGTGATTAAATGGCAAAGAGAAGAAACCTGAAGTATAAATGTTATTCAAGAAAAAAGTATTGAAATTAAATAGTTGATTTTGTAACAAAGTATAGTCAGAAATAATTTATATGCTTTCAGTTGCAAATGCCTTATCTTTGATGTGTCACGATATTAATCCAGTATCATAAATGAATGTAACAGACAGGTGAACCTATTATGGCCAGCAACAGACTCCATTGATGCTTGCAAGTGGCAGCAAAAAAACAAAGGTTGGGTTCACAAGGATGCATGAAGGCCAAGTGGCAAAACCATCCTTGAAACAACTTGCTGATCTCACTCGCTCCTACTAACCATAACAGGACACCAATCCAAACAACTTAAACTGGTTCTCTAAACCCTCTTTATGAAAAAACTTCCATAACAATTACACCATGCAGTGTCAGCATAATAAAGATCGTACTATAACCGATTGCACAAAAATTCAGAATCATTAAATAAAAGTTAGCTATCTAGTTGCACTTCTCAGAATATTTTCTTATCTTTTCCCAACAGCCAACACTTGTGATTTAAACCTTTTCAGCTGAAATAAACATATGAAGTTGATCCCTTGGATGCGTAACCACATGAGCTCCTTATGTTTCAGCCCTTACTTGATATTGACAAATTAAACACCTTTGTCCACCAGCTAGCCTAGTCAACGCACTACTGGATTGTTTAACGTCATCTAATTAACAATCAGTATGACAAAATTGCAACAAACTGATAAGCTAGAAGAGTAAATGTATACCTTAGAAGTAAGGCAGTACTTTGTCCTCTCATTCCCAGGAAAGCTATCAGACACCAAGAACTTCCCCTCTCCCAGAATTCTTACTCCTTCTTCAGCACAGTAAGAAACCAGATCCCCGGACCTCACAACCTTCACCAATTACATAATTTCAAATAAGTCAGATTGAAAGCATAATTGACTGAATTTCAAGCTAATTTGGACTCAAATGTGAAAGTGAAACCATCTGTATATATACCTCAGTGACTGCATCTTTGGCTGGTTTTGCAATTTCCTTTACTAGACACTCTGCAATGGGGGCTTTGTGCTCTTTAAGAATAGCAGCTGCCTTGTGAAGGAGCTCTGCTCTCTTCCACAGTGGGGTCTTTGCCCACAATTTTTGGGCTATTTTCGCTGTTTCCATGACCTTGTTGACCTCTTCTTGTGTACAAGCTGGTTAAAAGCCATAGCAAAGTAGATAAGGAAACAGACATTGAATAATTCAGAACTAGCACTTAGACACTTAGTCAAGTTAAAAGCTAAACAAAAACAATACAAATTGTAAAGTTCAAGAGTTGCAACGAAACTTTTGAATTCAAATTTTCTACCAACTAAATCCATTTGTTTATTATTAAGAGAATAATAATTTCTCTTTAACTTTTCACTTTGTTTATTTGCTGAGAAAATGTATGATAATAAAAGAACATACTTTTTATTACAAAATTTTCCATTAATTTGAACCCAGGAAAACAATTCTACTCCACTGACCCAGTGACCCTAATACTATTATTTGCTTTGTATGGCTACATAAACCATAAAATCCAAAGTTCGATCTGTTCCCTTCTCTTTTCCTTCATTTGCTAGGCAACCAGACTGAGAATAATTACTTAAAACGTATAAATTTCATGTACCAAGTACAATAATAAAAGGAACTCTAGAAAAACTTCTTGTAAAAGTGACATTTTCTCTCTACCCTAGAATTGCATTGAAATTTTTTCTACCAAATTAAACAAATTATATCATTGGATTTATTTCGCCGATTTTAGCTAAAATCTACAGCAATTTTGGTAAATTTGATGCCAAATCACAACCAAACAAAATCATTAAACTAATAAAGAGTTAAAACTAACTTAAAATCCTCAAAACACAAAGTTATTTCTTCAATGAACAGCAATTTTGCATACATACATACAAAGACATACATTTATTATAATAAAAATCAAAATATACACAAACATACATATATGCACATTGTATATAAAAAATCAACAATCAAAAGTAGTATAGATATCCATACATATTAATTACCTTGAACCTTGTACTGAGCCTTTCGAGTGGTTGGATTGATAATAGCAACAGACTTTCCGGAAGATGACTTCTTCCACTCTCCTTCATGGTAGTACTTGAAGACGTCCTCATCTATGATCTCTGCAAACACTCCACTCCCAGCCATTTTTGCTAGTGACCCAAAACTTCTCTCTTCCCCTCTTAGTTAGCCTCTGCAGTAGGTTTCTAGAGAGAGAAAATAGAGAGATAAAGAGAGGAATGTTGAGTGATGAATGTGTGTGAGAGTAGTTTGGTGTAATGTAGTTGTGGTGTGTATATATAGGAGGAAGATGAGCCACGCCTCTCTAGCGGTTCTGGACCATCTTCGATTAGGTGGTTCACAGCGTGCCAAGCGAGCTTTGTCTTTGTGTCTTTGTTATATACACTTCTTTCGGTATTTTGACACTAATTTTTAAACAATTTACGTGATGGCCACTGGTCAGTAGATTAATTGCCATTTTAGTCTTTGACAGTTATAAACCAAAAATCAGTTGACCTCGTTATTTTCGTCCACGTCAACACGTATCTTTATCTCGTTTTGGTATTCCTACCATATGTTCGCCCTCAAATGCCTACCTATATTTAGTTTTTAAAAAAATTTCAATTACTCTACCTCCAATAATATATATATATATATATATATATATATATGACTCATCAGTAAAGCCATTTAAAAATAACAAGCAAGGTTGACTTAGAAAGTTTTCTCGTTGGACATAAATGTAGCCCTCTTTGTTTCTCAACTTAACACGTTTATAGAAGTTGTCTAAACTCAACCAAAAAAATGTAGTAGTAATTACTCGATATATTTAGACTCTCGCATGTCATATTCCGTGCAACTATTGTGTAGTGTGTGGCAAAGTAACTTCTTTCAATTTCTTCGATAAAGCAATTGTTGTCAACATTTAGTATATGTGATTGAGTGAGAAAATAACTGTTTGACGTTTTTAACTGCTCCCAACAACACAAACATGTCTTTATACTTTATCTTACATTATTTTGTATTTTATCCTACGTTGTTTATGTAAGTTCAACACCTTTATCTTACATTTCTACACTTACCTTTCAGTCTAATCCTTTTATTACAGTACATTTATCTTACGTTTCTGCACTTAACTTTCAGTGTAATCATTTTATTTCAATCAATAGATAATTGCTCTTTCATTCAATAGTGTAACAGTACATTATCTTTGTAATTTCTTCACTTAATGCGATTAATCTCTCATGTATTATCAATGGAATTCTTCTTTAAATTCTTATGTCGTTACATATGACAACACAATTCATTCAAATTAACATTATCAACCTGCTATGTATCACTTTCCATTTCAATATCACAATCAGACATCCTCAAGTCCTTATTATCAAGGCAATGGCAACCTAGTGGGAGGGACCTCCCTTGTCTCTTTACCGTTGTCTGATCGTTAGCATCACTATTTTAACAGGTCGACTTAAATTACAGTCAGTTCAACAAAATATGATTCTGCACACACCTCGAGTCCAGGTCAAGGACTCTGGCACACCCAATCACAAACTCGGGGGGTCGCCAGAAAATGTGCAAACATGGTACATGCAGTGATGGACTTAGGAAATTATGTGAGGGGTGGCTAAAAAAATTTAAATTCTCGTAACAAGCAAAAGAAGTATAACTTTCATTAATAATTCCATTGATTACATTTATAATTGTAAGGTTAGTTTAGATAATAAAAAATTATGTGGGGGCAAAGTTGTATATAATAGGGTTTTTTTTTTTGTAATTTCAGTGGAGCATTTTTTAAAAAATTATAAAATCATAGGTATATATTCAAATATATATATATATATATGTGTGTGTGTGGGTGCGCGTGCCCACTGAGTCTCATGTAGGTCGGTGCCTGAGCACATTCATGTTCAAAATTCATTGGAAAAGAAATCTAAAAAAATTATATCGCATTTAACAAAATTCAACTTTAATTGATTACATTAAATTGTTTTTGTGCCCTTCACCTCTTAAGATGTGTTAGTAGGAGAAAGTATTAGATACACTGGAGAATGTAGTATTACATGCTATTGGTTAATAATTATTTTCTATTATTAAAGAAAAGAGTAAATATTCATTAATTCTGGATACTACATTATAGGTACATAGAAGTTAAACTGTTGAAGAGATATAAATTTATTTATAATAAAGGATAATTATCTCATAAAATACAAGAAAAAAACAAGTAGGAAACTTATATTGTAGAGGCCCATTCTGAGTATTTTTTTTTTATAATGTTCAATCAATATACATCTGATGAGCCAAATTCCATTGCAAATTAAAGTTGCAAATCTGTTAAAATTACAAAAGAAAATGAAATAACTTATTTGCAGGACAGCAAGAATTGATTCAATTGAAGATAGAACTCTGCACAACTATAACCAATCAAATATATATATAAATATATGATAAAGTGCATAAAACATTAAAACCATCGTCTAGTTTCAAAAACGTGCAAAAAAAATCTCTTCATATTCACTTTGCACCCTTATAGTTTCAGAAATGTGCAAATCAACCTTTTTGGGCTATAAACACATTTTAAGTTTCAATTTTACCCTTCTACATAATTTCTTCATATTTTCAAGCAATTTTATTCTTTTATATACTTTTTTAAAAAAATTAATTTAATTATAAATAAAATATTCTTGTTTTATTATTATTTCGTAGCCGAGCAAAAAAAAAAAAAACTTCATTGTTAAAAAAAAAATTGACATTACTTAATTTCTTAATATTTTCAACAATAGAAATTTTATTCTTTTTATATATTTTTTTCAAAAATATTAATTTAATTATATATAAAATATTATTGTTTTATTATCATTTCGTGGCCAAGCAAAAAAAATTTAAAAAAAACTTCATTGTTTTTAAATTATCTTTTTTCTAGCGTTGTTTAAAAAAACTTTTATTTTAAACAATGCCAAAAAAAATAATTTAAAAAAATGAAGTTTTTTTTAAAAAAATTTTGCTTGGTCACGAAATGATAATAAAACAATAATATTTTATATATAATTAAATTAATATTTTAAAATATATATATATATATAAAAAATAAAATTTCTATTGTTGAAAATATTAAGAAATTAAGTAATGTCAAAAGTTTTTTTTTAACAATGAAGATTTTTTTTATTTCGCCAAAAAAAAACAATGAAGATTTTTTTTTGCTTGGCCACAAAATGATAATAAAACAAGAATATTTTATTTATAATTAAATTAATATTTTAAAAAAAGTATATAAAGGAATAAAATTGTTATTGTTGAAAATATTAAAAAATTATGTAGAAGGGTAAAATTGGAACTTAAAATGTATTTTTAGTCCAGAATGATTGATTTGCATATTTTTTAAATTACGAAGGTGCAAAGTGAACATGAATAAAAAATTTTGCATGTTTTTGAAACTAAAGGAGATTTTATGCACTTTATCTATATATATATATATATATATATATACACACACATGTATATCATGACTTGAGTATGGGTATCTTATTTGCAGCTCCATTCCAGAAAATGCTTATCCCTACTTCCCTCCCTGTGGCGGTGGCTGTGACCATGCCTTATTTCCTTAACGTTGGGAAGTAGAGTTCCTATAACTCGTGTGAAGTTGGACCAGTCGATTTGCATCAATATGGCACACCTAGGGATCATCAACTGGCTTCGTATTTGATTTTTGGATGATGTTGAGAAAATTTTGCACATGATGAATTTGAAAATGAAATTGACAACACATGTTGACAGAAGCTAGAAATATATTCAAGGAGGTCCATAGTCCAAACACACCTCAACTATATATATATATATATATATATATATATAGTGGTTTGTAAGCAGTATTGGAAGTTCTTTATTTTGTCATATGGGGTGGATCTGCCAAAAACCAGGGCCCATGTGATTGACTTGGAACAGTTTGGGTAAAACCTAACATAATCTATGGTGGCGGACTATTCCAACTTCAATTCAAACCATAAGATGAGTAGGTACAGCAATCTCCCAAAGAAGGGTATGGACCATTGTTGGAAAAAAAGGATAAAGGGAATACAAAGCTAAGGGGTTTCTGGTGTAGGCTGAACCAGGCAGGCCTTCATTTGCCCTACAGAAACCACTAGTCCTGTTCGGGTTTTAGATTATGGTATGGTTGATCAAAAAATGCGATCCACGCCTCCAAGGACCCAATACTTCATCCGTATCCATGGACCACATCCCAAACACCATGATTCAGCATCCTGCTTTCACATGGAAGAGGGGTGCACAAAAAATTTGTGAATTCGCGAATCTGATTCGATCCAGACAAATCCAATCTGATCCGTTAGCTAATGGATTGGTGGCGGATTAAAAAATTAAAATCCGTTAGCCATGGATCGGATTGCGGATTAGAGTGTCAGAAATTAGATCCGATCCGCAATCCGATCCGTGGCAATCCGTGGCAATATATTTATATATATAATTAATAATTATATGTATAATAATATAATATGCTACATACTTACATGAGTAAACCTAAAAACTTAATATATATTATATTTGTTTATTTACTAATTGTGTTCATTTAAAAAGTGTTGTGTTTGTTAGACAATTTTGTTTTGGAAATTTTTGAAGTAAAAAAAAAAAATTCAAATAGGAATACTAGGTCAATCCGTGAATCCGATCCGTTCAATCACGGATCAAATCGGATTAATGGATTGCCATGGATCGGATTGGATTTTTGCCAATCTGTAATCCACGGATCGAATTAGGATTATGCATAATCCGATCCGTGGTCACCCTTACGGAAGACACCCATTACTATCCTAGGAAGGAGAGAATATTAGACACCCGGAGGTATCGACAATGTAATATCAAGAGAAACAACAGTAATTATCCAGAGTAATTATTTTTTATTATCAAGAGAAATTATTTTGCTAATAGAGAGTAATTATTTTTTATTATCAAGAGAAACAACAGTAAGTATCCATTGGCCGGGGCTACTATATAGTCGTTACCCCGGGTACCCAATATTGTCCCTGCAGGAGGATTCAATGGTTCCACCATAGAACTGAAGCAGGCTCTATATTAGAAGATCAGAGACTTTCAAAGGCAATTCATGATATCTAGTATTTTGTAGGCATCGTTAAACTATTTTTTGCCCTGGTTGCATTTAAAAGAATGTATTCTAACTCCAGAATTGGAATCTTAAAACTTTTTGAGTAGTAACCCAACTTCTGATGGTGAAAAATATAATCACGAGTCAGAAAATGATAAAAGTAGTTTTAAATTGAGAGGACAGATACTCCTCATGATTAAAATAAGAAGACAGAATGATGAATAAAAAGATAATCCCATGCACCCTTATATAAGATCTCAAGAAGTATCACTGAGCAAAAAAAATTCCTCGAGTATCACGAATAAACAGAAAAGGAGAGAATAACTCTTCAAAACAACCTAGAGAAAAATCCCTCAATGTAAAAGATCCTCATTCTCAGCTGTGCGCTTAATGGGATTTCACATACTCCTGAACTATGTGAAGACCCTGAGTTTCTTCCCCATAATCCTACAAATGATCCAATAAAGATAAAAAAAAATCATTCAACAACTATTCGAGGACCATTAAAAAAAGAAGAAATAAACTTCCCAGTATTTAAAGCAAAGTCTGTGTTTAAAATTCTTCGATCAACATAAATATTTGATGGGTAAATCTGTTTAGATAAATTGTGTTTGTATGAGACTTTCAGTTCTACCAGGCAAGTAGCCCCTTCCATTGGAACAACTAATAAAGGCAGCAAAACTATGATGTACCTTAACAACAACACAGGAGCAACCGACCACCTTCCTTGCTTTCCCTTCAGAATCAATCTTACACAACTGCATTCAAGAAAAATAATAACAGTTAACATAATAATCATCAATATTCAGTGAACAATATCAGCCATTATAAGAAAAATATTCTAGAATCACTAGCCTTATGAAAAGGGAGAAGTACCAATATGTCCTACTTTTCAATCAAAAAGATTTTAGTCTTATCGATTTTGTGAAAGACCAATGAATTCATTTTTCCAAAAGATTCCAAATAAGTTCAAAGTTTTTTTGCATTTCCTATGTTGTCCTACACCAGTGTCACTATTGGTCTTCCACAACATGAACCTCCATCCTTATACAATGGTTAAAAACAATTTTCAACTATTATAGCCACATTCCAAATAGTCTGCCATGACTCACTGGCACAATCATCAGATTCTCGTACAACATGTTACATGATGCAAACATAGCTCAATTGCTTGCACTCAAGCTCCACCACCTAATGCAAACCCCACATCTGACCACCAGACTCATAGCCCCAGCAAACAACACCATGTAACTTCTATATATCTCAGTATGGCAAACCAAGCAAGGCCTTTACTCATTACTAATATCTGTAAATACCTGCAGCCTCTTCAAACCGTTCGAAAGAATCCTCAAAAACCTCACCACAGCCAACTAAACTCAATACCAACCACCCCTTCTCAGTTCCCACCATATCAATTATCAAGAGTATCTTTCTTCCTTTCCTTTTCTTTTTTCTTTTTTTTTTTCTTTTGGCTTGAGAGAGAGAGAGAGTTAACCATAGCCACTGTTAGACACTCAACAATAGGATCCCTGTGACAGGCACCACGATGGCTGCCAAGGTCATCATCGCACATGTGCACGCGAGAGAGAGATGGAAAAAAAACAATCCACTTAAACTGCCTTTTATATCAGATAAAATTGACTGCACTCGTATTGCTTGGACGCCAAAAGAAATTTTAAGCATGAAAGAATCAATAAAGAAGTTACCAAAGAAACAAGATTAAAATAATTACTCAAAAAAAATAAGGAACAAAACCTAAGAGTAATATTACCCAATCAAGATACGGGAAAACATGAGCAGCAAACAGAGTGGAATAAATTATTACTTACACCAGCCCACTCGCCAAGAGTTTTAGCATTAGGTACTGATATCAAGCTGACATTATGATCAGCACAAAGTGCTTTGACAAGTTTAACATAATCTGGCTGGTTGCAATCCTCAGCTACCACACAAAGCTGTGCGGTATGCTTTTCAATCACCTTAGCACCTTCATGGAGCCCTCGTGAAAGCCCTCCATGAGCAAGTGATTTCCTCAGCACAAGCTGCAAGGCTGTCATGACGTCCATGGGCTCACCTAGAGCTGGAGCAGAAGTCTCCGCAACAACATCTTCTCTGTAATAACGAAATAAATATTAGAAAGACATACACACAAAATGAAAGATTTCTTTCTTTCTTTTTTTTTTCTTCTGTGAGTATGTGTGCATGCACTAGTATTCTCATTGAAAATTTCCCAAATGGAAAACTGGAAAAGTGACGTCGATTAACAAACTATTTTTATAACAATTACTCATATGCAGAATGAGGAAACTTAAAACAGTATCTAAATTGTGTACGCCACAAATTAATAAAAGTCGAATCAAGAATACTTTAAGATTCATCAATTAACCCCAAACTTCTAGCAGGTTAGTTATAAAACTCAAGTCTGCACTCTAGAGAAAACATGAACCTCTGCCATCCACCACAAGGGTTCAAGGACTGGTATCTTACTTGGAGAAGAAAACATGAACCCTTGTGCCATCCACCATATTAGATCATATCAGCTGTGAAAAAACCTCAAGCTCCAATAATCCTTTTCCAGCTTGTAGAAACTCGCCTGGATGACTAATCTAATCCATTTATTCTATTTCTTTTCTCTAGTTATAACTCACGCACCCACTTTTGTCCCTAATGGGACTTGAACCCTCAACCTTCCAATTAAGAGGGTAGAGGAGATACCACTAGGCTGAAGGTATCCCAAATCTAATCCATTTGTTCTATTGGCATTTTGCACTCAAAACTTGCTGGGTTTTGGTACAGTAAACCAGCACATTGATATCTCTTACAGTTTAAACTCCCAACAAAACAATGAATATTCAATCTCCGCCACAGGAAGTTTTTAATAACTCTAAGATCCCCCATACTGTCATTACTCTGCCAAAAGTTATTTGACCTCAAATAAATTAATTATCTGATAGTTCATACACTTGTATATTTGTATGATCTTTTTAATTAATCTATTGTGTTAACTCAATTAGACTTTTCTAACCAATCTCTAAAATCAATAAAATTGAAAATCTATTATTACTTGCGTTTTTCTCCGTATACCATATCAAGAAGTAAAACAACTATTCAAACAGTAAATAGTTAAAAAATTAACATCTAAAGAGTACAAACTGATCTTTTACAGTTTCGAAGGTAATATTGAGAGGCCCATCATCCACACGACCTGCCAGAAAGTTGACTTCCTATTTTCTGCAATGAGTAGATGTTCTTCTTAAGGCTGTAAACAATTTCTATTTCTTTTGATAGAGTTATTTACCGAGCAAATATAATGATGATGAGATTATCTTTTTTATTGTTATGTTGTGGCATGAATTTTGTCTCGGCTCTTGCAACCCAATTTTGACCCAAAAATTGGCATCTAGGGTTTCGAGTGGGATTAAGAGAGAAAATACTGAAAACGCAAAAAGAGAGTGAGAGTGAGAGGGCGAGAGCTAGGATTTGGGATTGAAACTTGTAATCTCCTGATTTTCGCATAGTGAAACTTTCGCCACATCTTTCCCGTGGAGGTAGGCACATCGCCGAACCACGTAAATTCTTATGTTTTGTGTATTTTGCTTGTTTCATTTTCTGTCATGTTTCGTGATTGTGATTGTGCTTGCTTTGTGACCATTTGTCATAACATTTATCATCCGACAAGTATCTTCCAATTGAATTGGCATGCAAAATCATTTTTTTTCTTTGATAAGTCAACTGAAAAGTCAACAAGCAAGCCAAAGATTAACAAGTAATAGACTAATAGGCGCACAACAACAACTACGGCGAGGTTACTTGAAAATACTTGTTTCGACAACAAACAATGGAAAGACTGGAACAATTAAATAAAGTTCAGGTCTGGTGCAAACTATCAATTTGCATTTGTCAATATGAAACATTGACAATAAATAATTCAAACAAATAAAAAAAATTCACATACCCTGACATTTTTTCTGGATGATGTTAAGATCAGAATCTCCTTCCTGATGCCAAATTATATAAAAACTCAATCAATTACCAAAATGAACAACCAATTAGCAGAAATTGATAAACAAAAACAATATCAGCCACAATAATAAGGATATAGCTAGTGACATACTGATATTCCAAAGATAGTCAAATTTTATTTCACTCAAATGCCTAGAAGAATCTAAAACATGCCAAAAACATAGAATAAAAGCCAGACTAGCTAAAAAAATACGGGATTTGATTACAATATTAGAAAATGAGACCAATCTAATCTGTAGTAACCCGATGATAGATTTAGATTTAGCTTAATTAAGTACATTAATTTAATCATACTTTCAATTAACTCAATCCGAATAACCAAAGACCATTCTAAGTTATAACCAACACAAAACATCCTCTACAGCCATCCATTTTCTGAAGTCCTTAATCGAGTTATCCAAGCACCCATTTGCTAAATTTCTCTTTTTTTTTAAAGAAAACTATTGTCTTGAATTACAAAAAAAAAACATGTTTTTGATACCAAGTAACAAATTTTGAAAACATAATTTTTAGTTGTTTTTCTTTGGTGTTGAAGCTATAGTTAAAGCATTTGTTGTGAATATCAAAAACCTAACACAAAAACATACAGATTCAATATATCAAGACATTCAAATTCATAGATGTCCCACCACCAAAAAAATAATAATAATAATAAGAATAAGATTTACCAATTAATATACACAGAATGCCTAGTAGGCTAAGGTTAACTAAGTGGAGAGAAATAAGGAAAATAATGCGGTTGAAACCATTGATAGACAAATCATTAATGAGTGACCAAAACCCTAAATCTGCAATACGACCACCATGTATGAACTGAACCTAAGGATGTATAATAGTGATGAAGAAAATCAATACTTTACGGGATGAATTAACAAATCTACAAATGCATGTGTATGAGAGAGAGAGAGAGAGAGAGATCATGATGTGAAGGCGTAACCTGCCTCTGCTCACTGCTTCTGCTTGCGGCGGAGACCAAGAATGCGGAGCCGCGTTTTTATATGATCCGACGTTTTTTTTTAAAAAAAAATACAATAGAATTAAGTAATTATCGAAGAAAATAAAACATATTCTTAAACCCGACATTTGCCCTAAACGACTTGAAGAGTTGAATCCACTGCCTTCTATTCATAATTTTTTTTGTTAACTAGGTGTGGACAGGGGGGGGCGCCATGGCCCCCCCAATTTTTAAAATTTTTTTTTTATACCCTTAAAAAAATATTTAATTTTAAATAATACCCTAAGATTTATTAAAAATTTCAATTTGGCCCTCCCAAATATTTTCAAAACACTCATATGTTGACTCCAAATAGAGAATTTGAAAATAAATTTAGTTTGTGTCCCCTTGAAAACTATATAAAAAAATTAAATTTACACTATGAACGTCCAAATATTGTGAAATAAAAATTTCAGTTAATTAACATTGTAATTCTTATCACAACAAATCGTTATTTCATTTACATATACACATGTATAATATCTATTATATTAATTCAAAATATAAATGCACTAATATCCCCTCATATTCAATAAAAATGCATTAACCTTTCTTATCAAATATTTTTGTAAATTAATGTTTACAAGAAAAACATCTAGAATTATATATCAATATTCATTTGCTAAATGACAAATTGAAATGAGGAAAAACAAGTGTTGTGAGATTGTAAACCACAACAATGATCGTATATACTAAAACTTTTAATGATCATTTACTAACAAATTCTATGACTAATTTATGTATAAGCCACTAAAAAAATAATCTTGTTTTGTTAAAACTTCTGAGATTTTGTTTAATTAAAATCATTATTTTTTTTAACCAAATATATCTTTCCGAAGTGGAATCAAATTACTCAAAACCTTTTTCTAAAAATTATTTTTTGAAAAACTGAAACAATTAATTGTTGAAAGAAAATTGGTTCCCTAATTTTTTTTTTCTTTACCTCTTCACTTTTTAGTTGTAAATTATCGTTTTATCTTCTCAATTTTTTTCTTTTTCACATCAATTTTCCATCTAATTATTTAAGTTGCATTTTTCTCAATTTTGAATTTTTTTTTCCAAAACAAAATTCTTAGGATATATAACACTATAACTAAAATTAAAAAAAATTATATTACAATTTGTTGCTAATATTTTCAAGTTTTAATTATATAATGTAAATTTGGCCCCCCCAAACTAATTTTTCTGGCTCCGCCCCCGGGTGTGGACGATTCTATAGTCATCA
Organism: Cornus controversa; assembly: GCA_026545225.1. Lineage (NCBI taxonomy): Eukaryota > Viridiplantae > Streptophyta > Magnoliopsida > Cornales > Cornaceae > Cornus > Cornus controversa. The sequence continues at coordinate 42,634,971 of CM048851.1, forward strand.
ATTATTGAAAATAAAATATATAAAAAATTAAGAATAATCTATAAGATAATTTAGATTTTTTTTTTATCTACAATGGTTAGACCACCACGAAACACAACACATATATATGGTCTTTTTGACTCTTCTGCACTAGTCAATTATTTAAAAAAAAATTATGTTGATGATTTTAAGTGATTTCAAACTTTCAATATCTAAAATATAATGTGAGAGTTTTTGTCATAAAATTATTATTTTGAAATTTTAAAAAATTGGTTGAAGTTATTGAAATCATAAAAAATAACAGAAGAATTTCTGTTTTATAGTTTCACTCGCATAATATCAATAATTATTACTCTTTTGCACTAGTCAATTATTTAAAAAAAAAAACTATGTTGACAATTTTAAGTGATTTCAAACTTTCAATATCTAAAATATAATGTGAGAGTTTTTGTCATAAAATTATTTCTTTGAAATTTAAAAAAATTGGTTGAAGTTATTGAAACCATAGAAAATAACAGAGGAATTTATGTTTTATAGTTTCACTCGCATAATATCAATAATTATTTCTTTTATTTTATCTCCACTAAAATTCTAAAGCATCATAATATGATAAAATTTTATTCTTTCTTTATTTTCTTCTTCAATTATCAAAACACGATGAAGAGTTCTTTACCATGAAAAAAACAAAAACGAAATGAAGAAGAGTTAACATTATGATCTCGTTTTCTTTCTTTTATCTCAAAATTAAAACTACTATTTTATTTTTTATTTTTAACACCCCTGTTGAAGATCCATTCATGGAAGTGGACCGGATTTGAATAAACAAATTAGGTTGGGTTACAGTGATTAGGCCTCTTTGCAAGTTGGGCTTCTCCGGTCAACTGGTCTATATTTCATAAGTGTGGGCTTGTGTTATAGCCCAGAAAGCTGGATTTACGAGATAGAGCTAACCAATCATATTCTGCCACGCAATCACAACTCCTCCCTTTGTCACCTGCCCCTCAACGTTGGTGCACAGCGCTTTCGTTAAACCTTCTCCTCAAAGCCGAGAGAGACAGTATATACAGATATATACATATCTGTAAAGAGAGAAGATTTAATCGATTGCTCTTTCATCTTCCATCCTCTATTTCAAACGATCGTCAAATTGAATACCGAAACCCTAGATAACAATATGAAAACCCCAAAGCAACAACTACAGATCTTCGTTCAATCCCCAGAGCTCCAAATTCCCACTCGTGCCCTAACCCTAAACCCTAATAACACCATACGCCAACTCAAGCTCTCTCTCCTCCCCCAAAACATCCCAACCAAAACCCTAGATTCCTTCTTCGTCACCTTCAACGGCCGACCCATCTCCGATTCCGCCACAATTAAAAGTTCCCAACTTGCCCCTTTATCCACCCTAAATCTACAATTTCGCCTCCCCGGTGGCGGTGGTGATGGCGGCGCCACCGGTGCCGAGTCCCGCGACTGTTACCTCAACATGTACGCGGTGAAAAAGCCGGATAAGGTTGACCCGAATGAGCAAAGGTTGTCGAAGTGGACGAATTGTGCGTTGTCGAACGAACCGTTGAAGCACCCGATTGTGGTGGATCTCCTCGGGAATGTGTTCAATAAGGTGGCGCTTGTGGAGGCGTTGTTGGGGAAGAAATTGCCCAAAGCGTTCGGCCACATAAAGGGTTTGAAGGATATGATCGCTGTTGAGCTGGAATTGATACCTGGGTTGGAGTCAGTTGATAATGTGATTGGCGTGACACGGTTTCAGTGTCCCATTTCGGGTTTTGAGTTCAATGGGAAGTACAAGTTTTTCGCTTTAAGGACTTGTGGGCATGTGTTGAGTGCCAAGGCTTTGAAGGAGGTTAAGTCTTCGGGATGTCTGGTTTGTCGCAAGGAGTTTACAGAATCGGATAAGATTGTGATTAATGGGAGTGAGGAAGAGGTGATGGCGTTGAGGGAGAGGATGGAGGAGGATAAGGCAAAGATGAGGGAGAAGAAATCAAAGAAGGTGAAGAATGGGAATGCAGAGGAAGGTGTTTGTATGGAGTCATCACGGTTGAGTGGGACGAAGCATGAGATTGATGTTAAGGCAGTAGAAAAGGTTTCTGCAAAAGTGAAAGGGAATGTGAAGGTTGCTAATGGTGGTTTGAGTAATGGTTCGGTGAAACGGTTCAAGGCAGCTGCTATGGCTCCAGCTAATGCTACTAAGGAAGTGTATGCCTCTATATTTACCTCGTCAAGGAAGTCTGATTTTAAAGAAACATATAGTTGCAGATCTCTCCCGCTTGGTAGAAACTGATTCATGACATTGTAAGGTCATATCTTAGTGCTTTGTTCTGATGTGTTGTTTCTCGTTCAGGAAAAAAAAAAATAACAAAGAAATGTCAGTTTCTTTATGTCCTCTTTTATTACTGATTGCTACAGGATGATGATTCTCTTATGTAAAATATTGATCTTGATCAATGGATTGCTTATTTGATATGGTATTATTGGTTTGCTTCTTTGTGATTTTCAGGTGAAATATATCTACTGTTCATTCATGCGATGTTAATAATTTATTGAATGATAAATTTAGAACACAAGCCAACTTGCAAATCAACTGCACAAATCCATTCATTGCATCTATTTCTATATATGGCCATACTCAATGTTTAAATCCTATGCCAGTATGTCTTTCATACCACTCCAATCCATAGTTTTGGTCTTCCCATTGTCCTTTAAGAACCTTTCTGAACCACGCTGTTGTTAATTATTATTCTTCATTGCATGTTGCCAAGCAGTAGAGTATTAATTTGGTTTTTTTCAATTTTCATCTCGTAACAAGTTGGAATTATGGAAAATTCTCAAAAATATTCTCTTTTCCTAATATAATGTTGTGTTAGTCATTAAAATCACAGGGCTCTATTGTTAGCCTTGATAAGTGGTAATGAGAAGAAATTATCCTGTCAAATCATGTCAATCGAACAGTAAATACTGTCAAAATGAATTCATAGTTGAGAATTAAAGAATCTGTGTGTCAAAACTCAAAACCTACTTTCACATATCAGCTTCATGGTAGACAATATATGTTAATATACACATGATGGCCCAGTAGTTTGGTTAAAACCCGTAGCTCTGCTTGACCAGCAGCCAAGTATGTTAAACTTTCCCAAGTAGTTGCAACTGCTGCAATTCTATCCACTCCCTGCTCCTGTGGCAGAGCATGTCCCTCTGTCTCTCCTGTTTTTAACTATTCCAGACCTATCAGCTTCATGGTAGACAACATATGTTATTCACTTATTTATGAGTCAGCCTAGCATTCTGGCCAATTACATTATTCCTAACTAATAGCAACCGCTGTAATTCCATTTTCCCCTGCTCATGGGGCTAAGCATGTTCCTCTGCTCTCCTGTTTTCAACTATTTCAGACCAGCCTGACATTCCTTCTCTTCCTAAAAGAAATGCTGCCTGGTCAATGGTTTGCCAATGATGCCACCTCAGGTTCCATTTTATTTTCCTGATTGGCAAAACCTGTTGACCAATAAATTAAAATAACTTATTGAAGACAGCAGTAGCTGCGATTTTATGATTGATGAAAAGTGGATATGATTTCAAAAGTTTTGGATGAACAGCTTTAATATGTTTTTTTTTTTGTAAGTGATGCAGGCTGATGCTTTGTATCCCATGCTTATGTTTTATGAACTAGGAGTTGGGTCTAGGCCCTCTAGGGGCTGGTGTACCTCGATTGACAAGAAAAAGATTAGGTGTTAGATTGGAGTTTTTACTTGGTCTTTAGAAAATTCGGTGATAGGACGGTGTTGCATGGGCTTTGCGAGGGAGATTCACTATACAAGTCTGGTTGCATCTAGGTAGAATTTACTATGACAAGATTTGGCACTCATTTTTTACTGGTTTCTTGAGTCTTGACACATTTAACTGTTGAATGGGGTAGGTTAAGGTTCATAATCTGGGTTGATTATAATGGAAGACCATGAATAAGAGGCATTCAGTGTTGAATGGGGTAGGTTAAGGTTCATAATCTGGGTTGATTATAAGGGAAGACCATGAATAAGAGGCATTCAGTCCACACAGACAAAATAGTTTAATTGTGAATGAATACAGTATAGCCTGAACATGAAGTTCAATCATTCTACTTTGGGGCAATTGATGGAAAGTACTCTCACCTTGTTACCCCAAGTTGTTGGAGGGTACTTGCACCTCACTCGAAGTGTGCATTTTAAGTTCTGAGGTAGAAAATTGAAATTAGTTGTTGAAGATCCTTTAGCTCCCCAAGTTCACATTTGTAACAGTGATGATGTGTTTTTCTATATTTTTTCTCTTAGCTGTGATTTCAGTGAATCAATCTCAACATGTAATCCTAGCTTTCTTTTCCCAGGCAGCTTATATATATGTATGGATGTAACTATATATGCATTTTTTTTTTTTTTTTGGTGGGGGGGGGGGGGGGGGGGGGGAAAGGGGACTGACTTGCAAAATATATATTGTATGAGTTGAATCACTTGATTGCTGAACCAAATTAGAGCTGATAACCCGACTTTTTCTTCCTTCTTTTTCCCTTGGGTTTGTGCTTACTCCACTTGTAGGTGGAGCTACATTACCATTTATAAAATGTATTGTTGCACTGAGAGAAGAAATCTCTAAAACGATGACAGAGAGAACAGTAATGTGAATTTTCTTTTGGTAATAGGTTGAGTTTGAAAGTGCTACTCCAAGGAGTTGGATTGAAATGTTTCTTGTCGTGATGATGGTTTCTGAAGGGCAGACAATTGTGAAGATTGTTTTAGTCAGAGCTAGTTGATGGAGTAAATGAAACTTACCCAAGCTTTGACAAGAGTTGATTCTGTGTTGTTGTTCATCAAAAAGGAGCTAGAGGAAGTACTCATCCAATTGTTTCTCCTTGCTGTTTATATTGTTGGTTTTCGTATTAGTCATAAAAGTGCACTTTCACTCTCTTTGCTGTTTATATTGTTGGCTTTCGTATAGTCAAAAAAGTGCACTTTCACTCTTCGTGACCGGAGAACCAAGTGGACTTCCAAATTTGAATTTGGGGTTATAATCATAGATTCGAAGATCTTGTGACACAATATGAAGCCATTTGAGTTGGAGGAAGTCATAGAGTGGTGTTCTGACAGAGCGTTGTATCTACTTTATATCTTATTGGTCGTACCCAGTGCACAAGTTGCTTGAGCGGGGTCTGGGAGAAGGAGATGTCGGCTAGCCTTACCCCCATTTTTGGAGAGGCTGCATCCAAATCTCGAACCCGAAACCTATCGCTTTTTGGCTAAGGCACTTGTGCGACCTCACTTTATGGGTGATTTTAGAATTTAATATAGAATTAAAAGATTCTTGAAATTTAAAATGCTCATACGGGGGTTGCATATTATTCTCGCTTAACATTGAGGTTGCGACTCCACTCTCCTGTTGAAGATTTGAGGAGGATTTCCTGGGATATGTTTTTCTGGATTTTCATATGTTTAGGTGATTTGTTGTTTCTGCATTGCTTGAGAATTGAGCTATTTGTTGTTTCTACATTGCCTTGATAATCGAGTCGTCAGGTTGGAATCAGTATCCTCTTTAGTATTGTAGAACCATTACACTGGGGAAGCAACACCCATGTAACACATTTACTTAAAGCATAAAATATTTGTGAAACACATTTACTTTGAGAATGCAAGACATTTAAATCAAAGTTATATCCTCAATGTAACAGTGTTACATATGCACACAACAAAGTACAATACAAATTTTTGTACCAAAGAGGATCCGGGTTCGCGAGGTTAAGGTTGTTTGTGGTTTCTGCAATCTAATACCTCTTTCTTACTTTCTTCTCCATGGAATTTCAAATGTAAGATTTTGCATTGCCTTGGGAATTGAGTTTTCGCATAGGTTCTGATGGAAAATCGTGCTGTGCTATGCTATACCTCTCATTGTCTGTTTGACCAGGTGGTTAGATAGGTTTCCATTCCGACTCGATAGACATGCTATGGAATGTACAGAATAATGAAATACATGTTGTTGGACCACCGATTCTTATATGAGGAGGAGTTATTTGTCTAGACCTAGCAGTTCTCAAAGTTCAGCCTGGCTGAATTAACGAGAAAGGAGAGGGCGAGTCTGGCTGCAAAACCCGCATTCTATAAGTCTGGTTTCAGGAATCCAACAGTCCTGCTCACAAGTCAGATTTGGAGCTGGTCTCTGGTTTGGAAGTCTAATTTAGGAGGCTAGTTCATATAGGCAAGCTTTATGAAAACAAAACAACTACTTTCTACGAATGGCTAGCTCATGTGGATTGTAGTCAGCTTCTTTTCCTACTAGCAGGTGATCAATATTGAGCACTGTGAAATGCTGCTGCTCCTTCAGAATGTCCTTTGTTATTGTAGCTCAGTTTCCTATTCTTGTGAAATTGTTCTTCCTTACAAGACTGCCCTACAATAACAAACGCAGGTTTAACATCTTGTTTAGCGGATATTCCATTATTAAAAATACGAGATGATAAAAATCAGAGCATTTATATCGTGGAAATTGATTGTTTACAAATATGATTTTTTTTTGTGCGGAGTGACATTCTAATTTTAGTACGAGGATCAGCGCTAAGGAATGACCTCACGACTGTAATAAGTGATTGTTGCATCTCTATTCGAGAAAACAAATATTCCTAATCTAACATTTCTGAACCAGAGATGATATGGAAACGGGATGAATATTATTTTTTGTCTGACTGGCATGTAAGCCAAGCGAGGTGTCTGTGATGGGTTGCAAATGACCCAAAACTATAAGAAAAGAAATATGCTTTCATTGAGAGTCGAACTCAAGACCTCCCGCTTACTAAACGGGTGCTCTAACCAACTGAGCTATGAAAGCTGTTGATGACTGTCGGTTCCAATATTAAATTTTAAATTGTTTTTATCTTTTGGTTGTCCCACTACAAAGTCCCACCCACAGAAAATTATTAAATATCACGAAAAATTTAGAATCCTACCACTAACATGACTCCATTTTTTTTGATCTCTGTGAACTTTTTGTTGGTGCAAAAAATGTAGTACTACACGTCGAATTAGAATTTTAATATTTGCACTGACATCTAATGGTTCCATTGCACACTTTAGTAAGAGACTTGCGGATGAGTAAAAACATTAAGAAGAAAGAAAAAAAAAAAGCATTAATTCATCTTATGAATCATCGAGAGATTTTTTCCTTTTTATTTTTGAAGTAATTTAAATTAGAAAAGTCAATAACGCAATCTCTTTTTCGATAAAATAAGTTGCTGAATGGTCAAAAGTAACAAAATTTAAGAATACAGTCTCACGAGACAAAATAAGTTGCTGAATGGTCAAAAGTAACAAAATTTAAGAATACAGTCCCACGAGACAAAAACTTCGTTGAATTTTTTTAAAAAAAGAAGGGTTACTTGTCGTATTAAAAAAATTCTAATTTTTCATACGCTTTGGAGTTGTTTACTTTCTTTTCTAGACATGGTATCCAGTAATAGCATATTCATTATTTACACGCCACGCATTTTTTTTCTGGAGAGAAATACAAGGATTTGAAAAGAAAAAAATATAAGTTAATTACAATTTTTGTCTCTTTTTTAGAACATATAAATTACAATTTCACACTTATTACTCACGCTATAAAATAATCCTTTATTATTATTATTTTTTCTCTCTCCACTATCTTTCTCAAACACGATTTAAGAATAATATTATATTTTTCTTTCTTTTTCTTCATTAAAAAACTAAACACAACAAGAAATTACTCATTGCTTTTCTTCTCTCTCATAACTATTGGTAACATTTCTTCCTTTTAACCTCCTATTATACCAAACAGTCAAACGCAGCCTAAACGTCTGACCATGCAAGAGTCTCAAACTGAGAGAGAGGCAGGTTTCAACTCTATTTGTCCTCTTACAACAAAAGATTCCGAAATCAATTTATCCCTCCTTACACAATCCACCTGAGTTCATATAAGCACCAAGATGAAGTAATGACATAGAACTTTACATCAACTGCCTTGGCAAATGAAAATTGTTCTAAACAAATTGAAATTGTATTTCTAGATTAGCAATAACCAACAACTGACAGGTTCAGATATGATGAGCATCCTGATTGGTTCCACAAACCAGCACGAGAACTCACCACCCTTTCACAATATTGTTGCAGTACACTGATAAAAATTACACGAGACAATCTCACACAAATGTCAACCTAACCTTGCTTCTCTTTGTAATACCTGAAACAGAAAAAAGGACGACAAAATGGAGAGTAAGAAATCTTTTCAAGTGTCACAACAATCTACAGAAGTTATAATCCAAACACACCTCTACTCAATAGAGATTGTTCCCAATCTTGCACACATTAAGATTAACCCCATACAGATAAAACTTAATGGCCAATCTTTTAAATTGGGCGACGTGCTATGCTGGGAAATTGTTAGGCAAGAAAGTAGAATACCATCTAGAAGGACGCTCTAAAGCTCATTTAAGTCTTCAGAAACCCATTTACAAATTAATGTGCTGTTATACATTAATGAAGATGAAGTTCATCATCTAAGAAACCTTTCAACTAAAGGGGAAACATGCTCCCTTGATCACATTCTTGGAAGACGCGGATTTTTCACAAGTGAAAACTATTGCTTTAAACCAATTCGTTCTTGTACTAATTTTGTAACAGTTTGCCCTTTTTGCATCCTTAACAAGACTACCGATCAGTCAGTGCTAAGGGTTGAAAATGTGGTCACATTCTACAAGGCTGTGTACAAAAACCAAAGCACTACCAAATTTGGGTATACAGGGCTAGTAATTAGAGAAAGGAACTCTCCGGGAGATTTTGAAGACTACCAAATTTGGGTATACAGGGGCTAGTAATTAGAGAAAGGTGAGTACTCTCTAGGAGATTTTGAGGAAAACGTTCCTTCCGTGGGTTTTCTTCATCTTCTTTCCATCTTGTACACTTTGGGTATTATGGTTATAGTTTAAAATCTATAATCAGTTTGGGTATACAGGGGCTAGTAATTAGAGAAAGGTACTCTCTGGGAGATTTTGAAGCACTACCAAATTTGGGTATACAGGGGCTAGTAATTAGAGAAAGGTACTCTCCGGGAGATTTGAGGAAAATGTTCCTTCCGTGGGTTTTCTTCATCTTCTTTCCATCTTGTACGCTTTGGGTATTATGGTTATAGTTTAAAACTTATAACCAGTTTAGCCAGGAAGATAGATTTTCATAACTTGTATAGTGGATAAGAAGAAACAGAATATTACTGAGTGTGAGGTTTTTCTATAAGATAATGACTCTAGATCCCAATCTCAACAAAAAGTAACAACAATAATTATCACTTATGATTGTTCTAACATTAACAAGAACATAGGATGAATTAGATTACGAATGCCAAAACTTATGGGAAAATTTTAAAATAAAAAATGAAGGAAAATTTGACATACAGCCAATTAAGAAGAAATATCAGACAATTTTTTCACTTAAAATATCTAAGTTAAATGTCTTTGTTCAACTCCAGAGAGGAGAGAGAACAATGATGGTGACTCCTTCCCAGAGTTATATATTTCACTAGGTTTATGGATTTTATATCTTTTAGTTGGGTAACACATTTCAAAGATCAAATTTATTTTCCATGCAAATGGGAGTTTGAAGAACAATTCTCCTCCTACCAAGCTCCATTTCAAGTATTTAACAACCATCACCTACCAGAAGAAGCTTTTCAAGAAGCACCTCCTAATTTTTACAAGGCATATTCCTCGAAAACGCACCCATTTTAGGAAGCCAAGCTGAATATGTGATGGATTAAAATATGGCCCTAGATGGCGCTAAATGATGAAAATGGATTTGTTTGGCCAGTACACCTAAAAGTCAAGGATAAAACTCGAGATAGAACAGAATGTTGGGAGTGGAACAAAAATCATGTTGTCCACTCGGAAAATATGGCCCTAGATGGCGCTAAATGGTGAAAATGGATTTGTGATAAAACTCTAGATAGAACAGAATGTTGGGAGTGGAACAAAAATCATGTTGTCCACTCAGAAAAATAAAAATGTAAGGAGGCAGTCAAAACACGAAATAATAATAGTGCCCCAATTGGTAAAAAGCAAGCTACGACATGCAACCATAAAGTTAAACAAGTCGGTTGCTAATTAACCAAGAAGTTTCCACTACTGGAAGCCACATGCCTCAAACTGAGCAAGTTTCCCGAGCTTTAGCATAATTAGCTGTATCAAACCTAAAGGCAACCCAGTTTAATAAGACCCAGGTTGACAGTTCTAGCAATGGCGGTATGCTATGTTTAACTTCAACCTGATCCTCCCATTTTCAAACATTGCCAGATGCCAACTCTACACATGCAAGGAGAGAAATAGTCAATGGTAAAAAGACCAAAAGTTTGCTGTAAACTTCAGTCTGCATGGTAAAAAAGAAAGGCAAAGAAAGTTGTTGGGAAGAAAGACTGCAAGAATTAATCAAAAATCAGCAAAAGGTGAAACAACAGCACACCACTGAGCTAGACAGGAGCAGGTTAAACAAAATAGCAACATAGTTCCTCATAACTCCATTTAGGCCTTAAATTGAAATAAGTTGCTCGGATGCCAATTAAACGAGCCAATTCCTATTGTTTAACAAGCCAAGTTTTAGATTGGACAGTCAGTGTAGGTGACACGTAGCTGTACTAACATTGCCCCTTACGAAACTTGCATAAATGAATACTTCAGAGGTAAATTTGGACAAATAATATAAACTCAGCAAGTTATGACCAAGGATTGATGAATTTTTTAGTATGTTGTAACATTCTAATCATTGATATACATTAGTCAATTTAGGTTCGTGAACAGCTAGATTTCACAATTTCCTTCTTGTTTACTTGGATACATGTGTCTAATTTGGTTAGTATAATCCCAATCCAGACAACCCCATTGTATGATGCACTTCTACAGAAAAAATCAAAGTTGAGATAGTTTAACAACTTAAAATCTGGAACCTATAAGAAATGCAAACACAATTCAGTGTATATAATGACTTGAGTAAGTTTCTTCCTTTGATAGGTAAGGTTCAATTTCGTAGATGCTTTTATTGAGATCAACCTAATATTCTCGTGTTTCTGAAGTGGTTTTTTATTAGTGAGTATTTTCCTTTTCCATTTTTATTTTTATTTTTTTGGTTAAGTGGTTGGTGGAGTGTTGCGATCAAAGGGTTGACATCCAACTTAACACGTATAAGAGTTTTTTTCCGGAAGGTAACATGTATAAGAATTCAATTATGCAAAACTATATATATATATTCTGTAGAAACCACCAATATTGATTGCATAATGAGAGTGAAAAATAAAATCCAATCAACCAACAAAAAATCATTGACCACCGCAAATGAAAATTTTACCTCTTCAGCAAATTTTATCAGAATAGTTGTCCGAGGTCGTTGCTGACCCTCCACAGGTACAAAATGAGCCGTAACTACAGCCGGAAAACCTGCACTATCCAGGACACCCTTCAAAGAGAAAAAGAAAATCCATCAGCTTTCAACCCCTAGATGATCACTTACTGGAAACAGTGCCAATACAGTACACACCCTTACTATTCCTGCAACAAATGCCCCGCAATTAAATGTCCCCATGTCTTTTGGTATTGAAATAAATCTACAATGCAAACATAATCATCAGCAATTAACATTAAAAAAAAAAAGTCGTAGCCCAACTAGTTGTAAGTCACATTATAAATTATAAACACCTATTGACAAGGAGCTCCTTCTCACTAATCATGTATTCGTCTTCATGTTCAGTGCCCTTCTCAAGTGAGTCAGCTACCTGATAGATGTCGTAAAAGAGTCCATAAGATAGTCATTGTGTTTGAGTAATTCAAAGAATTTTTAGTCCACATAATTTGAACAAGACAGAGATGCAAAGAAACTAAAAATATTTGCTGCCCGGACTTGTCACAACTCTAACAAATGAAGCAGCAGGGCCTTCATATATAACAGTTAAATTATTATATGCTATATACAGTATCTTTTCTTTTTCTAATTATCAGATTAAATAATATATGTGTACTAGTACCCTATATTTTAGAATCTTTAATTATTCAAAGCATGAACATTGACAAGAGGTATAAATTATATTTGGAAAAAAAGGAAGGAAAAAAGAGTAGATTACCTGATGCAAGAGGGCCAAGATTTCTTAGGTTAAAAGGGTTGAATTCATGGAAGAGTAGTGGCTTATTAGATAAAACAAGGGAAATAAGGTTATGGGTTTTTTTTTTTTTTTTTGGAGGTTGGGGGGAGAATACATATAAATAGAGTAACAAATTTTCTGAATATACACCTTCTTCCCAGAGTATGTAATAGAAAAGACTTCGTAAACAAAAACAGTATCTTAAGTAGAAATAAGAAGACAAGGAAGACATAAAAGCAAGAGAGGAGCAAACAAGAATGTGTGTGTGTGTGTGTGTGTGTGTGTGAGAGAGAGAGAGAGAGAGCTATTACACATAAGTGGGTTTGATAACCACAAACAAATGAAGAAGTTCCATACACATCCATTCCCGAAAATATACATTCTCAAAACTCTTGTTTTATTTATATCCAGGAGCCTTATGTACAAATGAAAGAAAACCCTAGTGACACACAAAACCTTCAAAAATTGCTCCGCTCAATATTATGATCTAATGAGAGTAAAAGTCCTCTAAATACTAGAATATAATCTATATATATATATATATATATATATATATATATATATATATATATATATATCGCACATTCGTACTGGACTGCAATTTGCACAGACAAGATTATTCCTAACTCAGTATGAAGTACAACTATTGCATAGAAATCCAAAACAAAGATATATTTCTAAGAAAACAGAAACTTCCATAAAGCATGAAGTCTTCCGAACTCTTGGAGTAACTCAACAAACCGAAATAAGACTAGTACAACTCCTCTTATAATCGAACTCATAATAACCTAGGAACCAAACTGTCTAGTATGATAATTACAATATTACCTCTACACTCAAAACAATGAACCAACAACCAACATGGACATCCCTTTTATACTGATCAAGAGCCCCCACAAAAAACTGGCCGTCAGAACCCACTAATCAAATGCGAGCAGTCTGGCACTGCTCCATCAATTATATCATATATACAAAATGATAATTACAATAATACCTCTACACCAAAAACAATGAACCAACAACCAACATGGACACCTTTTACACTGACCAAGAGTGCCCACAAAAAATTGGCCATTAGAACCACTAATCAAATACGAGCAGTCTGGCACTGCTCCATCAATTATATCATATTTAAATATATATATATATAAGCACACTCACATGTCTAAGCAAGTTTGAAGAACTAGCCCCTTTACGTACTGGAGAGCTTTATTTACCCACAAATTCTTCTATGCAACTAACCTATACCAACAACCTCCAATGTTGGGACATCATACCCAATCAAATATAGTAGAAGGCTATCCATCTTTGTTACATTGCAGTGTGGCATGAGAGTTGCGGAGCCTTCTGTTCTCTTTATTAGGGGTTGTGTGGACTATACCAGGGTCAGTTCGGACATGTTGGGTTGAACAGGAGGTTGTGTGACAGGGGAGTTCAGAAGGTGTGGATCCCACACCCATTTGTCTTATGTGGTGCATTTGGCGCGAATAAATATCCTTTTAAAGGATTTGAAAGTAGGCTCTTCTAATTGTAGCGACCTATTCGTCTCAATGACTCTTAAGGAGAGCTTTTGAGAAACAAGAAGTTTTATCATTGATCTTGTGTATAGTTGCGTACAGCATTCCTCATGTGTACATGGGTTGCACTTGCACCCTTGTTTAGGCGCCAATATAGGGTTTATACTTGTCAGAAGATCCACATACATGCAATCAGACTTCAGCTCTCAATTTTGGAACTCTCTCACTTAAATCAAAATTTATATGAACGAGAAAGAGGGAGTATCAATGAGAAAGAGGCTCATTGTGATGTAATTACTCTCTCACAAAATTTCCCTCGAAAAAGGAAATAATTCTAAATTTCTAATCATGATGAATATGTAGCTCACCCAATTCTCTGAGAAGGGATACATAGAATGTAGTTTCAAAAATTCCCTATGAAAAGAATAACAGGCACAGAGGCTCACCTCATGGTTATATGATATATAAACAGCCTCTATTGGTTATTTGTTTCTGTAATTTTCTTAATTCTGAAATCTTCTGTTTATTTTCTATGACGTATGATGAACCTCAAGGTCTGATCTTCTTCATTATCATATGTTTTAATTAGGTAAGTAGGAATAGATCACTCAGAGTTTCAATTTTGAATTTTTTTTCTGTTCATATTAGGGTACTTTGCAAATTGATATTAATTCCTACAATGTGTTCAAAGTTGGAGTTATTACATTGTACATATGTTAGCTTAACTGTTTAGTCCTTTGGGAGTAGAAAATTTATCCATGTTCATTATACATTTGAGTTCAAGGGATTTAGGCAACAAGGTTTCAGTATCCATCCATCCTACATTACATATACAAAGCTTGTGGAGACAATTACACTGGATTGTTAATGTCTAATGTCAAAATCCCTACAAATTATTAAACTCTATTAGCGGTGACATTCCACTCACTCTCTTCTATGTAAAGTGTCTAAAAGATCAAGTGGAATTCTCAAATTCTCACAGCTTCTAATCACAATCAACCTCAATTGTTCTTATCCTTTGAAGACTAAAATTCCATTCCCTTGATCTAAATCTGATCCTTTTCTGTTTCATGGCCTCGAATCATTCAATTTTACATATTGTCCCCAAATTCTAGTAGCCCTCAACATGTTGTAACTGTGGAAATGAATCACCAGTTCACCACATCTAAATCATTCTTTTTAGGTTTGCCAATTGGTAATTAGACCTTGTTACCACTCTCAATTAGGACTTCTTTTTGCAAATTAGGCCATTGTTAAACAATTGATGTTTCTTTGTTGTTGCAACCATATGAGCATAATTATGGGTCTTCTTATAGCCTTATATAAAAACAAGAGGGAAGAAGAAGATCCTTATACCCAACAACAAATGCATTTACAAATTGATTTTATTTTCTCAACAGAGTGATTAGTTTTGAATCAAAACATGCTGTGAAATTTCTCTTAGAACCTCCCCTGGATTTAAGGAACAATAGAGTATGTCAAGCCGATGGAAGAAATGCAGATATTGCTACTCAGAAAACAAAGGATCCAAATTTGTTGATGACAAAATTCAGCTTGCGCCAAAGAGAAGGCAATTAAAGAACGCATGAAAGCATAACAATAAATAAATAAATAAGAAAAAAAAGAGAAGAAATGAAGAGAAAATTTACTACCTTTCCAAACAACACCTTCCATACTGTGCTGTGTACAAAAGACAAAATACCCAACAATCGGGTCTCCCTTCTGTTTCCCTGCAGCATCAGAAGATATCAATACACTAATCATGTTAACAGCATGAAATTAGATGCACAGGCAGATGCGTATTCATGCCCAAATCCAAATAAGCAACATACATGAATATCATTTCCGTGAAACTAAACCCTTCGCCTCATAATTTCAGTGAAGTACAAACTTTATGAGCAACATGCATTCTAATAACAATAGTGTAGTTAGTATTTCATCCAAGAAGTACAAACCAAATGGGCAAAATGCATAAATGAATGCCAACATCAAATTTGACATTACAAGCTCAATCCTCAAAGATGAAACATGAATCCCATATTGCTAAAATACAGTGATTCTGTTAGATGAAAACTTTGAAAGAAAATAAATACAAGGATATAGCCAGCAATAACATGAGATAAGCTGACAGGAAATGTAATACGGGCAATGCATAAATTACAAGTAAAATAACTCCCAGTCATTCATTATCTGCATGTATGCCCTTATGAAAATATATTGCAACGAAAATCTAGAAGCTTAAAACTCTTGTTAATACAACATATGGGAAAAATTAATCATTGCAGAACAGCCTATGCAAAATTTCCAAAAACTTGGGAACACCGCCAAGTCCCGTAAAGAGCCAAATTAATCATTGAGTGACAAATTAATTCTCTTAATATTCTGTAAGTGTAAACTTGCACAACCAGAGTGCCCTAATATCAATCATATGCAGCATGTGCAAAAAATAATTTTAAGGAAACCAAATATGGTATTATCAGATGAAAATGTATTCATTATAGGAATCCTTTTTATTTTTTTCTTTTGTGAGCACAAGTTGAAGTTCATGATGGGTAGCTCTATCTTTTTGGTAATTTGGTGTTATTCCACTTGATTGAAACTGCTAAGGCTAGAGTACTATTTAAAGAAGATCATTTTGGTTGATAATAAGGGTTCAATCCCCCTTCAAAAGATTAAAAAAAAAGCACTAAAGGCTTTTGGATTAACTACTTTACTCTGGAATCTGAATGATGGGAAAAGCCATTCACCATCAAGAAGCTGAGATAATCCGACATTATAGAATATAAACATACCCAAATAATTATTATCAAATAATAGGATATTGTTTCATAAGCTAAATGGAGAAGCCTTTATAGTAGGCTACCAGCAAAATTCTGTACCTTGTCCCGATGGCAAAGAAGTTCCAAAACCCGTGCCCCAACAGCATAGCCTGCATCCTCCAACCTGCCTCATATTTAATAACATTCACAGCAAAATGTACATGTTAAAAGCTCCATGTAGATCAATTAGACAATGACTTGATTGACCAAAAAAAAGAAAGAACAGAACAATGATGTGAAAAAACAAATTCATGTAGTTAAAGCTATAAATCTGACCCAAAACAGCCAATCTGCTAGAAACAATTGTAAGTAGTTCTTTTTTTTTTTCAATGTCAGATCTATGACTTACACTGAGGCATAGAAGATTATTGTCCATCATACAACTAGCACATTTACTCTCAGCTGAACTTTCAATTTCTAGTTTTTTTTTTCCATGAATGAAAATTTCTAGTTTCCATCATGCCCGTTCTAAAAAAAAAATTCTTTTTTGTCTTGTAATTTCAAAACCGCAAGACGATGTTCTTTAAGGATTCATTTGGATCTAAGGATTTGAAATGAATTGATTTATGTTCATCATTTAAATAATTATAGCATAAATTATAGTAATTCAGGATTACGTTTTAACAATGATACGAGTGCGCGATCTCAAATAACAAGGTGGAAAGAGTTATTTGAACTACATGTCGGGAAGGATTCTAACTGTACAATGGTTACAATGAAGTATGTCTTTCTTACCTCTAATTGAATATCCTCTTCAGTTTTACGATTCAACTTCAATAAACATTTTTTCGTTTAAACTCAAGTCCATTCATTTAAAACCCATCCAAATGGCACCTAAGATTTTAATCTTCTATTAGCTGGATAGAAGAAATAAGTAAGGGGTTTTACAATAATCTGACTTTAAGTAATCATATAATTATCTTACTGAAATTGGTTGATTACCTTCTTTCTAATTCCGCAATGTTGTCAACTTGAGTTTGATTGTACTGAACAAGCTCCGAAAACAGGAAAGCAAATGCACTCAAACTAACCTGTAATAAACATAAAATTAAAATCAAAGCCCCATTTTTAATGTAGAAGTAGAATCACGATGAAACAACCGAAATTAGTTTGACATTCCGAATCTCAAATTTCAATATCTGTCACTGAAAAAGCTTTAACCTCCAGTCAACTAAACCCGAGATCACTACCTATCCCAGTTCGGTTACCTTACATTTTACTGGAACCGAGTCCACACAACAGGGGAAGAAAAACACAATAACAAGGTTTCATTTTATTTCAGTTTCCCCTCATTTTCTCAGCAACCAAACGCATCATTAGGAGATCAAAACAGTTAATATGATAAGATCTCTGTAAAATGAAGAACAACATTGAGTGGATCGCGAAATTAGATGGGAATATAGGGTGCTTGCGACGCTATAAATAACTGAAGTTGTAGGGAGACAGAGTATTTGTACCTCTTGTTTGCCCTTGCTGAGTGGTTTGTCGAGGACGTTTGTGTACTGTTTGATCTTCCCCACTCCGATCATCCTCCTCCTCGCCTTTGCACTCTCTCTCTAGAATCGGTGAGTTCCGTAGCAGTACCACTATATTTTACACTCCGAGCCGTGTTTGTCTGCTCGTCAATTGGGTGAGGTGAGATTCTAACAAAAGGAACTTCGGGGGTGGACGGGTCAACCCAAAATTGAACCAATGCTACTGTGCAACTCGGGCCGTGCTTGCAGGGATGTCAATATATACGGTGGGTTGGGGTCCTTGGGAACTGACACTCATGTCCCAAACTCATCCTGCCCATCAAAATTTCTTTCCAAACTACTTTCACTCCTTGCCCCTAAAAATTTCTTTCCAAACTCACTTTCACTCACTCCAATGCACATCAGAGTTGAAACAAGTTTGATGCATTTCGATATACATGTTTTTAAAAAAATATAATTCAAATTTTAAAATTATCATAAAAACAAATAAAAAAAAAAATATAACTAATAAATGAATATTTATTTATATATTTATTATTAATATGAACTTGACAAGTTTTAAACCTCTTTCCAAACTCACCCCCTAACCTTATTAGAATGATTTCAAATCCATCTCAATAGGAGCGAATGCTGTGGAACGGAAGGGACTCCAACTAGACGAGTTAAATTGACATTCTTATGCGCTTGTGATATAACTTGTCCCGTCAAAGTTTTTCTTTCTTTATTTTATTTTATTTATTTTGTACTCCCTTTTATAAGAAAGAAAATGTAATATCTCACCTTCTCAAAAAAAAAAAAAAAAGTAATGCCTTGAGGAGGAGAAATTATACTATGTGATTCCAACAAATCAAGATAAATCATGCAACTAAATGTATTAACTTTATGCAATTATGGCTTCTTGTGGTTGATCAGGAACATGTGGACCGAATCCCATACCACTTAAAAATTTCTCATGTGAAGAGGAGATTAAGTTCTTGTGAATTTGAATCCTCTCACTGTATGTTATGTGACACATCACATTTCAATGTCAAATTATTAATTTGAACGAAAATACATTGTGCCAATAAGAGGTGCATACAACTCGATTTCTTATAATTTTTGGCGGAACTGGAAATGATTCCAACGATTCCTTAATTTTTGAATCAGAATCGTTGAGTTCGATTCAATTTTTTATAATTCTGATTCTACCGATTCTTTGTACACCTCTACGTTCTTTATTGAGTAGCTAAAATAAAATCCTAATTCAAACAATCATTTACATTGCTAATGTTATGACTATACCTCTTGGTCCAAACAAAAAAAAAAAGTTCCAAAATTCATGATTAACATATTCAGGAAGATAGTGAATTTGTGGAGGTGGAGTGATTCCAAGTCGGCTCCTTCGAACGTATTAAAGCTTAGAACAATAGAACTTAATTAAAAGCTATTAGTATTTATTTATATATTATATTATATATATAAATTTTTTAACAGTTCCGATTCAGTTCGGTCCTAACGAACTTGGAACCGAAATCGTAATGAACGGTTTTTTACGATTCCGATTCCACCAATTCTATATTCACCTACAGTGACAATAAAAATTAACATAAATATTTTTAACTTAAATAATAAAAAATTATTACATGGTCCCAATATGTGATCCCGACTAATCAAAAGTTGAGACTGATATGCAAGTAAATGTATAAACTTTATTCAAATTTTTACTTGCGTGTTAATTCATAATTTATAAGAATCATGAAATAATTTCTCATTAAATACTGTCTCAATGCCAATGGTGACAATTTTTCTACAATTTCTATATTTGTTCTCTATTACAAGAAAAATGATATATCTCTTTATTACATATTTCTTACATATATATATGACTTTAGGCTCAAAATATCACAGAAAAATCGTGCAAGGCTTCTTCAAATCAAATATTGACTAGTGGCTAAGTAGGAAAAATATCTTACAACAGGAATTTGAGATGCATCGAAATGGCCATTTCGATGCATTGAAGTCTCCTTCTCTGGAATCTTTCAACCCTTTAGCTTCCTGACTCTGGTATTGACTCACATATAACTGATCCTTAATGTAGACATCCAATTAAGCATGCTCGGAGGGAATTTGAGATGCATCAAAATGACCATTTCGATGCATCGAAGTCTCCTTCTCTGAAATCTTTCAACCCTTCAGCTTCTTGACTCTGGTATTGACTCGCATATAACTGATCCTTAATGTAGACATCCAATTAAACTTGCTTGGATTTAGGAATGCGCTCATGGAATGCTAATGGAGTCATCAAAAGCCAAATTATGACTTTGAACCTGAAAAAAGACGCGATAATGTATAACATTCAATACTTATCAAGTGCCAAAGTGTTTGTATAAAAAATTGCTTGGCTAATTTTAACCAATCAATCTATTGCACACACTCAATGATTCAAGAATACAATATTTTTTCTAGATAAAGAGGATAATTTTTCATTAATGTTTTTCTCTATTTATACAAGTTAAAATTTAAATCATTTTAGAACTCAAATTTATCTATTTACAACTTTCTTTTATCTCAAGTATATGAACTCCTAATGAAACTTGGACTGATGTCTAAACTGGACCACTTTTAACTTTCTTTAGGAGGTCTAGCCCATTCTTCCTTTTTTAAATTATTCCTTAAAGCTTGTTTTGCTTGTCTTTTGTACTCAGGCTTAATCTCTTTCAGGGTTCGGTCTTTTATGCTTTAGTCCACCCATCCGACCCATATGAATAGGTGAAAGATTTTTTCCCTAAAATATATTTGAATGAAATTTGTTGTTTTATTTTATTTTTTCAAAAATAAGTGATTTTTTATATTATAAATATAAAATATTATGAGTACAAGACATCGGGGGCAAAATATAATATGTACACCATTTAGATTTTAACTTTTGTATTTAACAAATAATCTTAAACGTTCAAAATTAAGACATTATTAAACAATTTTAAGTATTTAAAATTTAGTAATTAAAATTTTTGGTGCTTAATTTTTAATAAGCCAATACTTTAATGTTGTGTTTGAAAACACCAAATGAAAGCATTGAGTGCTGTGAAACGTATCAATTGTTTTATGTGGTAGCCATGAATTTGAGAAGTTGACATTACATGATCAAATTGTATATTTAAGATTTGAAAACTTAATACGTTTTAGATTTGAAAACTTACCATTTGTTTTAATTTTTGATTTAGGTTATTTGTTAATACCTGATACCCAACAAAGTTAATGATGTAATGGTATATGCGCCAGGTTTTCCCAATCTCATGCCTTACAAACCTCAAAACCCTCCCCACCCAATCTCTCTCTAGAGGCTTTCTGTTTCTCTCTCTAAAATTCTATCATGGAAGAGGACGACGAGTTCGGCGATCTGTACACAGACGTTCTTCAACCTCTCACATCGTCCTCTGTTCCTCAACCACCTCTGGTACACTCCACACCACCTTCTCTAACCCGTCCGATCGATCTCAACGGCCAGAGCGATGACGAAGAGATTATCTTCGGAGCTTCTAATTCCAAACATAGTTTCAGTTTTGCCCCATCAAACCAAAACCAAGCCCTAGTTTTCAAGCTCGAAAAGGCGGCTCCGGATTCGATTATCGCCGGAAGTTCCGATTCTCGTCGGAATTTGAATTTGGATGACAAGTTTGAAATTCAAGTTGACAAAGAAAACGATTTAGCTGGGGCTGGGAATAATTGGGCGTCAGATTCGACGGAGCGGACCAAGTTGATGGTTTTGGGGAGCAGTAGTGATGTTAAAATACAGAATAGGGCTTTTGAAGATCCAAATTTTATAGATGAATCTGCTATCGATGTCGTCGTTGATGAGAGAGATGATAAAGATGATCTCTTGTTGGAAAAAGATGAGATCATGATGGGTAAAAGTGAGAACTTTGAGAATCTTGGTACAGAAGAGGTTACTACTGGGATTAAAGATTTTGGTTCGGAGCCGATAATTCCGGGTCTGTCAATTACTGGGGTATCAGTTACGACGGATTATCAAGAAGGTGCAAATATTGTGACTCAGGATGAAGCTAGTGGCGAGGGGGATAATTGGGATAGTGATAGTGAGGATGATCTGCAAATTGTACTCAACGACAACAATCATGGGCCAATGGCAATGGACAGGCCTGGAGCAGCGGGACCTGATGATGACGATGAGGATGAAGACGGCGATCCTTTAGTTATTGTTGCTGATATCGACCCAAATAACCAGCCTATGGACGAGCAGGAATGGGGCGAAGATGCTGCTCATGGAACCGATGGTGAGAAAAAGGAACTGGGTGATGCGGCCAAAGTGAATGGAGGAGTGGCTATTGTACCAAAGGTTGGGTACAGCAATCATGTATATCATCCATTTCATTCTCAGTTTAAGGTCAGTCACGTTGGACATATGGGGTTTTGTTTTTCCCCTTGTTTGATGAGAATTTGAAATGTAATTTGGATTGTAATTGTTGTACTAAAATATGGCACTTATTTAATTGTTGATCAATCTCCCTGTACTAGAAACATGATATGAAATATGAATTAAGGGGGTGATCACGAACAGTGGGATTTACTATTGTACTGATGCCATTTCTTTGATAAATGAAATTATATTATTATTGGCAATGCAAACTCAAGTATAGTTACTTTATGTATAGTGATGTTTTGAGTCCATTTAATTCTATTGTAAAGTTGGGTGTCTCCAATTGCTAAAATATTATAATCCCATTTTAAAGGTTGGGAATCCTTAATGTTGTCAGATGTGGTATGTAATAAGCAAAATCAGGCTGCTTATCTTGTGCTAAAACATTAATTCATATTTTATATGAAGTGCACGGCTGAAATTACATAGTTTTGTCAGATGTGGCATTTGCAGTTAGTTCTATATTATCACACGACGGGGATTGTTTCCTCTATCCATTCGCATACTATACATTCGAACTAGGTGTTTCTGGATCAGTAGAACAATTCCTCTATCCATTCACATACTGTACATTCGTACCAGGTGTTTCTGGATCAGTAGAAGTGTTCCACACAACGTAGGTAGGTAGCAGGGTATAATACTATAATGTCTGTATGCATGACCTTAAGTGTTTGGAAATAACAATCAGCTTTGCAAATAATTGCCCTCTCTCTAGTGCACCTTATGTGGTAAGACTTCAAAAGCACATTCAATATATCACAAGGAAAAGTTACTGTGGATTTCTTTGACAAATTTGCAAACTTTGGTAGTTGATCCCTGGCATCGCAGCAGTGAGAAAGATGCTTTGAGATGATTCTTCCGTTTCCTGTTGAATCTCTTAGACCTGTAGGAGTCATTTCGATTGTTCATCTAAATCTATTTACTAACATCACCAATCTTGCTTCTCTTGGACTCATAAACCATGTAAAGAATTCAATAGAATGATGGAATATCATATTGATTACACTTTAAAAGAAAGATGATATTCATGCCACGACTATGCCTAGATTATTTTACTTGAACAAGGACATTGTTCCGTTAGTTAATGGACCTTATATAATTATTCTTTTTTCCTTTTCAATTACATGCTTTAAAATGCCGAAATAATTTTCTCGAGATGCTGGTCCCTCACCCATGTTGATATTTCATTTGATTTTCTTATAATTTCACCTAAGCGAGGATGCCTCTTGTACCTGTAAAATTCAGCTACTGTTTTTGTTCAAACCTTCTGATTGACTAGCGAATGAAACACAAGTAAAGTTAATCATTGTTACTTGTGAGTTTTCATGGTCAATCACCAGCATGCCATTTGCTTTATTTTCTAACAAATTACACTAGGGAGTAAACTAACCATATGAAACAATATTTGTGCACTAGAAATTTCTCCTTTTTCCCTGTTCTTCGTTTCAAGTTGCTGAAAATATTTAAATATGTATATGTCTTTAAATTTGCTTTCTGTTTAATAGCTGTTGAATCCTTATATGTAAGTTTGTAAGCAGAACTGATAATTATGTAATATTTTATTATATTTTTTAAAAAAGTTGATCGAATGATGTTTATAGAGACTGTATTTTTGGAATATATATATGTTTGTTTTCATGCCAAAATTTTTCTGTAAAATGTTTATATCATTCTTATTGCATTTCCTTTGTGCTTTTGTGTCGAGCATTAACCTTATCATCCCTTTTTTCTTTTTTTAAATCATGTAGTATGTGAGACCTGGTGCAGCGCCGATGCCTGGAATAGCTCCTGCTGTCCCTGGGGGAGCCTTAGGTCAAGTTCGTCCGCCAGTTAACATGGGCCCTATTGCTGGTCGTGGTAGAGGTGATTGGCGACCAATAGGAATAAAAGGTGGTGCTCCTTCACAGAAAAGTTTTCATCCAGGATTTGGGATACCTGTTTGGGGCAACAATACAGCAGGGCGTGCTTTTGGCAGTGGCCTGGAATTCACACTTCCATCTCACAAGTAACCTTCATATATCTATATATCTTGGTTTTATGTTTATTTACTTAATTACACATAGTTGTCATGTTAGTGTTGCATGCTTTCAGTTGATCATTGTGTCGTGTTTAGTCTGGTTAGATAAATGGTGCCAGTTTCTGGAGTTATTTTCAAATCTATGTTATTATGTCTGTATATTATTCAAACACTGATAATGAGTCAGTGAGACTTATTTCTTGTCTCACATATTTAAAATTTAATCTCAAAGCAATTCCTGTTGAGCTTATGATTTATATGGGAAAATTCGGTTCTTATCAGTAGGATTTTCTTATTATAAATGATTGAGTTTGTGTCTGCAAATTTTGGTATTTTTTTTTCAGACATACGCCAGAGAAATCTCTCATATAAGTAAATAAACAACTTCAGTGTTGTATCATCAATGTGCCAACATTTCTGAGTTACTCCTTGTCTTTTTTAATTCTTCGAATTGACAAATAATATTCCTTTGTAAGTGATATTTTTTTATTATGCCCCATCCAAAGAAATTCATATGCTCTCTCTCTATCTCATCCAGTCTGTTTGTTTACTAATGTCGGAATGGATTTGATTAAAGTATGCTGATTTGATTAAGGACTTGTATGATGGGACCGTAACTAATTTTAGAATAGTACAGGGAGAGAGGTGTATTTCTAATGGCAACAGGCTTTCCTCAGGGATCTTCATTGAGTCCTTTTCTTTTTCACTAGTTATTAATAATTTTACTAGACCTATTAAAGTTGATGGCTTGTGGCCACGTTGTTTATTAATGGCATAACTTATAATTCAAGAAACTGGAGATGGGTCAACTGTAAGTTAGATTATGGAAAAATACTCTAAAACTGAAGGTTTTAGGTTAAGTAGGCCAATTGCTAAATATACAGCGTGCAATTTTTAACAAAACTTGGATTAGGCATGCAGCTTTCGTGAAACTCAATAACAGTAAATATCTTAGATGTTGCATAGAAATAGTGTATGATGGATATAATGGGGGAAGTGTTTCTGGAGTGCTGGCAATTGTATAATTCCTGCCCAAGCTAAAGGAAAGTTCTATAAGACACTTGTAAAGCCAAATACACTACAGGTTAAAATATACAGTAGTTAAAAAAATCTCATGTTAAAAGTTAGGTGTTGCTGAATTGAGGATATTGAGATTGTTGAATGGCATTATAAGAAAAGACAGAATAAGAAATGAATTCGCTTGTGAGAAGTTAAAAGTAACTTCATTTGATGATTAAATGAGGAAAAGTCAATTTGATATGTGTAGCCCATGTGCAACGCAGTGTTGTTAAAGGCGCGCCTATGCGTGTGCCTAGGCTCCAGACGCAAGGATTTCACCTGTTGTCAACCCAGGCGCAGCAGTGTTCACTAGGCGCTCCTGGGCTGCGCCTTAGACAAGTCAGTCGGGCGTGCCTGACTGTTGTTTCCTTTTTTCTTTTTCTTAATTCAAAAAGGAGACTATTGTCTCGTTCAAAAGAAAGAAAAAAGAAAAGAAGAGAGAAGCCCGTTACGATTGCAAGACGTGAACAACGCCAAAAGCCCTACGTCATGATGCCAACAGCCTTCGTCGCAGAGAGTTGCAGAAACAATCAGATACACATGCTCTTCTTCCTCTCTCTCTCTCTTTCCTTTCTCTAAATGCTGTCTTGCTGTACTAAATTATTTCCTACTGTTTTTTTAACAGTTTTTCTTTTTCTTTCTTTTTTTGTTGTTGTCCCTCCCTGTCTCTCTCTTCGCATTCTTCTTCTCTCTCACTCTTTTTTTCTTTTTCTTCTCCTTTGGATCCTGTCCTAAATTATTTCCTTACATTTTTTTTGTGCTCTGTTTTTTTTTTAAATTTAAAAAAACAGTTTTTCTTTTTGCTGTCCCTCTCTCTCTGTCTTCCTTCTATTTCCTGCTTTTTTCTGTGTTTTGTTTGATTTTATAGTTCTTGAATGACATGGTTGATGGATTTATTTTTCATGTTTGATATGAATTTTTAAAATATTGATTATTAGATATGAATTCTTTTATAGCAATTTAACTTTTCAATTGTGAACCTCACTTCACTCAGGTTCGCCCTCGCCTTGTGCCTAGGCTCCAAAGGACCTTTAGTGCCTTAGTGTGCCTAGAGCCTTTGATAACACTGGTGCAACGCACTGGTGGAGTGAGTTGATCCAAGATAATTAGTGGAAAGCCAAAAGCAACATGGGTTGAGGTTGAGAGAGAAACCTGATTGTGATATGGCTTTACAAAGAAATAGACCATAGATGAAGGATTCATGTATCTGAAATCTATACCCATGTAGTTGGATTAAGGCTTGTTCAGCATTGCAATTAAAATCACATAAACTCTAATAATGTAATTTCACATAAAAACAATTTCGAATTTGCTTAATAAAGTGTAATTCCACAGAGGTAAATAACAATCTTGAACTTGCTTGATAAAGCGAAAGTTTCTGCCAATGGTTATGAATTGTTGGTCAATATTAGCTGATTCAACTAATCTTCTATTTTCCAATATGTTTTCGATTGCGATAGAGAGAAAGAAGAAAGAGAAGGGGTGTTCGTTCCTCTTGATGTATATTCGGGATTGACTTATTTAGGTTGTCAAATATGTGATCTGGCCATATGAATTCTTGCTAATGTGTATCAGTATTCCAACTGAGTAATGTGATATTGATAATGATAGTAATTAATAAGACACCTAGCATTTTGGCTGATCTATGCCATTTCATAGGGAGACAAGAAGGAATGCTGGGCATCGCTTAGAATGATGCGATGATGAAAGTGCCGAGTCTGCTTAAGAGTTATGCATTTTCTTCCTCCAGTTCTCCATCTATATATTTCCTTCAGGAAGTAACATCACAAAGTTATCCTATTCCTCATTCCGAACATCTCTTAATGCCATTCATCATGCAGGCGGGAGGGGAGTCTTCGAGGGGTGAGATGAAGATAGATGTGTGGGATTTGGTGTTGTAAGTGAAGTTGATGTTGACACCAATAGGAAATATTTTTGATTTTTTTTTTTGACAAGTAAAATAATTTTGGAGTTGTGTTTCAAGCCGAGACCCCCAAGTAGCCCACGTGAGATGCCCATGCTCGACAAAAATTCGATTCCGTCACATCCGATTCCGTCAAGACGAGCATGAGCAACACGTAAGCACATGATGCCATCCTGAGACCCATGCCAAGCGAGACCACGTCTGAATGGGAGTACTGCGAGCGAGGCATGGGTAACAGGCAAGCACGACGACATGTCCACCGAAACCATTTCGAAAGTGATGGCCCGCAAGCAAGGGCGTCCACCCCCAAGCATGCGTCACGCACCGCATGCACGCCCCACCGATGGCATGCCATGCGGGGCAAGTCACGGCGTGCCCCGGCACCTGTGCGCTCCTGGCAACGGCTTGTGGGCTCCCCATTCGGCCCGTCTTGAAACACGGACCAAGGAGTCTGACATGTGTGCGAGTCAACGGGCTACCAAACCCGTAAGGCGCAAGGAAGCTGATTGGCGGGATCCCCCTGCGGGTAAATCAATCTCATAGTTTGTCTTAAATGTTGCACATCTTGAGTTGATGAAAAGCTAGATCAACCTGTACCAACTAATTGTTATCTCATAATGATGATGGTACCTAATGATTTTGTTCACACGTTTTAACTGGAAAATGTTTGGACAGGAAAGCACCTGGTGTTGACCATTCTGTTAACTTTATTGACATCCTGAACAAGATGTCTTTTTTGTATTTGCGTCATTGACAGATATAGCTAAACCATTATGATAGTTAGCTCCTCTCACTCTCCTTTATTTTTATTTCTATTTTGAGTATATATATATATATTTCGCTCGACTTAGGTTCACTCATCTAAGTTCCATGAACAGAATTTGGTCCTTGGTTTATTGCTTAATAAATATAGATCATAAGTGCTAATCCTATCATCACTCTAATTTGTTGGAGATACTGGACATTATCATCTATGCTCTTTTTTTAAGGGAAGATTTGTTTATATATTTGATGTCACACTTTCTCTATTTGGCTGTTCAAAATAAGAGTTGGAGGTGATAATCATGATATAGAATAAGCAACAACTGGTGGATGTTGGGGTCAAAATTTCTGCTTCCTTGGACTTATATCAGATGATGATAGGGTTGAGTTCAAGAGATGTTAGTTTCTTACATGAGAAATGAGGGTCGATGCAATCTATATAATTCCCCGCTATGTTACATGGACTCTTCAAAAGTAGGTGAAGTACTTGTGTCAGACACACGATACTCGGACATGGGTATGGGGAATGTGTTAGACACTTTTGGTTGGACATGCATCTAAAATGCACATGCAATGATTCAATATATTATTGTTTCAAAACAAGTGAGATGCGTGACATTATTTTACTTTAGAAAATAAAATAAAAAAATTAAATGATAATGAATATTTTCAGTGCCCTTGTGTCATTTTGTTTGGGGATTTGATGCGTCTAACGCTTCATCACATATCCGCACTCGACACAAGTACCCGAGTCCTTGTAACATAGTTTCCCAGTTACATCAAGTGAAAATTTGAGGGTCTAAGTTTGCTAGAGGCTTCTTGACTCATGTTGGAATGATCTTTCTGCGCAGCATTTGATGATCAAGTTACTCTCTCCTAACATCTAATAAGTTGTATATTCTTTTGGGCTACTAATAGGATAAAAAAGTTATCACCTAATGCTGGTGTTTCGGCTATGGGACTTTGGAATGGTGGATTGGAAACAAACATAATGTGTGATATTATCTGAAAAAATGGCTGCTTTCTTACTTTAACCCCATTGTCATGCTTATAAACTGAGCTTTTTACTATTGAAGCAAGCAATGACACCTTGACATAGTATAAGAATTTGATGTTAAAAAAACAAAAAGAAATTTTTTTTTTATGCTTTTGGATTAGGTAATAAATTTTTTTACTTAAATAGGTGATCTTTTAAAAAGATTTCTTGATATCTTTCCATCTTCAGTTCTTGTTCTCTTTAGCTTACTGGTTAGACATGGCCTTCTCCTCTAACTCTGAAGGTAATTTATGACTAGGTTGTCTTGACTTGACTACTCTAAGGTGACGAATTTTAATTTCAATGAATTAATTGAAAATTACATTTGTATGCTTTGCATCATGTTCATAATTCTGGGCATTGTAGAAATACGGAAGCTGCAGAAACCGGCAGTGTTTTTGTTGGAGGAATTCTTGGTATACATTATTTGGAGTACTGTTATTTACTGTTCTTGCTATTTTAATATTTTAGTTTCATGTGTGAAGCGAT
This sequence comes from Cornus controversa, assembly GCA_026545225.1. Taxonomy (NCBI): domain Eukaryota; kingdom Viridiplantae; phylum Streptophyta; class Magnoliopsida; order Cornales; family Cornaceae; genus Cornus; species Cornus controversa. Next base: position 42,664,627 of record CM048851.1, read on the forward strand.
CATATTTTTTATTTGGTTTTTTCCTCACAACACACTTCTTGACTTCCCTACTATTTTCAGGACTATATTTGATGTTGAGGTTGAAAGTTTTGAGGAAAAACCCTGGAGGCTCCCTGGCATTGATATATCAGATTTTTTTAATTTTGGTCTGAATGAGGAGAGCTGGAAAAATTATTGCAAACAGCTGGTAACTTTTCTTCTATAATATTATTGTCGATATAATTGGAACTTGGAAGTGAAGAAGGTTTTGAATTTGACTTCTGCAGGAACAACTTCGCCTGGAGTCAACTATGCAAACCAAAATTCGTGTTTATGAAAGTGGGAGAACAGAACAGGTAAACAGGTGCTTTTGCATCTGACGTGTCTCTCTCAATTATTTCACTTGACCCTTATTTTCTTTTCTATTCTTTTATTTTATTTTTTGGGGGTGGGGCTGGTTGAAATGATTGAACATTTTTTTTCCATCCTTAATTGATATCATTTTAGGAATATGATCCGGATCTACCCCCAGAATTAGCTGCGGCAGCAGGCATTCATGATGGTTCATCTGCAAATGCAAATCTTGAAAAGACAGATACTGCACAAAATGACTTGTCAAAAGGTTCTGCATTTGTGCGGCCACCATTAGTATGTATTAGCTGCTGATTTTTTACTTTTCCCTAAGATTAACATAATTCAGATTTTGCTTGCCATCTTAGTTTTTGATTCTCTATTTTGACAACAATATTTCCTCACTTATATTCTTCCTTTACCTTTCTGGCTGATTGATTTCCTACTAGCCAACTGGGAGAGCAATACAGGTGGAGAGTGGTTTTGGTGAACGTCTCCCATCTATTGATACTCGGCCACCGCGAATCCGTGATTCGGATGCAATCATTGAAGTAAGTGGTCAATCCTGTCCTTCAGAACATTAATTTCTACTTATGCATATCTTTACCCAGCATATTCAATACTGACGTACTGATGTTCTTTGGCAAACAGATAGTTTTGCAGGATTCTACAGAGGATGATTCTTTTCAACAAACTGATGTTGCAGAGCAACCAGAAAATGATCATGCAAGAGAGGATCTCAGAGGAGATCAAGAAATTGAAGAAGACATTGCTCAGGAAGATACTGAACATTTTGTTGGTTCTTCACATGCTTATAATGGTAGGAAAGGGGAGCTGGTTGGACGAAAAGCATCAGTCATGAATTCTTTTCGGGAAAATGCAAGTGAAGGAGATGGGACACTGCCTTTGCCTCCAGAAGCACCCAGTCAGTACCATGCTGATTCTAAGGGGCGGACCCCTGTATATCCTGGCAGGAATTTTGGCATCCCTCATGAGGAGAGGTATGAAATAGTGTTAGATGAAACTTCAGTACTTTATTGAGCAGAAAGTTGTTAAGTCAGTTAAACTACTGTTGTGACTGGCCTGATAGTTCTTTTTTATACTTCACTCGGGGAAATTAGGTGGTTAAAATAGCAGTCTGCTATTTTTGTGCATGTTTTGGTTTACAATATCTTGGTTCTTTTTTTTGATTCATTTCCTAGGGTTTGATATGTTGAAAAATTCACTGAGTTGTTTAAATTAACTTTGATTTAGTGACATTGCATCTGAAGTTAATTAATTAATGTATTCAATTTTGTATTATTTATACAGGCGGACCAAGGTAAGAGCACGTGACAGATCCCCCAGTATGAACCCCGGGGAAGGTACACATGATGATATATTTCTTGATCATCAGAGGGAAGAATCAGTTGAAAGCATTGATGGTAAACATAGTCCTCTTTTATCATCACCTATCAATGCTGAGACTGCTGGGGAGCCGGGTGTTGAAAATGATGAAAGTAGTCATGATGAACTTGTGCCAGCTGATGGAAGCTCTGGAATGGAAAGAGAGGAAATGATCTTGACTAAAACAGATGATACCCTTGAAGATGAATATTTAATGCATTCTGTGAAGAAGAAAAAATTAAATTCTCGTGTTGAGCAGCCTAGTATTCAAGAAATTGATAATGGTGAGGACTTAAAGGCTGCGAGAAGTAGTGAAAATAGCAAAGCAAGATCAGGAAGCAGCAGAGATTATCAGAAGTTGCGTGACGGTGTTGAGGAAGAAGTTGTTCAAGATGGCCATTCTACACTCACAGGGAACATTAAAAGGCCTCTTGGTGAATATGAGCAGAGTGGCCGAAGAAAAGGCCGCGATGAGAGACAAGAAATTGAAAGACACCGTTTGGCAGTAAAAGGAAGGGAGGATATTTATACTCGTAGAGATCGTGATTCTAACTCAGTTCACTACCCGCATGTGAAGACTGAGGATATCGACAGGCGAAAGGAGAGGGATAACTCTGATGGAGCCTGGCAACAGAAAGATGACGATCCACATTTCAGGAGGACTAGAGCTGAAGACACAAGGAAACGGGTGCGTGGTGATGAAATGGGGTCTAGGCACCGGAGCAAGGTTCGAGAAAGTGAGAGGAGTGACAAAGATGAACATCTTCAATTAAGAAAACAGTTGGACAATGGTAGTTGGAGGGGTCATCATGATAAAGATATGGGATCACGATACAGGGAAAGGGATGATAACTTGAAGAGTCGATATGAGAACATTGATGATCTCCATAGCAAAAGAAGGAAAGAAGAGGAACATTTAAGGAGGGACCATGTTGAAAAAGAAGAAATCTTGCCTGGCCATAGAGAAAATACCACTCATAGAAAGCGAGAGAGAGATGATATTATGGATCAGCGGAAGAGAGATGACCCAGCAAGAATAAGAGATGATGATCATCACTCTGTCAGGCACAAAGAAGAGGGCTGGTTTCCGAGGGAGAGGAGTGAAAGGCAGAAGGAGCGGGATGAGTGGCTTAGGCCCAAACAATCACATGACGAAAGCTTATCAAAGCGAGAAAGAGAAGAAGGACGGGGAGGAATGAGGAGTGGACGAGCTGCAGAAGATAAAGCATGGATTACCCATGCTAGAGTGAAGGATGAGTATAAAGGTTCTGACAGAGACTACCAATTCAAAGACACAGGGCGGCAGAGTGAGCAAAATAAGAGAAGGGACCGAGTTGAAGATGGAAGTTCACAGCATAGGGGACGTGAAAATGTGTATCCGCGTGGAATCCTGCTCAGTAATGACGAGAGAAGATCAAGGCAGGAAAGGGCAATCACTCGTAATGACCGTTCTGTCAATGCTTCTGATGATCATAGGGCACACGATAAAAAACACAAAGAGAATGCGAGGAAGAACAAAGAATCTGAGGGTGGTGCTCACAATTCGTTGGGCCCCTCCAAGAGAAACCAAGAGGACATTGGTGGTCAGATAAATGAGAAGGTATGTCACATCTCTGCACAATAACATAATCTTTGGTGGAGGGAAAAGGTTTCTCATCAGTTGAGTTACCATGAAATGAACTGATACTTTCGATAGAAGATTTCATAAAATTTAGTACAACATATTTGGTGCTTGGCCCTGGTTGTGGGAAGCCAGCAAACCTGGGTTTCAATCCTGACCTTACAGGCTCGGTTAAAATTTCCACACGGAGATTTTGTTATAGTTCATTGATTCTGGAACTGGCTGAGTGGCTGACTGAAGCTACTTCAAGGACATGTCTTCTCGGCATGGTTTTAGGTATAAGTTCAGTATTGGTGGTTCCCATTCTGACCCAATCCATGACAATGAAATTACTCGTACAATAGATCGGTACAGTTCAAAAACAAGAAAAGAAGTGATCAAAATAAAAATGATTCTTCAGTTTTATTCAATATATTTTGGCCGTTACTGTAATTTCATTTTCCTTTTATTTATAAAACATCTGAATTTTTGAATCTTAAATGAATCTATTTTTGTTCTAGTAGGGTTCAGTTTGGGTTCATGTGGTATATGCTGCATGTGGTTTTTTGTGTACTTTTACACTGAAACAATAAATATTAATTTCTGTAGAAGTATACTAATTATGATATTTATACAAGTTTACAATAAACTGAACATATACTGTAAAACCTAAGCAAAAGAGAGGATCATATCTACTAAAATCCAAAAGTAACGACGATCTACACAATCTCTGTTTGTTTCGATGTAAAATATTTTCTGGAAAATATTTTTAAAAATTTCCGGTGTTTGATTGCATATTTTAAAAGGAAAAATGTTATACCTGTAAAGCATTTTCACACCAAAATGTTTGGATTGATGCAACCAAACCGTAAAATATTGAATAGCTAGCTTGGTTGATGCTACCAAACACCGGAAATTTTCAGAAATATTTCTAGAAAAAATTTTACGTCGAAACAAACGGAGCCTAGAGGAAAAATGTGCTAAAACTCCAATGTAAGTGCTAATTGTGGAAACTCATTGAGATAAACTGATACTCAATGTATAGGGTGAGTCAGTAGGTTTCCAAGACCTATCTCGTAGTGTATTTATCAATTTGGAAGTTGGAACCAGTGGCAACTATTTCAAATTTGTGAACTTGTGCAATTTTTTATTTTATTATGTCTGTTTATTTACAAGAACTTTCAATATTCACATTTTTTTTTTTTGGTTTGCCTAATATTAAGCAAGTATTGTACTATAGGATGGAATAAGTCCCATATCATCTTCGCGAAGATAACAACTATTCTTTGTTGGCTTTGTTTATTTTCCATTCAACATGATGCTTACTACTTATATAAGTAGTAGTTTTGTTGAATGTTTTGGCCCTAGCAAACATTTGCGGTGTCTAGGCATAGATGCCTGCATCTAAAGGCAAAGCAGAAATGCCAGGTTGAATTAGGCTAGGTTATTTAGAATTACCAAAACACACTACTACAATAGCGAACTGCATTTTGGAGTGCACATTTCAAGACGTAGTACACTTTCATTCCACAACACCAACTTTAATGTTCCAAATTTTTTTTCTTTCCTGGTTTTTGTCTTTATTATGGTTTAAGAAGAAGAAATTTCAAACAGAAGCATCTGGTACTTTTTGGAACGCATGCTTTACACTTTACTTTCCTAGTTTGGTTTACCGAGTGAAGATTTAGGCTTGGCAATCTGATATGTTATGCTTCATTAATGATCTACTAGTTATAAGAAAACTACTCACTTTTAGGAATATATTGACAAGTTATCCAACTGTAAGATCTATATAAGCTTACTGTTGCTGAATTAAGTTTGAGTACACGATCATATTTTTTTCCCATTCCCATATTGAATAATGGGTGGATGGGTGTTCCACGTAATTTTGAGCAGATTTATTGGGGTATGATAATCATGGCTATTGGTCATCATGGTTCGATACAGTACTGTGTTGACAATTATGGTTTGTTACAGCGCCATTAATGACTGTAAGAGCGTGTTAGGATGTGGGAATCTAGTTATTTCTCTGAAGAACGTTTTTGGGCCTCTCACTTTTTTCACCTCTTATATATAATGTATTTGTGTATGCATATATACATATATAAAACAAAGAAGAAGAAATATCAAGTCTTATACTGAAAAATTTAGGAGTCAGAATGGCATTTCTTTTTCGGACGTGTGGCCCTCTATAACATTCAACCGTATCTGTCATTAATAGATTTTATTTCCTACTGTGATCAACTTGAAGACCAATATAAAATTCAATATCCATTGTACATCATGTTTGGTGGGTGTTATGAAATTTACTTGAATATATTATAGTATTAGGTTGTTGCAATCTAAGGTAACTGCATATTAGTGGGGTTATAGGTAAAAGACATGCACTCACACCCTGGGGAAGCTGGACAAGCTAGGTTTTTTATTTTCTAGGGGTGAATCATTTGGACAAAGTGGGTGGTTAAGTTGTCAAAATAATGTAACTAGGGATAGGGTTTGCAGTGTAATAGATTTCAAGCTTTAGGTTCTGATTTTGGTGAAATGAATTGCTGCGAATGACTGAATGGTACCTGTGAGTGGTAACTTATGCACAGAATGTCGTTACAAGAATTAAATAAAAGATAAGAAGAAGAAATAAGAAAGAGATAGAGAGATACCATACTTCTAAAAGGTTTGTATGAGATCCACATAAAAAGTAATTTAAGATTTGTACACTCATTCATGCCAAGAACTAATCATGAACTCTTGAGATATGGTAGCTCATAAAAAAAATAGCTACACTATCAAAATGGAGTTTTTGAAACGAATTTTTTTCAACATAGAGAATTTTTTAAAATCTTAGAGTGACACAAGTAATTAAACCATAATAAGAAATAACAAGACCTTTGACCAGACAAAACTTACAGTATGAAAATTACTAGATTATCCTCTTACTAAAAGCTAATTATGCTTGTGAGTCTGAAGGGACACAGTTTCCTCTTCCTGTTGGACCTGCATTAGTTGGTGTCTTAAAATCTTACCGAAACAAGATACGGAGAGAGATCTGGCAAGTTGATGGATCTCGTACCTCTGCTCAAAGTGGAAAGTCATCATATGGTTAAAAAATGGTTGAGATCTTGACAAGAGTTTTGTGATGTCATGGTGTGAGAAAAAAGGAAGTAGAGAGATCAAATGCTTTGCCTTTTTGGATAAGTAAATTATACACATATATAATACTGTCAAAATGTCGGGAGAGAGAAGGGGGAGGACCCAAGTACATGTGAATTATACAAGTGAGGACCTCACTAATAGAAACTAAAAGCCTACTTAACTATCTAAATCAGAACTAATAGAATGATTTAACTCGTCATAATTTATTGTTATCGTCATATTTTCTCCCCCGTAGTTGTTGTCATTGTCATCGTCGTCATCATCATCTTCTCTTCTTTCCGTTCATTATTAAATGTCTAGTAGGAACTTTAATCTTTTTCCTTATTCTTTACATTCTCTTTAGTAGGTATAAGAAAAAGAAATCATAGGATTGTAATAAAAAAATTCAATGCTTTATCTATTTATGTAATTTATTCTAATCTTCTTATAACTTAACAGTTTAATCTCATGGTCTTGTAAACCATTTTAGGGGATTTATCTGGTCTAATAGTAAATGTTCTGGTTGTCAAGTATGTGAACATGAGTTCAAAATTGAGGGCAGCTCAGAGTTGCTAGAAAATGCTAATGTGGCAGAGAATTGCCTATTTGGTAAGTACATATCAAAGCATATGGTTCAGTTTTGTTCCAAAATATTGAATTTAATGATCTTAAAAGTTTCTTCCCTAGTTTTCATCTTTATACAGAAAAACATAAACAAGTAAAAGAATTGATACCTAGGAAGGTAAGAGCATTTCAGATAAAGGTTTTATGGGAGGGCCTTGGAGCATTGAAGTAGAACTATATCGCGAACAATAAGTTTCTATATCTTACATCATTTAGTCTAATATAACATAATTCCAAAAGTGACTGGATAACTTGTGAAGCAGCTACTTTCGAAGTAACAGAAAGAAATGCAACAGCTGGAGTGGGAGAGTAAGAGTTGAAAAGAGTATTCGTCACTTCTTTCTCTCATTCAAATCATGCACGAGTCTTTGATCTCACACGGCTCCTAAGTGATAAAAGAAAGAAGATGAGTACGAATAGGTCCTTCCAATGGTGAACAAGTATGGACGTTTTCGTTCAGAGGAAATGATATCAACCCTCCATTGCGTATTGGTACACATCGAATGTAGAATAAATCTGCTTCTCTTTGTTCCTATGAAGAGAATTGTTCCATTATTACCAGCATAATAGAACAAATATAAACCCTTGCTCCAAGAGAATCCACTGAAACAAGTGAGGTCCATTGCGTGGTCACATTATAGTCTTTTCCAATGCAACAATCCGATAATATTATGTTTAAACTCGTTTAAAGAAAATCAGTCTTGCGTTTAGAAATACATCAACAACTTCCAAGTGTGAGATCTGTATAAACCTGTCCTACTGTTCCCCCTTTTATAGTATGTGCTGTGCTACACGAAGTTTTCTATCATTCCCCATTTTAGAGTACATGGATTTTATGGACACGAAACTGCACTAGTATAAATATGGGATATGTGTCCATTACACGGCCCCACACTTGACACTCTGATCTTCCTTTTGTGATGATGGAGGAAGAAAAAGCTCAAATTTGAGAGTAAAGAAGGTTTCCTAATTCTCATGTGTTGAGATAGATGAAGGTACATCCCATTTAATTTAAATTCTAATAAAGAATATCCTAAAATAAATAATACATTACAATATTATGCAACTTTAATGCATTTTAATGTGCATAACATGTTTATATATCAGCAATTAACTTTTTGACACATTTCGAGTCATATTTCTGTGTTCCTTTGATTTAGGGGGTTCAGGGAGGTCCAACACCTAGACACACACCCACACCTAATACGGGGTCCCAAAGTCCATGTAACATAGATGTAGACCACGTTCCGGTATCCATTTCAATCCACATACTATAACAATCTGACCTCCATGTAACATTAGGTAGTTGCTTCGTGCAAATAAAACAAGATGTTTGGTTTACACTTGGTAATCTTTGCCCTCCCCAATAGCATCAGCTCTTTGTGATGCTGTTTTTATATAATAATCCATCTTAATAGAATTCTTTCTTCAAATTTTTATATTCTTTTAAATTCGTATTTCGCTGACAATTTCAGCAATATTAAATTACAATAATGCTTTTCATACAGAATACATGTCTACCTTGGTTTTAATACTTCAATCAATAGTTTCATCCTTCTCGATACTTACATTCTTTTTATCCTTTGACTTCATAAGTTGTAAGATATTTTCAATAATTCCGTGATAAGGTTTGAATTTTTTTTATTGTTTTTAGAAAATAGTATATTCATATTTTGTTAATACAATAATGTTATATATTAAGAAAAAATGTTTAATTCAATTGAACTAACAAGTATTTATGGTGTTTGTTAAAATCTGGAGAGTAAACTTTTAGAATATGACTGTACATTTATTATGCTTTGGCTTTAAATACTGTTCAATGTTTCTCGAATACTCACCAGCTTTTGTCTTTGCAATCTTCATGGCACATACTTGCATGTATACATTTAGTTACCATATTTTCACACTACATTTTGCATTAGTGTCTTTTTAAACCAATCCCAATTTTCCCTTTAAAATTTTCATTTTTTGTTTCTATATCTGAAGTTTCAAAATCTAAATTGACATAGATATAGGTTCCAATAACTTCATCAGCATCTCTATACTTTGGGACCTTTGATGTCTCTCAATACTGTACCAGTTTTATATTGTCTGATGTTTGCATTGCATGAAAGCACAACTGCAGTTGATATTGTAATTTAGATCATGCTTTCAACTGAGTTGGACGTTAGGTATGTAGAATAAAACAAGACATAAATTGCACTTATGGTACATGGGTTTGAGTACAAGTATCAGGTTGGTTTGTGTTTGGGTGTTGGACCTCCTGGACACAATATGCCAGGATACGGGGACTTGGCTTGGAATGTGTTGAAAAGTTAGGTACATGCATGTAAACATGCAAATATATATTTTGTAATATTGTATAGTCTGATGATATTGTTATTTGAGAATATGATTTGTTAGAATTAAATTAAATGGAATGTGGTGGAGAAAAGGGGTTTCCTTCTATTTCTCGTGTGAAAAGTATGAATCCTTTCTCTATAATTAAATTTGAGAGTGTTGGCATGTCCAATATGGGATATGGGTTCTTGTCGGACACACAAGTGTTGTCGTAGTGTTGTGCTGACACCGATAGCTTGGAGAAACAGGAGAGTCCACACGGTGCTGTAAATAACTAATAAATTTAATTACTTTGCATTGTTTATGTAACAAGTGGAAATGGATAAAAAAAAATGAATGAAATTTTAACTCAATTAGGAGAATACCAAGTCACTAACTAATTGTTGTGTAATCTATTGTTGCTTTTGTTTGGTGGATGGGTTCTGTAAATTGCCTTATTAATGATTTTACTGTGACATGAATTGTTATTGAGATCAAATTTAAAGTTTACTTGGTGAATCTTTTGCTTGTTTTTGCAATATTAATATGTTAGATTGACTGGATATTATTCTCTTGCTTAAGTTTCATCAAAATATACGCATGGACTTCTTTTTGGGCGAGAGAACTTGTATTAGCAGTTTATATGTAGAAGTTGAGAATGCTTGTAAATCCATTATTTCCGAGTTCTGTGATTTTGGCGCCATGTTACTATCTTATTCTGTACTATTTTGCCATGACATTTGATACATAGCATGTATTTTTCATGTTCTCATCAATGCCTAGGTTTATTTCCTAGCAATTGTAGAAGTTGAGAATGTTCGTAAATCCATTATTTCCGAGTTCTTTGATTTTGGTGCCATGTTACTATCTTACTTTGTACTATTGTGCCGTGACACTTCATACATAGCATGTATATTTCACGTTCTCATCAATGCCTAGGTTTATTATCTAGCAATTTTAAGGCCATTACTTAAGCTTGGACAGATGTTTTGGCTACAATATTTTTTCTGGGGGCTAAATTGTTGACAACAATAATAGCAAGTTAGTATTTTCTTGAGGAGGCTTTATACATTGTATAAAAAGCTTATAATTTGCAGCTGACCAATTTTTAGTTATCTGATCTCCAATGAATTTTAGTCTTTGAGCTTCTTCCCCTTGTCTGCACAGCCGATTTTACTTTTGCATTATTGTATGGGCCCTTGTTTAATTCACAGTCCATATTCAGGAAAAAATAATAATATAAAATTCAGTCCACAAATGGAGTTTTAGGCTTAGCTTTCTGAAGTTGGCTACATGGGAGATTATCAGTATGAATATCTTGTGTGTCAGTGGTTGTCAAGATAATGGGCCAACTGTTACTCATTGTGCTAATTATTAGCAATTTCAGCTAAGGATCATTCCCTGAGCGAAAAGTGAAAAAGGAAAACTGATCAGTTCTTTGCTAGGTTAGTAACAATCACAGGTGGTCCAAAGAATTGTTATCATTTAATTGGGATATTATGGTTAATCTCCTTGCTGGGACCCAATGAGTTACATTCTCCTTTTCCTTCTTTTAGAAGTTTTTGTTTCAGTTTTTGATCATTGGACTCGTGGATCTGGCTTTGGAATTTCCTACAGGTTTGAGCCTTTTTTAACAATCAATATTGCTTTCATTTAGGTAATCTTGAAAGGAATTAGTGAGCAAGGAAATGGCAGACATGACATTGCAATGGGCCATCTCTCTTCTGGGAAACATAGGCAAGATGTTTCATCAGAGGAGGAGCAGCAAGATTCAAGGAGAGGACGGTCCAAATTGGAACGGTGGACAAGTCATAAGGAGAGGGATTTTAGTATCAACACCAAGTCGTCGTCATCGATAAAAGTTAAAGCGATTGACACTTATAATAGTGGTGCGCCGTCCTCTGCCCGCAAGCTTCCAGATGAATCTTCCAAAACAATCGAATCCATTGATAACCAACATCCCTCGGGTGATGAAAAAGATGCAAGCAATCCGGAGAATAAGCATGTTGACGTGAAACAGACGGAGGATAAACACTTGGACACAGTTGCAAAGTTGAAGAAGCGAAGCGAACGCTTCAAGCTTCCAATGCCAAGCGAGAAGGATGCGATTGCAATAAAAAAGATGGAAAGTGAACCATTACCTTCAGTCCAAGGTGAAACCCGTGCAGAATCAGAGATCAAACAAGAACGTCCAGCTCGGAAACGAAGGTGGATCAGTAACTAATTGTGAACTCGGGGAACCTGTTGTTGATTGGGTGTATTGCCCTCGTGGCTCTGAGGAGTTTCTGCTTGGCCTGATTCCTTATTTCTAGATAGTTGAGGGATGGTCATGCCACATGCTTAACATGGGGTGTTGGGGCTGGCTGTGTACCCCTGCAATAGTTTTTATGATCTTGTAACCATGCTGCCGCCGTATGCTTTTTTAGATTGTGTATATACCGATGAATGTAACACTGTATTGGCCATTGACGGTGTCACAGAATTACCATTTTGCTTAAAGCAACATTAATTGATAATGTATTACTTACAGAGATTGTATGTTGGGTGCTAGGGAGGTCACATAATGGACCTGGGCAAGCCACCAATATAGGCTCTGACCTGCATAAAGACTGGCACTCTAGTTCAATGCTAGCTTCAAATTGTGGTTGCTGAGTTTCTGCAAGAACTGATGCAGGCAAGGCGCGTGCAGTTAGGGAAGGAAGCTTTTTAAAAGCAAAGAAGATGTCAGGGTAGATGTGAATGGATAAATCTGCTTTGCTTTGGGACTCTTTTATGTATACTGTATGTATCTTCTTGACAAGTTTTTTTGTCATTTCTTCTCCTTCAGGCCTAAAGCCAGAAGTGCTTTTTGTTGAATGTTCCATTTTGTTTAGGGAACAATTGAGTAACAGTAGTAATTAAAGAAAAAAGGAATAGCTGCTATTCAGCATCCTTCCTGGTTGATACTTGATACTGATACCATGACTTGTGTATAAATCTGGTAATTATAATTATATGGTCCCGGCAGTGGACCTGTATAGGCTGCCTAGTAGGTTTTAAGAAAGGAGGTGAAATAGTAGTAATCTTTCCTCCTACAGGATTTGATTTTTTGTTACCACCTTCAAGAGGCAATGATTTTTTTAGTGTTACTGGAAGATCTATTATATCAACTTTGGAGACAATAATTTATTACAGAGATGAGAAAATAGGAATGTATCAATTTTTTTACTTTTATGTTGGGTGCAATGCATGTCACGAGTGTGATGTCATTGTTGCGTTAGGTTAGGTTGCATTCTCGATGTAATGTGTTGTTATTGGTGTTATGTTAGATTGCATTCTCGATGTAATCTGTTACTCGTTGTTGTGTTATGTTAGATTGCATTCTCGAACTTGATGATTTGGTCCGGGCCTAATTTGGGGATAATTCAACCTAACCCAACCTATGCAATGACTTATTTGCATCAAAATCGTCCGAAGGAAACAACTCCACAATTACCCATTATCATTTACACGTTTATGTGTGTAGGAAAGGATTTTCACTTCATCTCAAATTTGTTTAGATGAATTTTTATTTACTAAGAGGGTTTCTATTTCAAGAACAATACATGACTTCTTAACATTCACTATACAACTGATGTATCACAATAATTTTGGTCATGAGTATGACTGTATGAGTATATATCTTGGTCACAATAAAAAATGAAAATTCACATGGGTCTGTAAGTAATTAAAATGTATGAGTAAATGAGGGATACTTCATGTACATGCAACTTAAACATACTCTGGAACCACACACCTCCATTATCATTCATCTTTAAACATACTCTGGACAAGTCACAGTTTGAGACTTGACCCATCAGACCAGACAAATCAATTAGCAGAACTGAATCTAAATTCCTTTTCAAATTGTGTTACACAACCTGAAACTAAAAAATTAGAAAGAATATTGTTTTCAATTTTGATATCATCTCTGCTTGAAATGACAATATATAGCAATATTAATTAACCCATTTGAAATCAATTTGACGACACAATATAGCAATATTAATTAACCCATTTGAAATCAATTTGACCATATAAAATTAAGTTAAATTGGTGAGTAAGAGAGTATGGTTATATTTGCTAAAAGGTTTCTATTTTCTATTTTATAGTTTCTATTATAGTATTATATACATTCTTAATTAAAATCATCACTACTCACTTAGTTACTCAGTTCACACCCAAGCTTATTTGCAAAATGGCACACAATTGGAAGATGAAGGAAACAGTTCATAGCAGTCACATGATCCACCATCCTGTACAGTTTGGTATGTCATTTTCACAATTTTATTTGGAGGATTTCTGTAAAGAAAATCTATTTGTCTATTATTAATAAAAAACTTATGAGAAATATAGCATTTTGTATCAATCTTGATTCACATTTATCTTCCCAAAAGTTAAATTGAGAGCTAGAACACACAGAAAGAGATGTAGCATGAAAATGCATAATCAAATAATATAACTCCCAATAATAGTTATGTATAGATGATGTAAATAAATAAATAAAAATTTGCACGCATCACGGAAATAGTAAACTGTATGAGAATAGGAGATGACAAATATATATATATCATGTACATGCAATTAATAACCTACCCAATAAACATTGAATTACTTGTAAAGGATAATAATATTCAATGTTTTTCAATATTTTTTTTTTCAAAAAAAAAAATAATATTACAATATTAGAGAATGATCTTTAGAGAAAATTGAAAATGAATATAAATATTCAATAAATTGCAAAAATTTACAATTACGACTTATAAAGGATAAAGCTGAAAGATTGAAAGATTTAGAATTAACATGAAATTATCAAAACGTATGAATTAATGGTATTATTAAAAATTGATAGCATGATCATTCAAAGAAAAAAAAGTAAAATTTATTGAATTTTTCTTTTTATTGTGAAGAGATTGGTCCACTTGTATTTCAATAAAAATAATAATAATTATTATTTTTTGCATTTTCTACATTTGGAGGGGGGGATTTTCGTTACAATTACCCCTTCACCAAGTTTTCATTACTTGAGGAAGGTTTGATGCTAGAAAAATTCATTGAAGGAGATTTTTTGTCAATGAAAGATAAGCGAGAAGTTTTTTTTGCAATTTCCTTTTGGTTGTGGAACAATCTATCAATTAAGAGCATCTCCAACTGATGTCATACGTGACATTTGTTACTTTTGACATCAAGAACTCCTCCAACCAATGCCTACTTAGCATTTGGCATACTATCAAATATGTTAAATTTGACGTATCAAAAAGTAGTATGCCAAATGAATTTTTTCTATTATTTTAATTTATGGGTTCCTTTTATTATTTTAAAATGTATTATTGTGGTTTAATTAAAAGGAAAAATATTAATAAATTTGACATATTAGGTGGAGTATATGTTGTGAATTTAATCCCCTTTTATTCGGCACAGTAGAAACATATCATCACATCACAATCATATAAGCATATATAGAGATAACAATCAAACATATCCATGCACAACACAATATTTTACATAGTTCATTCAACTTTAGGGCTATGTTAATGGAGAGAGAGATTTCACTATAATTGAGAAGAGCGGAAAGCATATCTATCACATGCACTCTTTCACTCTTTTGCTTGGCATCTTCCTTTTGGAATTACAACTACTCTCTCACCTCCTTATAACACTTACTAACTTCTTACATCGTTTTTTTCTCTCTCTCTACCTTCTCATTCAACCTTATTTCTATTTATAGAGTCTCCAAACCCACTTCTTATTGTACAAGAATTATAATTCTTTAGAGACCAAGATAACTTGCTCTCCAAGAATTACCAATTAAAAATACAACTCTATATAGAAATCTTATTATATGTTTCTTATTGTATTAGGAATATGAGTCACAATTCCTGACGGTATATGATAATATTATATGCTAATTTGTTACGTCATATCTCAAATAAATTTGAGGTATGAAATTTGAAGCATGGATTGAAGATGATAATATATGGATTTTAGTTTAAGAATACACATTTTTGTTTTCTTTTAAGACAAGTGTCCTTTTTTCATTACACATGTATGCAATCCATGGCTCCTCCATTTGGGTGGCATGTGCCCCACCCTATGTATATATCCATCATTATTTTTTGCTTATCTCTTATTTACTACTTTGGAGACAAGGGTGTAATCGTATTCAACTCTTCATTCCAATTTCTAACCAACTATTATAATAATAATTATTTGGATAAATAACACTTACATTTTTTCAGATTAGGCAAAATTTTAATCAAATTCCCTTTAGTTTTAATATTTTCGATTACACTTCTGTCAGAAATGTTCGTCAATTTTACTCTTTTGTTGACATTAGCAAACAAACGGAGTCAACTGACGTCACACTAACAGAAGGGAGAAATTGATACATAAATCCAAAACTCAGGGGGTGTGGTTGAAAATATCAAAACTAGACGGGGTCTAGTCGGGATATTGGCTATACTGAAGGGGTGAAAGTGGTATTTACTCTTATTATTTTTACCCACTCCACATTCCACGTACCTTTGAATCACATTTCACCGTCATTGCTGATTAAAAAAATTAGGCCAAACTTCATTGACACCCCCTGAGGTTTGATGTATTATTAGGCGACTATAACTTCGTGATTTTATCACCAACACCCCCTGCCAGAATTTTCAATTTTTTAATAAGTGAAAGTACTTAATTACCCCTAATTATTTAAATGAATTTTAATATAAAAATATTAGAATTAAAAAATGACAAAATTGCCTTTATGATTATATACCAACCATTTCTCTCTTTACCTTTTTCAACCATAAAAACCTTAACCAAAACACCAACCACCATCGCCACTGAACCATAACCATAACCACCACCACCACCGCCACTCTCATTTCCTCCTCCAACCACCACCATCGCCACTAACCACCATAGCCGCCACTCTCATCTTCTCCTCCAACCACCACTACCAACCATAACCATAATTACAACCATTTCACTGTTATTACATAATATATATATATATATATATATATATATATATTTATACATATATAGAGAGAGGGGGGAGGAAGCCACCGAGCACCACTGCCACCAACCACAACCATAACCACCATCATCACAGACGGCAAAACCATCACCACTATTGATCTCCAATCGCAACCTAACCTAAGCTAATTGTGCCCAACCACAACCACTACCACCACCACTACTGCCACCAACCACCACCACCACTCTAATTGCAACCTAACCGAGGCTGGCATCGATGAAGTACTGGTCGGAGTAGGTGGAGGCGCTGGAGATGAGAGGGAGTTCGGGATTTTGTGGTGGTGTAGGGCGGGGAAAAGGACGAAAAGACGGTGGGCATCGGAGGAGAGGGCTTTAGATGGGGAAGAAAATCGACAGAGTATGACAAATCTCCACCCACCACCACCACCAACCACAACCACAACCACAACCACCAGTTAACCATAGCCGCCACCACCACTGCTTCCTTCTCTCTCATCTCCTCCTCCAACCACCACTGCTAGTTAACCATAACCACCACCCCTAAAAGAGCTTGAAGGTTGATAATCGAAAACCTAATTTGTTGCTTAATTTGAGGTCTGAAATTAAGACCTAATTTTTCGTCTAATTTGAGGACTGAAATTAAGACCTAATTAAATATATATGTTAACATTAATATTTATGAAAATAAATAATTAAATATATAGGTTATATTATAGTATAAATATATAAAGCTAGAGAAAAAAAGTTCATTTTTTTATTTTATGTTAACATTAGTATTTATGGAAATAAATAATTATATATATAGGTTATATATTATAGTGTGTGTGTATATATATATATATATATATATATATATATATAGAGAGAGAGAGAGAGAGAGAGAGAGAGAGATAGAGAGAGAAGAAAGACAATTTTAGTTCCTTTTTATTTTATGTTAACATTAGTATTTATGGTAATAAATAATTATATATATAGGTTATATTATTGTGTGTATATATACAGAAAAAGAAATAAAATTTTAATTATTTTTTATTTTATGTTAACATTATTATTTATGAAAATAAATAATTATATATACATGTTATATATTATGTATATATATATATATATATATACATGTTATACAGAAATGATCTCTTGCTCACCGGTGAGCAAGAAATTCTTCCACACCATGTATGGTAACCATTGGATATGATTGCAATGATTTTTTAAAGTTACCTTTTTTATACCTAGATCATATCCAACGGTTAATGTGCTTGGTGTGCAAAAAATTTCTTGCTCACCGGTGAGCAAGAGATCATTACTCACATATATATATATATATATATATATATATATATATATATATATATATATAAGCGTTGTTCAGTTGCTCCTTGGTGTGTAGGGAGCAACATACGCGAATTCAATTTTAGTCGTTGGATTTTATCCAATAACTGAAATTGAATACTACCAATTAAACACAAATTCTAGTTTTTTGACCGTACAAAATCACCAAAAAAGTATTTCAAATAAAAAAAAATCAAAAACAAATAGGACCAATAATAAAACTCCCTTTTCCATTATTATAGGAACAAAATACAAGGTCGAATTTTATTAATGGTGGGATTCCCCAATACACGGAATCTCGTGGTATATAATAATTTCTCTTATTTGTTTTAGAGAGTTTTTTTTATTTAAAATGCTTTTTTAGGTGGTTTTGTATTCAAAAAATCAGAATTTGTGTTTAGTTGGTAGTATTCAATTTCAGTCATTGGATGAAATCCAACGACTAAAATTGAATTCGCCTATGTTGCTCCCTACACACTAGGGAGCAACTGAACAGAGCGCTGTATATATATAGGATTGATGAAAGGGGCATTTTGGTCCATCAGGTAGGGTTAAAAGAGTAAATTTATTATTCAAATAGGTTAAATTAAAAGTCAAAGGGTAGCATATTAATTTCATTATCAAAAAGTGGTCTGACACGGCGTACTTTTGATAGGAGGGAGTGTATGTGATATATGACATAAACTACAGGGGGTGTTGGTGACAGAATTACATAAAGTTATAGTCGCGTGATAATACCTCAAACTTCAGGAGGTGTCAATGAAATTTATTCAAAAAATTATTTAAAATTAAGGATATTACCGATGATAATTTTTAAAAGAGTAATGATAGGAGGCTGAAATCCACTGTCACAAAATTCACTATCGAAAACAATCGATTTTTGAAGAAGAATCATTATTCTTTTCAAAATTGAAATCATTTTTCACGAGGGACAATGAACCTGCTTGAAAACTGAAAAACTATTTTAGATTTGCTTGAATGTGTTTTTCAAAAACTTGAGTTACAAGTGTTGGGAGGGTTTTTAGAGAAATAGAAAATAAATTTGATTTTCTAGCATGCATTTGGTTAATATGAATTTTTTTACCATCTTAGAGTTTAGATACCATGAAAGTTATTAGAAAATATTTAAACTTACCTCAATTGTCCTTATTATATAAAATAGTAGAATAATAAAATAAAATTATGTTTCACTAATCTTTGCTCTTCACAAAACATAAACATCAATCATTAGAGTACTATAAAATCTAATCTCTAATAAATACGGGAAGAAACATCCACTTCAATAAAGAAATATGTACTCAGATTGTGTGAATGTGACAAGAGTGTGGAATAGTCTAGAATATTAGAGAATCTTGTATTTGATTTAAATATTTAAGATATTTTGGTGGAAAATGAGAGAGTCCAACCTAACATGCATCTTAAAGAAGATCTATATATAAGTTGTGTAAGCAATCTAGTGTGTGAGTGTTCTTAAGTATGAGCCTTATAAATAATTTAATTTTGTTTAGTAATACAAATATAGTAACGCTATTTAGTAATACAAGTATAGTAAGACAAAAAAAGATGGAGTTATTCTTGGGTAAAAATAGGAACATAAAAATAGCATATTGCGGAATACCAAAGTTGTTCAACTGTTGCTTTTTCTCCCCTCCAAAATCTAAAACTATTTACAAAAATTATATTTCATTTCTTGTACATTTGATTCTGTCTAACAAACGGAGCAGGATGGAAACACGTAGAAAGCTTTTAATTTTAAAACACAAACACGTATATACGTTGCGAACCGACCTTCGTTTATAACGTTTGTAACGTAAACCCATCCACCCATACTGCACTGCGTTCTCTCTCTGAAGAGGTCCCTCTCACCTGTAGAATTTTTCAATCCATATCTCTTAACACACAACGAAATCTGCACTTAATCTCCGCATCTCTCAAAACCTCTGTAAAATCCTCAAGTCATATCTCTTAACACATAACAATATCTGCGCATTTTCTCTCGTCATAACGAGTTGATAAAGAAGCCTTCAGGTAATCATCTACCCATTATCACACTTGATTTTTGAGTTTCTTGAAAACTGTTTTGTGTTCTAATTTTTCAGTTCTATGCTCTAATTCTTTGAAAGGTGATCCAAGCCAACTCTATATTCACACCACACTCTGTTTGAGTTTTTTCATAATTAAAATAAAAAATTTAATCCTACAAATAAAATGAATTGTATTTTTTCTGTAGAGTATAAAGTGTGTTTTTGAAAGAAAATTGTGTATTTTTTTTTATATGTAAAAAAGTGAAATGTAAGCGAAGCCTTAATGTCAAACAAGCTGAAATTATAAAATTAAAAAGAATATTGCTTTCAATTTTGACCTCATCTCTGGTTGAAATGACAATGGCAATATTTTTCGAGAATAAAAGAATAAATATTTCTTTAGAAAGGAGTAAATGTATAAATATATATTTAGAAAGGAGTCAACAAGTACACTTATTAATGTGCAACATTAAATTAAAACCATTAAAAACAAAAACTAATCGTGATGATTTTGGCAGGGAACAATTAGTAATTAGGGATAATTCAACCAGCCCATGCGAAGTGACTTGTTGGAATTGAAAGTGGCGGAAGGCAACACCTCTTCTCAGTTGTATATCCATTGCCATTTAGACTTGGCATGTGAACATTCAAACATTACTATATGAGTTGCAATTTCTTAAGAACTTTATAAGATTACATGATGGACTTTTTAGAGCAAAATTCAGTTTGCATCAAAATTTGACTGGAATGGGTTAAGTTAACCATTTGATTGTTTCGTAATTTTAATATCCCTAAGACAGGCCCACCATATAGGCTTATATTTCCTAAAAGGTTTCTATTTTGTGTCACCTTCAATACTATATACAAACATATTGACGAATTAGAGTACAACAACAACAACAGCAACAAACTTGCAAGTAAAGAAAAAGAGATGGGGGAATAAAAGTTGATCATAAAATGAAGTCGGCTTACACTAGACGACGCTTTCTTATTTCTATTACTTTACATCCTTAATTAAAATCATCACTACTACTTCGTACTTACTTTTGCAAGAGGTTAATTTTGTGTTGAGGGAGATAGATGGCTGTGGTTGAAAGGATTCATGGCGCAAGAATTCGTGTGTATGAGTGGAAGGAGGAGTTTTCTGGCGATGCCTTTTGGGAATCCGAAGGACTAGTGTTCCTGCTCCGTGCATATAGTGGTACTTGTACTGGTGTTGAGGAACTCCCCGAATTCACAGTTAAAAAATTCCATGTTTTCAAATTCAATCTGGAGCACTTACTGTATCCAGATTCCTTACAATCATTGTTCGATGGGCCCATTCTGTCCACAAAGTTTTTCTCCGAAGATACTAATGCTCTTGCTCTATCCGAAGCTATGTTTACGCACCTTGTTAGTAAGTTTCAGTTTACTTGCTTGCTAAACTCGTTTCCTTCGATAAAGTCCAAGATCGTCATCGTTGTGGATGTTTTTGTGGTGATAATAAAATCTTCTTTGCTTGAGAAAGATTTTAATCCTGATGATGATCATAAAGAAGGAGAATGCAATACTTGCGAATATGGAAAAGTTGAAGTTGAAAAACAAGACATGGATTCATCTACTACTTTAACAGTACATGTGGAGGAAAATCATGATCAACATCAAGAAGGAGAAGCAGAAGCAGAAGCTGAGCACATGGCCGATGATTCAGCGAATTTAAATATTGTTCAAGAAGAACATGAAGTTGAACAGGATGAGAACTTAATGGATGATAATAATGTCTCAAACATGGTTGAGGAAGAGGAGGAGGAGGAGGAGGATTATTTGGAGCTACTAAGGAATGACCATTTGGATATTATAAGCACCATAAGGTCTTATCTAAATATGGAACCAATTGCGACGTATAACCCAGAGGTTTTGAAAGAAATTGAGGCTGCAGTAAAGATTAACACATTGATTGATGATCATATATCACCAGTAGATAAGTGTCCGATATGTCTGCAGGGGTTCTTGACGGGGGCAGAAATCGCAACGATGCCATGTTCGCATGTATTCCATTGTGATTGCATCTCCGAGTGGTTGCCAAAAAATAATTCCTGCCCATTGTGTCGATCACTTTGCGCTACCCTAGTTTATATATAAATATAAATATAAGTTTCTTCTGTACGTTGTTGTGATGCTTTTAAGTACTGTTTCGTTCAAAGTACTAGCAGTAATGTCATATCCTCTCTAAGCTTCTACAGTTCTTTATCTTTTGTGTTTTTTTACTTTCTAAACTTGTCTTGTGTGGATATGTATACAAATGTTTATAACACAATTAATACAAATCAGTCTTTTCCGACTCTTATGGTTGATTTCTAAGGTCTAGCTTATAGTTGTGAAATATAAAACAGCAAGTAATAAACTAGTACTGATGATACTTTCCTCTACAAATATACAATAGTAGCATTGAGTCCAGTAGAATGAACATGAGAAGAAACAGAGGAAGGCTTTACCTATATTGTGCGCTTATATAAACCCTACTCAATCATATGACCTTACACCAAAGAAAATTCACCTTTTTAGTTCTATTAATATTTCAGAAACGTGCTTCATAATTTGTAGAGGAAGCTATGGATGCAAATTATTTGCATCTCTCTCTTAACGGACTTGTGATTCAGGCTACAGAATCTTAACACAGTCCTTAATATGGAGGCAGTTACTTTGCTGGAGAATCGAAGGAAACTGTAGTTCATTGTTCATTCAATTTCAGAACAGCATACATATAAATATATATATATATATATATATTTGTTGGTTTTTTCATGTAATATTTTGCTGGATTGAAAATTATTCTGACAATTTTGGATTTGAACTTCCCAAATTTGCATTTATTAATGTAAATTGATTGGTCGGCTGGTTGCATGACAAAAAGGAGAACTGGTTAGAAAATTATCAGCTTTGACATGCATTCCAAATCAATTTTGTTTGAATTTGATCGCTAAAATATAATTTTTTCCTATTTTTAATCTGTTTTCCGTAAAATTGTGTCTGAAAGTAGAATTCCTTCGATGGTGAAGGAGCTCCGAAAAATTCCAAAATAGGGGATTAAATTACTCAAATATCCTCCATCTTTTCCATATATGACTTGGCATGCCATTTCTCATAGTATTATCCTAAATGACCAGAAGACCCTTAACCATGCCACTCAACCAAACAACCAACCTGCAGATGTAAAAAGGCCAAACAAGGAAAAGAGAAGAAAAGCAGGGCCTATAAATAGATGGCTTTAGCAAAAGATTAGGGTTTGCACTCGGAAAAAGAATGAGGCTCGGTCAGAGGGATGGGATGTTTCTAAGGGTGGTTGCCCCTCTCTGTAAACGATGATCCCCGTCTATGGAGTAGGAAGATCATCTAGAGCCGATGATTTCTTTTGCTACAAAATCAACAGCCCTTTGTGTATGTGTGTATGTGTGTATATATATATGTGTGTTGGATTGGCCCATCTCCAATCCATCTTCTTCATCATCACCACCACCATCTCGATTATAAGAGGCTGTGATGATATATATTCTGAGTGGATCATGCTGGCATTGAGAATCCGATCCGTTTGTTGGCGGGGCAACCCGGAGGGTCTGTGGGAGAAAGATATTGGGTCTTCTCTCATAGGCAACTGTTGTTGCAGCCATGGCGGTGAGGCATTCTCTTGCCTGATCAAATGCAGATCTGAGCCTCACCATTTTTCCATTTATACATACAATAATACATATGTATGTAGTATATATTTTCATTTGTGAGATTTTGTGAGAAGGGTCTGTGTATATGTATGCATATGTTCATAACACAAGCAATACAAATAAGTCTTTTCCGACTCCTATGGTGGATTTCTAAGGTGTAGCTCATAGTTGTGAAATATATAAAAAGCAGCAAATACATTAAGTAATCTAGTAGTGATGATACTTTCCTCTACAAATATATAATAGTAGCATTGAGTCCAATAGAACATGAGAAGAAACAGACGAAGGCTTTACCTATCTGCTTATATAAACTCTACTCAAGGCTTTTAGTTCAATTCATATTTCAAATCTCATAATTTGTAGAGGAAGGTCTCTAAGACGCTCTAAGACAGACTTGTGATTCAGGCTTCTCAACCTCAACACAATCCTCAATATGGAGGCAGTTACTTGCTCGAGAGTCTTAGGAAATTGTTCATTGCATTTCAGAACAGTATATATACATATATAGCAAAATATTACATGACAAAACCAACAAATAATATATATATATATATAGCAAAATATTACATGAAAACCCAACAAATAATATATATATATATATATATATATAAAATTATTCTGATAATTTTGGATTTGAACTTCCCGGAAAAGGAGAACTGGTTAGAAAATTATCAGTTTTGGAATGTTCACTGTTCTCAAGTAAGTGAGAATGTCGACATTTTTGATAAATTGGCATTCCAGCTCGTAGGAATTCATTCAGCTTGACATTTTCGATAAATTTGATTGCATTTTGAAACTGCAGCAAAATCAATTGTGTCCTAATCTAAAACATTAGAGCAAGAGGGGAAAGTGCAAAACAACACTCCTATTATACCAGTTATGTACGTGCATATTCCTTTTTAAATAACCATCTCTTGCGTATATTTTCGAATCCCATCTATATACATACATATAAAAAGATTTCATGAAACAGAGCACAAAGAGAGAATAAAAAATTGGATAAGCCCATCAAATGAACGTTAGCAGATTCAGACATTGTTGAAATCCAAATATTATATCATTTTACCGTGTATATATATATACATGTATTTATGTTTTTGTGAAAAACGGAGCTGATTTTGGGTTAAATTTGATGAGGAATGCATTGAAATTCCTTCTTTTCTTTTTGGTTTTTATTTGTCCTGTCTTTTTCTTTTTGGTTTTTATTTGTCCTGTCTTTTTCTTTTCTGCAGTTCTCCAATCTATATTATTATATTTAATTCCAATTCCATTTTCATTGCTTTAAACTACAACTCTAAGGGTGGTTGCCCCTCTCTCCCTACAAAATAAGGGATTTGTTGGTGACTACAATCCAAGTAGCCTACTATCCCCGTAGTAATTTCTTGCAAGGAAGATCATCTAGAGCCGATGAGTTCTTTTGCTACAAAATCAATAGCCCTTTTTGTATGTGTATCTATATCTATATTACATTTAAGTCTTATTAAGGGCATATACTAGTGTGTGTATTGGATTGGCCCATCTCCAATCCATCATCTTTTTCATCATGACCACCATCTTCATTAGAGCATCCACTATGGGATCTCCAAATTTGGTTCTCCAAATTTGAATTTTAGCTAGCCACCTCAACAATTTAGCCAGCCACATCATCATATCAGGATCTCTAAATTTTGACTCCACAACAGGTTCTCCAAATTTAAATTTTAGCCAACCACATCATAATTTCTAATTTTAACTCCACAACATGTTCTTCAAATTTTTATTACCCACACAATTAAATAATCTTACACAATTAAATTAATCTTAAAATTTTATGTATATACATATTTATATTAAATTTTTTTATACTTTTTTAACTTAAAAAATTCATAATTTTTTCGTTTTAAGTCAAAAAATAGTCTAAGTGGTACTCAAATTAAAGCTCTCGAAATTATCTTTATAACAGAATTAGTTTCATCAAAAAATTTAATTTGTAGTGAAAGTTATTGACATTTAAGTAAATGATACATATATATATATATATACATGGCACGGAGTTCGAGAAAAACAAAGACAAAAAAAAAATATATACAAAGTTTTGGTTAGCTAAGTGGATAGCCGGATCCGGCTATCCACTTAGCTAACCTCAAGTGGGACCCGCAAATTTAGCCATCCCATTGTATTGCTACAGTGTCAATTTAATCTCTAAATGTGCCTTTAGCTATCCCATTGGTGATGCTCTTATAAGAGTAGTGATGTTATATATTCTGAGTGGATCATGCTAGCATTGAGAATCCGATTCGTTTGTCGATGGGGGCAACCCGGAGGGTCATTCGGAGAAACAGATTGGTTCTTCTCTCAGGCAACTGTTGATGCAGCCATGGTGGTGGGACATTCTCTTGCCTGATCAAATGCAGATCTGAGCCTCACCATTTTTCCTTTTATACATACAATAATACGTATATATGTAGTATACATTTTCATTTTTGAGGTTTTGTGAGAAGGGTCTTTCATCTTTGTATGCATTTATGGAATTTTTTTAGTTTGGTGACACGGAAATAAAAGAACACTTTATATGACGTAATATTTTTTTAATGGAGATTCTACAAGTGGAATGAGAGCTTTTTGCAGATAATTAATTGATTTTAGGTTTAAATTACAGTTGTCTTAGGATTTATTATACTTTCATATTCACATTTTACAGCTACTCCTTCCTAACTTTAATGGAAAAGATCTAAACATTGCAATTACTTCACTTTGATTCACCTTGGTGGGTATATAATTGTATCTTTACACATGATGTGTTGGATGGAAAGTGTCTTAACAAAGTTTTGAAAGGTATATTCATAATTTGATGCTTGAAAATTGGTCATGAAAAACATAGATGAAGCAAGTGTAATATACCCTAATTAACGAGATACGTATAACTTATCCTTATTCTAACACCCAAATCAAAATAACATTAGATGGACTAATTAGGATGTAAAATAATAATAAAACTTTATTCATTCAACTATATCTAATTTGAGAATCAAAATAATATGAAAAAAATTCTTATAAAAAGATCGTATCCAATGCACAAGGCTCTCGCTTAAGCAGGTTTGGGAGAGGTTTATGTCGGCAAGCTTTACCTCATTAAAAAATATTATTTTTAGAATGAACCTTGAGCCAAGCTTAGGATCGGGCTGGATGACCCGCACACGCTAGTTTGGAAAGGTGGTAAGGTTGGCCCAATCCACGTATGAGTCCATATCCATAATATAATAATCGAAGTACCCTTCTACCAAACGCACCACTATCCTAGCATTAGTTGCAATTAAAACATGGTCAATAATAGAAATGAAGTTTGGTGAGCTACAAAATGAGGCTTTGGGACATAAAGTAGGGTTTAGCTCAGGAATGTGGCTCTAGAGAGCGCCACTATCCTAGCATTAGTTGCAAACATAGTCAATAATGGAAATGAAATTTGAGGAGCTACAAAATGGGGCTTTGGGACAGAAACTAGGGTTTAGCTCCGGAATGTGGCTCTAGAGATGGGACAAAGATTTGTTTAGGCCTTGCCTAATCCCCTTTTCAATTTAAACATGGACAAGAATGGAAATGAAGTTGGGGAGCTACAAGATGGAGCTTTGGAACAGAAACTAGGGTTTAGCTCTAGTATGTGGCTCTAGAGAGTGATGTTGTTTTAAAAGTGTAAAATAACTCGCAAGCGTACGAATCTATCAAAGTATAGATCGGCAAGAACGAGGTCGAACCCAAGGGAATGCTTTGAGAAGAAAAAGTAACACAAATTCAAATTAATTTAAAACTAATCTAGTTTAAACAAAGTTTAATTGATTTGAGAGAAATTAAACTAACATGAAAATAAAATAATACTATTGAAATCAAACAGAGAAAATAATTAAGGTTTCGAATTCCATCACTATTAAATCCATGAAGCTTCTAATATTTATTTAATAATTCCCAAATTTAGAGTAGCAATCACGAAATCAATCTATTGCTCACTCAAGATTTAACAATAAAGCACTATGAAAAATATATAGAAAAGGTAAATTTTCCTTCGCTTCACTAGTATAAAATTCTAAGCATCTTATGTATTCAATTTAATGAAAAAAGATCAAAGATTATCACTTTTAAGAAATACAAACCCAAGCTTAGATTAATTATAATACTTTTTAACTACCACATATACATGATATAGATGGTGAAAGAATTATAAAATAATTAATTATAAGAAGCGAAAATCATAAGCAATTAAATCATACACATGAGAATCAATTAATGAACAAAATAACTTCACTTCATTAATGGAGGTTTTCTCCTCAACCCTAGTTGAGGAGTTTAGTTACACATGGTAGAAGAAGAAGATAACAAAATAAAAGACATAATGAAATAAATAAAACCCGGATTGTCTCTGTCTTCTCTGCTCTAGCCTCCACTTCTTTTCTCCTCTCCCCAAAAAATAACTTCTAATTTGTCACTTTATACCCCCAAGAGAATACATAAAGTCCTAATCCAATTAGGAGATAAAGTTCTAATCCAATTAGGAGATAATTAGGGTTTTCCCGCAGCCTTAAATAGGTAGATTTTTCTACTGACGTCCGGCCTAAGTTTTGACCCAGTAGAAGTCCGATTCATGAAATTTACGTGAAATACAAAAGTGTCTAAAATTGAATTTTGTTCAACCTATGTTAGAATTAAGTCGAATTGATGCTCGGAAATAAGATTTTCAATCCACTTTCCAAAACGAGATTAAAACTGGATTAAGTGCAGAATTGGGCTTCAGGCCCATAACCTCCTTAAGCAGTTATAATTCTCTTGAACCTCTTCCTTGGGCTGATTTGAGTTGAAATATAGAGTTGAATGGACCCATTAGATGTAGGCTTCATATAACCTTCTTGGATATCATCTTTAAAAGCCCAAAATTATGATTTTATCTAAAATAATCATTAAGGCTCTGAAAAAGACAGAAAATACAAAAATAAAGTAAAATCACATATCAACTATCAGTAAGAGAATAAAATATACAAATTAAGAGGCTAGAATGCGTAACATTCAAAGTCGATCACACCCTCAAACTTACATATTGCTAGTCCCTTAGCAATAGAACAAAATAAAACTAAAAGAAAGGAAACTAACTAAATACAAACTAAACTACCCAACTCCTCTTTTGTGGGAGAAACAATTGCATTTAGCATATGCAATAAGCCTTTGAATCCCTAGGTTCCCCCTAGTGGACGAGTTATAGTCTCGTAAGAGTTTTCAGAAATGTTACCCACAAACATTCAAAATTTTTGTTTAAACATTAATCAAGAAGAAGATTACAATATATAGTTACAAACTTACATTCAAGAATAACTTCAAATTTTCAAATTTCATAATTCAAAGTAATGGTCCCCATGCATAATTCACATCAACATATCTCAAAGTTACCAATTCTAGCTCCCTCGTGAAAAGTGAACTAGTAGTCATCTCATGTTGCATAACCCAGCTTCGAATATATTAACTCACATACCCCTTCAACTCACTACCTCCCCTTATTGAAATCATACTTCCAAACATGAATACATGACTTTTTTTTTTCTTTTTTTTATTGCTTTATTGGTTGTGCAATGTTTTGGTCTATTAAGCTTTCTGAGAGATCCATGTAGCAAGCTTTAGGCAGTGACTCCCAAACCAAATGGCTTTAGGGCACTAGGTGTTAAAACACCCCGAAGAACCTAATTACTCGAATCAATTAGGCTACAAATCAAGACAACCAATGCTCATCTTTTCTCACCCCTTCACTTTTGACGCGAACACTCCATGCTTCCTGAGGCATAGAGGCTCGGTTACTCATGAAAAGGATCATATTGATTTTCTATTCATCACATATTCTTTTTTTTTCTTTTTCTTTTTTTTCGTTGAAGTCATGTAAATCACATCATCGGTACTCATTCTCGAAGGATATCAATTAATATCAAGTATATGTAACCCAACAACTCAAAGCCAAAGTTTATACCCCATAAGATTATGCTAGTGTGCCTGTGCAAGTGAGGAAACTAAAACCAATTACTCCAAGGCATGTCAATGCAAACAATAATTAAAACCACTAATTCAAACCACAATTTCTAAAAATTTAAAACATACCCAAGAATTGCAAGTTAAGCACCTACATAAAGTATTAATCCCATGAATAATGTAAAAATATCCTATCTAAAAATAAAACAAAATAAAATAAAAAACAAACTATGAAAATAATGTAACCAAAAAGTCTTAAAAACAAGAAAATTTTCATAAAAATCTCTCCCCATTGCAATAAAACGCATAAAAAAGCATCGCCTCACTCCCAAACTTAAACTGTACATTGTCCTCCTCAATATACACCCAATCGAAGCATAGAGGAGGGTTAGAACGATATTACCAAAAAATGAGAGTAGTGGCAAGAAAATAAAGCAAACCAGTAGCATGAAGGTAATGAGGTCATTTCTCCAAACTTGGATGCTACATCCTGTCAAAACAATGACTATACTCCAACGACTAAGTGAAATAACATGAGTGAAAATAAATATGAAACAGAAAGTAAAAAAAAAAAAATTTATTTATTTTTTAAACCTAATCTTTAGGCGAAAACTACGGGTACTACTCTTCTCCTCATTCTCTGAACTGGTGGGTCCCAATTTTTCAAGGTGTATATGTGATAAGATATTAATTATCCAGACACCCTAACATATAGAGTGTAAAGGGGTTGCCTTTCTTTATTAAATTCATACTGGGTTAAAGCAAACTCGACAGTATTGGGTATCGAAACCAGACTTTAATAAACGAAAATCATTAACTTTATCAATCATATCACAACTTGTAGAATTGGTACTACATACATAGTCAGAGAATGGGAGGCTATACCGGACCATTATGAATTATTTTTTTCTCTTTTTTTTTAAAATTAAATACACAAAATGAAAGAAAAAAAAATAATTGACACAAACTAAAAAATAAAAGACACAAGTCCTAGAAATCCTAAAACGAATAATGTACAATGATGATAAAAATGGACTATAACTCAACCTATACCTAGGCTTTCGATCTTGGCTTTCCACTTTTTGGTGTTGATAAAATAAACTGAATTCAATGAAACATTCACATCCAATAAAGCATTCACATATTTACAAGCACTATCAATATCAAAATTACAGCCAAAATTAGTTAGGCTTGCCTCTAAAGGATCCTTATAACTAGCATGAATAAAAGTATCCTGATCTAGACTCTCTGTTAAATTTACCTCACAAATATCCTCAGAGTCTGGTGGTTGTCAGTTTACGTTAAAAATATTAAGCTCAACCGACATATTTTTAAAAGAGAGTTTTACAACACCATTTCTACAGTTGATTAGAGCATTTGAAGTGGCTAGGAATGGACGACCTAAGATGACAGGAATCTAGCTAATAGGATTAGCTATAGGTTGAGTGTCTAAGACAATAAAGTCTACAGGGAAGAAGAATTTATCAACCTGAAAGAGCACATCCTAAATAATACCACGAGCTACCTTAACTGAGCAAGCTGCTAATTGGAGTACCACCTTCGTGGGTTTCAACTCACCAAGACCTAGTTGCTCGTAAACAGAGTAAGATAACAAGTTGACACTCGCACCCAAGTCAAGCAAAGCTTGCTCAATTTTTTGATCACCTATGGTACATGAAATCGTAGGACATCCAGGATCCTTAAATTTAGGTGGAGTGCGATGTTGGATGATTGAGCTAACTTGCTTAGTGAGGAAAGCTTTCTTGTGCACATGCAAGCCACGTTTGACCGTACACAAGTCTTTCAAGAATTTTGCATAAGAGGGGACCTGTTGAATTGCATCGAGAAATGGAATATTAATTTTGACTTATTTAAATACTTTCATAATCTCATTATAGTGATTCCCCTTCTTAGGCTTTTAAAGTCTTTGAGGATATGGTGCAGTAGGAACAAAGTTCTTAACTGGTGGACTTTTTGGAAATAGTGGGTCAAGACTAGGGACTTGAATTTTTGACTCAACTTCAGATATAGTTTTGTCCTTCCTTCCTAAATCACAAACATGATTCTTTTTAATTTCCTCATTATGCATAGGCATTTGGACTCCATTATCAACTTGTCTACCTGACCTTAGGTTGTGATAGAGTGAACCTGCTCATGTGAACCAGAAGTGGACTGGTCACTAATATGAAACTGGCCATTTGGGTTAGGCACAAGTTGACTAGGAAACTTTCCCTTCTCCCTCTCTCCTACAACAGTGGTTTATTGACCTATTTGAGTTTCTAACTTAGAAATTGACTGACTGGTCTGTTGCATGAACTGTTGGAGAGTATCCTCTAAAGTTGGTCTCTGTTGAGGTGGGGGAACATACGGAGGGGCATTTTGGGATATGGAAGGATATGAAAATTGGGGTTGCCCTTGGGGTTGCATAGGTTGCACCCCTGGTTGTTCCGAGGTTGGTCTTGCCTCCAAGAAAAATTAGGGTGGTTCCTCCAATTAGGATTGTATGTGTCAGAATAGGGGCTGTCAAATGGTTTCTTATGAGAATTGAGTGCATTGGCTTGTTTGGCTATACATTCATAAAAAAATGCAATAGATGGACAAGTTTTAGCCGTATGAGAGAAACTCTCACACAATTGACACACCTCACTAACTGCACGAACAGAAGAATTACTTTCTTTACTCATCTCTATAGCCTCTACTTGTTAGACTAGCTATCCTCGCACTCAAATCAGTCCCCTCTTGGACCTTGTAGATTCCTCCCTTTTTGGGTTCTGAGAGCATTGATAGACCACTCCTTTCAACCCTCCCTGAGTACTCCCATTGTTGAGAGTTCTCTGACAATGCATTAAGAAATTTTCATGCTTCATCCTCATTCTTAGACATGAATTCTACCCCACATCTTGACTCAATTAGTTAACAATTATGGGGTGACAACTCCTCGTAAAAGAATTGAACTAATTGCCACTTGGCAAAACCATGATGGGGACACTTAAGGAGAATATCATTAAATTTTTTTCAACACATGTAAAACTCTTCACCCTCTTTTTGAGTAAATTGCATGATATTTCGACGAAGGGAGTTAGTTTGGTTCATGGGAAAGAACTTGGTAAGGAATTTGGTGCATAACCCATTCCATGAATTGACGGACGCGGGTTCCAGTGAGTATAACCAAGATTTTGCTTTCTCTTTCAAAGAGAATGGAAATAACCGTAATTTAATTGACTCCTCAGAAATATTTTAAAATTGTAGTATGGAGCAGATCTCTAAAAATTTCTTGACATGGAGGTATGGGTCATCAGAGCTAAGACCTCTAAAAGTGGGCAGTAAATTAATTACCGCCGCCCGTATCTCAAAATGTCCTTGTTGGGTAGCAGATAACACAATGCAAGACAGGTTTGTAATCTGTACGAGAATGTAATAGTACTTAAGAGATTTAGTTTCAACAAGATCTGCCATCTTGGGCAAAGAAAGATTTCTAACACTAGAATTTTTCACACCATTTCGAAAGGTTCTCTCAATCTCAAAATCTAATAAAAGTAACTCTGGATTTAGAGATCGACGACCTAACATACACTAGAAAGACTCAATGAAATGGATCACTAAGAACAATCTAAGATGACCTACTGCAAAAGAAAAAAGAAAAAAGATGAAATCCTAAAATGACTTACAAAAACACCAAGCAAATAAACAAGCAAAAACTTTTTTTTTTTTCAAATTTAATTCAAGGTTAGTGATTTCTATTTTAGTTTTTTATTTTTATTATTTTTCCTAATGAATTATCTGGACTAGTTTCAAAATAATTCTTACCTAATTAGACAGCTTCTACTCCCTTTCAAAGGAACTAGAGGATTACCAATTAAGCCCCACCAACAATACAACCAGAAAAGTTTCTAAGATAGATTGGAGGGGTCACAAGTGGAGGAAGTGTAACTATAAGGAGTGATATAGTCGCACAAGCATACGGTATTGGAGATCTGAAGTGGAAGATGACATCCGAGAAGATCTTAACTTTAAAAGCGAGTGCGATGTCTCCTAAAGTAAGGAAAATTCTAGTTAATGGGTTATCCTTAGTTCAACAAAGATATAAAGTTGTATTGGAGTCTAATAATTAAGGTCATTGTTGCAAGAAATAATGTATTTAGGATATATTTGTAAAAGCTTATTCAATTTGAATGTGATTTTGAAAGTCAATAAAAGTTCTCATATTTTTGTGGTATATGACATGTAAGCTTGAAGTAAATTAAAAAAGTGATGGATCTTGATTTAGTATCCGAATTCGATGATTTATTTTAAACATAAGAGTGAGATATGTGCCAAGCAACTTAAGATAACATTTAAACCTAGAGTTAAGAATACCCAACTCTTAGAGTTTATATATAGTGATGTGTGTGATTCTAATAGGCCTCCAACTAGAGGTGGAAATAATTTTTTTTTTTGGTGACGTTTATTGATGATTGTTCTAAATGTTTCTATTTATTCTTAATCAAAACTAAAGGTGAGGTTGAAATTAACTAGGAAAAAAAATCAAATGACTTATATTCCATAGAGGTGTTGAATACGACCTTAATGAGTTTTTGAGGAATATGAAACCATACATGAAGTAACTCCTCCCTTTTTTCACTATAACAGAGTAGCTGAAAGAAACATTAAAATACTTCTTGATATGATTAACTCAATGCTTTTGAGTTATGGTGCATTCGAGAATTTGTGGGAGAAAGCAATCCTCGCTGCATGTTTTATAATCAATCAAGTAATTGTAGGTAATAATAATAGAACTCCATATGTGATATCGAAACATAGATCTCATAATCTCAAAATTCAAAAAGTGTAGGAGTGTTAAACAAAAATGTCATACTTGAACCTAACAGAGAAAATATAGATTCTAAAACCATTGACAACAAGAATATTTTTTTTAGATTATACGTAAACTAATTTACCTTTTTGATGTGACGTAAATAAAAGAGTGTAAAATTAGTGGAATGGGTGAATTTTATTTTATTTTTCCTTATCATTCTTAAATATACTTGTGAAAGTATTTATTATAAGATCTTTATTGTCTCTAATATATGCATTATATGATTCTGCACAGGTATTGAAAATGACACGTGGAGGCATCGGCGTTATAAAGAAAATACAAAGAAGACAAATATAAGGAGACATGTAAATAGACTAACGGTCCTTGAATTTCTAGGAGCGCAGTTCTAGATATGTCGAGGAGGATGTGCCTAAGTCCATAAGGGAGTCATCTACGGAGGTAATCCATCCTTTGTGATTGGAGATCCCATAAAGAAGGTTCTACTACTATAAGAATTGGGTTATTTTTTAAAAGCTCTCATGAGAAGCAAGATACAAGCGCATGACCATTATTAGCACTACTCCGTACACCTAGCCTATAGTCAATACTATGTGTGTGACATATTGAAGTTTGGCTCAAGGGGTCGAGTTCAAGACCTGGTCTCTCAAATCCCTCAAATAAAAATTGTCGACACTAAGTGCAAGTTCAACTCCGGAAGACTCTTGTACCTATTGCATGGTATTATATTCCTTTACATAATTTTATTCATTTATTTTATTTTTCTATTTATTTATTTTAAGAAATTTTAAAAAACTTATGGGGAAGTGAAAGTTTTTAAATCTTTACCGAGATATTTTATTTTATTTAACTTATATTTAGTTTGGTAATCGTTATAGTAGTACTCCCGATTCGCGAGTACGTTACATGATCTAGTAGCCCCTGACGTTACCTGTATAAAAGTTAAGTCTCTCCTAGCAGATGTGGAGTGAAAAATCTGTCATTGTTTCTACTACTATAATTAGATACATTTTACCTATTTTATATTTATATAAATTTTTGACAATTCAGCTGAATTGTATCTTGGAGTTGCATAAGACCACTCATCCCTACACATAGGGAGGCTTATATATATATATATATATATATATATATAATGTTTGGTATTCTCACGATTAATCTTAACAATTATAATGTTCGATATTCATTGTTTTATTGTTTTTTTTTATGTATTACAACTTTTAATTACTGAAAATTTTCTTGTTATACTTATATATATATATTTGGTCTCACTTGTAAAGCCTCCCTACGTGCAGAGATGAGTGATCTTATGCAACTCCAAGATATAACCCTAATCCACCAGTATACTTCTTGACGTTTGAAGAAGACAAAGTTGCAACCGTCTGTCGAGTTGCCCAAACTTTATATAAATATAAAATAAATAAAATGTATTCAATTGCAGTAGGAGAAACAATGATAGATTTTGCACTCCACATATGCGGGAAGAGACCTAACTTTTATACAAGTCAATATGTAACGTCATGGACTACTTTATTGCCACGAGATTGTAATGTGGCTCGCGAATCACGATTACTATCATAACAATTACCAAACTAAATAACAAGTCAAATAAAATAAAATATCTAAATAAAGTTATAAAATATTTCAGTAAAGTTTTAAAAACTTTCCTACAATCTCAACATTCTAACATTACTTACTGTACACCTTTACGTGTGATGGAATTTCCCTTGATCTAAAATTTGTTTCCTAAAAAGTTTCTAAGAATACATGCATGATTTCTTAGAGCGTCTACTTCAATATTCTTATAAATACTTATCAAAAAAAATATTCTTATAAATATATACACAACACTGACCAAGTCCAACTAGGACACCAAGTTTGCAACTAAAGAGACAGAGGATATATATATATATATATAAAATCATCACTACTTAATTACTCGTGCAAGAGGTTTGTTTTTTGTTTAGAGATGGAGACCGATCGAGAGATGATGGCTGTGGTTGAAAGGATTTATGGCACAAGAATTCGTATGTTGGAGTGGAAGGATGAGTACTTTTCGAAATCGAGAGGATCAGTACTGTTCATGCTTCGTGCATATACTGGTACGCAAGTTACTGAATTCCCAGTTAAGGAAGTCAGATGTTTTCACATTCAATCTCGAGACCTTCTTTCTCGAGATTTCTTACAATCATGGTTCGATAGTCCCATTCAATACACACAAGTTTTCAAGGAAGATGGTAATGCCCGTGCTCTATCAGAAGCCATTTTTACATACCTTGTTAGTAATTTTCACTTTACATCCATGCTAAACTCCGTTTCTTCCGGAAAGCCTAAGATTGTTATCGTTGCAGATGTTTTTGTGAAGAGATTTGTTGACAACACTGATCAGGAAAACACCATAAAATTTGATGATGATGATGAAGAAGAAGAAGAATGCAATAGTAGTAGTACTAGTTGCGAATATGGAAACATTGAAGTTGAAAAACAAGAGATGGAATACTCATCTAGTACTACTTTATTATCATTAGAGGAAAATCATGATCAAGAAGAAGCTGAGGACATGAACGATGATTCATTAATGGATTTAAAAGTAGAAGAACATGAAGTCGTCGACTATGTTGATAGCGGTTACTTTTTCTCTCTGAATAATTCAACACTCCCAATACAAAGGCAAATTACAAGGAAACAGTTCATAGCGGTTACTTGATCCATCCTGTACAGTGTACAGTTTGGTAAATAATTTTTGCAATTTGGCCTGATTTTTTTTAAAAAAAATTTAACACTGAATTTTTATTCGGAGGATTTCTTTAAGATGGTGTGTGATGAAGCAAAATCCGCCGCGAACTGGTCAAACGCCAACCTGTAAAAGAGACAAGAGAGGAGTAATCGAAAGGGCACCGGCGTGGTGCCGGCCGACTACGCTCCGACGATCAAGTCAGGAATCGAAAGGGCTTTAAAAGCTATAAAGAAACTCATAGGGTATTAATTGCGTACTTGGTATATGGATCGTTTCTGTATTTATAGCGGTCAAGTGGAACAGCGTCCTAGTAGGAGACTGGCTCCTGGAGATAGAGGAGTCCTGATTAAAGTAGATTCATTATCCACGTCACCTTGAACTCAACCTCCAAGTTGTACGTTTCATAATTAGAGTCAAATACTCTATCAGATGCCCCCTGTTCATGAGGGTTGCTCGTCAAGCCTTATGAACACTTTGGCTAGCCCATCGGGATCTATCTTGGCCCATGGATTTTAAACCGCCACAAGTTTTTTTTCTTTTTCTTCTTTTTTATTTATTTATTTTTTTTAGGCGCCCTTGGGCTTGGGCTCGACCGACCTCCCTCGTGCTTGGCCTCCTTCTCGCTTAGTCGTTTTCGAGGGTTGGCCTCCTTCGCGTTTGGCCACCCTCGTGCTTGGCTGCCCTCTAGCTTGGCCGCCTTCGCGCTTGGCTGCCCTCGCGCTTGGCCGCCTTCGCTATTGGCAGCCCTCGAGGATCGGCCGCCTTCGCGCTTGGCCGCCCTCGCACTTGGCCGCCTTCGCGCTTGGCTACCCTTATGCTTGGCCGCCCTCGAGCTCGGCCGCCCTCGTGCTTGGCCGCCCTCGCACTTGGCTGCCTTCGTTCTTGGCAGCCCTCGAGAGTCGGCCGCCTTCGCACTTGGCCGCCCTCGCGCTTGGCCGCCCTCGAGGGCTGGCCTCCCTCGCTTTTGGCCACCCTCGCACTTGGCCGCCTTCGCCCTTGGCTACCCTCGTGCTTGGCCGCCCTCGAGCTCGGCTGCCTTCGCGCTTGGCCACCCTCGTGCTTGGCTGCCCTCGCACTTGGCCGCCTTCGCTCTTGGCAGCCCTCGAGGGTCGGCCGCCTTCGCGTTTGGCCGCCTTCGCTACTGGCAGCCCTCGAGGATCGGCCGCCCTCGCACTTGGCCGCCTTCGCGCTTGGCTACCCTCGTGCTTGGCTACCCTCGAGCTCGGCTGCCTTCACGCTTGGTCGCCCTCGCACTTGGCCGCCCTCGAGCTCGGCCGCCCTCGTGTTTGGCCGCCCTCGCATTTGGCCACCTTCGCTCTTGGCAGCCCTCGAGGGTCTGCCGCCTTCACGTTTGGCCGCCTTCGCTATAGGCAGCCCTCGAGGATCGGCCGCCTTCGCGCTTGGCCGCCCTCGCACTTGGCCGCCTTCGCGCTTGGCTACCCTCGTGCTTGGCCGCCCTCGAGCTCGGCTGCCTTCGCGCTTGGTCGCCCTTGCACTTGGCCACCCTCGCACTTGGCCGCCTTCGCTCTTGGCAGCCCTCGAGGGTCGGCCGCCTTCGCACTTGGCCACCTTCGCTCTTGGCAGCCCTCGAGGGTCTGCCGCCTTCACACTTGGCCGCCCTCGCACTTGGCCGCCTCCGCTCTTGGCAGCCCTCGAGGGTCGGCTGCCTTCGCACTTGGCCGCCCTCGTGCTTGGCCGCCCTCGCACTTGGATGCTTTCACTCTTGGCAGCCCTCGAGGGTCGGCCGCCTTCGCTCTTGGCAGCCCTCGAGGGTCGGCTGCCTTCGCACTTGGCCGCCCTCGCACTTGGCTACCCTCGTGCTTGGCCGCCTTCGCTCGGGTCTGCCCTCGATAGAGTATTTTCGGACCAAGGCGAGTGGCCTGATATGGATTTTTCCCGCTTGTAGTTTCTGCTTATGATCTTGTAACGTCTTTCATGGATAAATAGCTATTATCTCTGCAAAAGGCTTTCATAGAATCTTTTCGTGGAGTCTTTCACTGTTGGATAACTCCCCTTTGCCGGCCATGCTCTGGGATTAATTCATGCGCCTCCTTTTTATAAAAGGCCTTCCTTGGAGGTGTACCCCCGTAGGGTTCTTTATACAATGTTCTCGGGATTAACTCATCCCGCCTTTTTCATCAAAGGCCCTCCTTGGAGGTGTATACACGTAGGGTTGTGCCCATGTAGGGTTCTTTATACAATGTTCTCGGGATTAACTCATCTCGCCTTTTTCATCA
Source organism: Cornus controversa (assembly GCA_026545225.1). Taxonomy (NCBI): domain Eukaryota; kingdom Viridiplantae; phylum Streptophyta; class Magnoliopsida; order Cornales; family Cornaceae; genus Cornus; species Cornus controversa. The sequence continues at coordinate 42,703,834 of CM048851.1, forward strand.
AAGGCCCTCATTGGAGGTGTATACCCATAGGGTTGTGCCCACGTATGGTTCTTTATACAATGTTCTCGGGATTAACTCATCCCGCCTTTTTCATCAAAGGCCCTCCTTGGAGGTGTGTCCCCGTAGGGTTGTGCCTACGAAAGGCCATTTTAACAATGTTCTCGGAATTAATTCATCCCGCCTTTTTCATCAAAGGCCCTCCTTGGAGGTGTGTCCCCGTAGGGTTGTGCCTACGTAAGGCCATTTTAACAATGTTCTCGGAATTAATTCATCCCGCATTTTTCATCAAAGGCCCTCCTTGGAGGTGTGTCCCCGTAGGGTTCTTTATACAATGTTCTCGGGATTAACTCATCCCGCCTTTTTCATCAAAGGCCTTCCTTGGAGGTGTGTCCCCGTAGGGTTGTGCCCACGTAGGGCCACTTACCTTTTGTTTTAGTTATAACAACATATTTTGAAAGAAAAAGGACTGCTATTGATATTTCAGTAACAAAAAGAGAATTATTCAAGCAAGAACCTCGGAACTATCATCATAAGGCTCGATATTAAACTGAGTTTCAGCTGGAATTATTGAAGTAAATGCAACTTTTAAAAGAAAGTCTTACTAGTGGCACTTCCTCAGAAGAAAGTCTTACTAGTGGCACTTCCTCAGATGCTCAGCATTCCAAGGATGGGCCAACTGTCTCCCTTCTAACATCTCTAGTCAATATGCCCCCTGTCTCCTCCAAGTCTACCGGAGATAACTCTGATTTCCCCTAATAAATGATTTTTTCGAGTGTTGTCATCTTTACCATCCCCATCCCATGGGCGGTTCTGTGTTCCCCTCTCATCTCCAACTACATATCTTTGTAGTTGGCCCCTTCGAATTAGACTTTCAATCTGCCTTTTCAAGTCTATGCACTCATCTGTATCGTGGCCATGGTCGCGATGGAACCTACAATACTTGTCGTGGGACCTCTTGGATGGATTGGTTCTTAGTTTTGGGGGTCATTCAATAGCCGGGTCATCTTGGATGTAGAAGAGGATTTGGCTTATTGACGTGTTTAAGGGGGTAAATGTGTTGAATCCCTTATCACGACGCGATACTTTATCGGTCTGCTCTCGTGACATTCTGCTATACTTAGGGTCTCTATCTTCCTCACTGGACTGTCCCCCCCTTTTCCTATCTGCCTTTCTCGCATCAAGGGCATCCTCTGCGTTCATGTACTTTTGGGCTTTCACGAGTAGTTCAGACATACTTTCTGGAGGGTGCTTGGAAATTGAGTACAAGAACTTTGAAGGCAATAGGCCCCCCATAAATGCGGTAACTGCCACCTTGTCGTCCAGAGCATCGACCTGCAATATCTCCCTGTTAAACCGGTTAATGAAGTCTCGTAATGACTCTCCTTTAGTCTGTCTTATGTTTAGGAGATAGGTGGCGGGCTTTCTGTGCCTTCGGGCGGCAATAAAATTGCCTACGAACAATTGACTCAGTTCTTTGAAGGAACGTACAGATGCTGGCTTCAAGTTGTTAAACCATGACCGAGCAGATTTCTTCAATGTAGTAGGAAAAACTCTACATAGGATTTCATCTGGTATTCCTTAGAGGTGCATCAGAGCCTTATAAGTCTCCAGATGATCTAGCGGGTCCTGGGTCCCATCAAAGCTTTCAAGGGTAGGCATCTTGAACTTGTTGGGTAAAGGACAGGTCATTACCTCATTCGAGAAAGGGAGATTGGTTTGCTGAAGCAGATCTTCTACTGTAGCATGGCATTTCCCTTTTATGGCATGAGTCATGCTTTCTATTTTGGCTCTGAGATCCTGCATCTCCAAGTCATAATAGGCAGCCTCTCCTGGGTGCCCTGAGTTTCCGAAGGTACGGGCTCTAAACCCCGAATCCCCCTGGGTACGGGGTTTCTCCAGCGGTATTAGATGAGTCAAATTTGTTTCTTCTCGGTCGCTTCTCACGTGGCTTTGGGCCACGTCTTCTGCTAGTACCCCACTACCCCGCACTGCATCATCCCTATCTGGATCAACTGACATAAGATGGCTCTGCGATGGCACTAACTCCACAGGAGGAAGGCGTTGCAAGATTTTCGCATTTTGCTGGAGTAACTGGGCCAGACTTTGGTTCAAGTGCTGGACCTGATATTCCAACGCTGCAACTCGCTCCTGGTCGATTGGGACTCCGGGGCATGCCCCAGGAAAGTCTCCTTGGCCAGGAGGCTGCATGCCCCCCTCTCCTGTTATCGGGATATTGTGATTGGAGCGACCCGGGGATGCGGCAGGAGGGTCTTGCCCCACGAGGGGGTCCTCCCCAGCAGGAGGGTCTTGTATGGCGGCGATCTCTAGCTCAGATCACAGGTGTATCATGCTTCTTTTTACGCTTTTTAGGTAAGATGAGAGTATAGTTCGTGGGTTCGTTTCCCACAGACGGCGCCAACTGATGAAGCAAAATCCGTTGCGAACTGGTCAAACGCCAACCTGTAAAAGAGACAAGAGAGGAGTAATCGAAAGGGCACCGGCGTTAGGGGTGGCAAAATTGGACATGACACGATAACACTACTCAAACACGACACGAATTTAGCGGGTTTGGGTTTAAGGTAAGCCGACACGTTTAATAAATGGGTCGACACGAACACGACACGCAAAAATTGGGTTGGGTTTGGGTTTAAGCTGTCTAACCCTTGACACGATTACGACACGATTACAACACGATTATAATATGAGTTATTCATATATTATGGTTTGATACAAACATATATATACATAGTCATATATATTGCAATTGTTTGTAATCTATTTGTTTATTTACAGGACTAATGTAGCCATAAAACACAAGGATGAGATTGTTATGATGTCTTCCTAGTTGTTGAATCACCTTAGTATGTTTTTAAGATATATATATAGATACAAAATTTATAATATATATAGTTTGATTTGAGGATTTATGTATTGATATGTAATTTATTTTTATATGATCTTTAGAGAGATTTTTAGGGGTGGATAAACTCATATAATATAAGTTAAACGGATTACAAAAGTTATTAAACAAGTCGTGCCATTATAAGACATGTTTATTAAATGAGTTACACGGGTCGACACGAATAACACGTTTAATAAATGGGTTGGGTTAGTGTTGAGGGTCTCTGACACGATTAGTAAATGGGTCGGGTTAGGGTTGAGCTATTTTGTAGAATACTTATACATCGACACGACACGGGAACACGAATTGCCACCCCTAACCGGCGTGGTGCCGGCCGACTACGCTCCGACGATCAAGTCAGGAATCGAAAGGGCTTTAAAAGCTGTAAAGAAACTCATAGGGTATTAATTGCGTACCTGGTATATGGATCGTTTCTGTATTTATAGCGGTCAAGTGGAACAACGTCCTAGTAGGAGACTGGCTCCTGGAGATAGAGGAGTCCTGATTAAAGTAGATTCATTATCCACGTCACCTTGAACTCAACCTCCACGTTGTACGTTTCATAATTAGAGTCAAATACTCTATCAGTGTGTGTAGATTTTAAAAACTATACGAGTGATATTAGGAAACCTCAGAGATGCGGGTGTAATTTATCCTAATTTTTAAATTAAAATAAGAAATGTATATATCATTGTAATAGCGGATAAAAGTAGTTTCTTCATTCTTGTACTCTACCCAACCGCCACGTAATCGGTCACTGACAGTGACATCAAACTTCAAAGGCGTAACATCGATTGGGTCATGAGGCGGCGGTCGGCGATGGCAATGACTACGGTGACATTCGCTGTGTCGACTATCTCAACTGTAAATTGCTCGACTAGTATTTTTTTGATGTTTGTGTCTGAACAGTCAAAAGAAAGTTTCTGTTAGAGGTGTCAGAACTGAAGGCTCTTTTTGTTGTGAATGTAGTATATGTATCTGAGAGCCAGCAGTGATGTTCAAAGTGTATATGAACATATGATAGTAATATGCCACTCCCACCTCTATGATTGAAATAAAATTTAGCCATCTTGTATCCAAAACTTGGAACTCTTTAGTGAATGACAGTTGTTCGATACAATGCCTCAATTAATCTAGTTAATCCAGCAAGTAACGTCTTATCAGGGGGAAAAAAAGTAGTTAGTAATTCATGTCTCTTTGGATGAAATCAATAGTGGATCAGGTTCTGAAATTACTGTTGCAAGCTATCCTGTGATTTCATAGACGAACGACTGAAATGCCATTGAAGTAAACGAGTGAGTTATTGAAATTTAGATAGTGTGGGCTATGTTGTGATTTTAGTTTCATTAACCCATGCTATGTGTTGCAGTTGTATCTAATTATCCTAACCATGCATGTACTAATCCAACTGTCAAGAAACTAAGACGAATGAATCTGTTTTGTTGAGCAAGCCTGCTGTTGAAAGAAAGAAATACATTTACTTATTTTTCATGTGCCATAGAGCTTGCTAGTTCACATTTCAATTATTTAACTAAATTATTGTCATTTTGTTTCCACTTGAGCATGGTTTTGTCATGTAAGAGTTTATGTCATGGTATTATTTTTCATGAAAACTACATTGCTCTGCTCTTAAGTTTTTTTGTAATTACTAATGAATTGCTTTAAGTAGTAGAGTTTTCCCTTGACAGACCTAATTCAATAGCGTTCAATAATATAAAACATGGGATCGAGGGGGACTAAAGTTCTTATATTGTTTGGCCAAAACAAGATGCTTGAACTGTAAATGACTCAAAAAAGGTGAGTGTTGAAAACTATTTGCTGCTTTAATTTTCAGCCGAAATTAAACAGCATGAAGTGAAGAAGGCAATCCTTACCTCCCACTCATCTATAATCTATGTGGTTGATATTCTCATTAGTATTGTTCGCTGACTTGGGCGTTGCATTTTGCAAATTGTTCCCTTTCTACTCTCTTGTGCATCCATCCAAAGCATAAACACAAAATTTTTATTAGACTTGTAGATGATTGTGGTTTCTCCTTGATATGTTTTTGGCTCACTATGTTCTTAATTAGAACTTTTTTGAATTATTTATTTCTTGATTAAGATCCTGATTTCATACTATCTTTCACTTCAAATCCATCAGAGATCATGATTGTTTTATTTTTACTTTTTCTTTATTTTGTTTTATTTATATTTCATACTACCTTTCACTTCAAATCCATCAGAGGTCATGATTGTTTTATTTTTACTTTTTCTTTATTTTGTTTTATTTATATTTCTGACAGGAAACTCCTTGGTGGCAAACGCCAATTAATCTTAATTTTAAAATTTTGAAACCCTCTGCAAAATCTTTAACCTTAATTTTCCATTTCCAAACCTCAATGTCTCTCAGAAAACCCCCACTCCCTCGGCTCCTCCTTAACCAGGTCTCTTGCATGAGAAATGCACAACAAATCCTGCGACATGCAAATGTCTCCATTCATGATGGTGGTGCCCTTGTGCTGATGGGCACCAATGGTTCAGGCAAATTCACTTTTCTTACGCATGTTGGATGGATTTTCTCGACCCTCAGCTGGTGAGATCCTCTGGAACAGTCCTGATATAACTGAATCAGGGGTTTTCCACCAGTACAAGCTTCAGATCAACTGGCTCTCCCTCAAGGATGCCGTCAAAAAAAAGGTTCACAGTCCTCGACAACGGTCAGTGGTTTGAAGTTCTTGAAGGCAAGCAAGGGAAGTCTCTGCCTGCACTGGAGCTTATGGGGCATGGAAGATTGGCAAAGGAGAAAGCAAGAATGTTTTCAATGGTCCAACGGAAAAGGCTGCAGCTTGCAAGGTTGCTGGCAATTGATCGGCCAATTTGGTTGCTAGACGAGCCTTCAGTAGCATTGGATAATGATGGGGTTAAGTTGCTGGAGCATATTATTGCAGAGCACCGAAAGAGAGGGATTGTCATTGTGGCCACACATCTGCCAATTGAGATTGAGGATGCGATGTAGGAATTCATTCAGGTTGACATCAATTTTGCCAAGAATGAATTCAGACATTGATAAGGGCCAAAACCTTATTTGATTGCATTTTGAAACTGCAGCAAAATCAATATATATGTCAAATGATAGAAGTAGTGCATATTAGCTTTAACTATAGTGTGGAGTTTTTGTTGGGGTAATTGTCTTTAACTCATATTTTAGTTTCTAGTTTTTCTTTTAATCAGGTTTTGTTTCCATAAGAATGTGTTTGAAAGTTGAATTCCTTGGATGGGTGATTGGTGGAGCTTTGAAAATTTCGCACTCGTGTTGTTGGAAATAGAGGATTAAATGACTAAAATATCCTCCATCTAGCTTTTACCTATATGACCTGTTCATTCCATTTCTTATATTATACCTAAATGACCTGAATACCCTTAAGTCCCACCCAACCAACTGAACCCAGCAACCTGGAGAAGCAAGTAAAAAGGACAAACAAGGAAAAGAAAAGGAAAACAGGGCCTATAAATAGATGGCTTTAGCTAAAGATTAGGGTTAGCACAAAAGAATGAGGCTCCTTCAGAGGGATGGGATGTTTCTAAGGGTGGTTGCCCCTCTCTGTAAATCAAGATCCCTCAAAAATAGGCTACAAATTCAAGTGGCCTATGGGCCGAGGAAGATCATCCAGAGCCGATGATTTCGTTTCCTACAAAATCAACAGCCCTTTATGTATATATACTAGTGTATGCCCGCCACTACGATGCACTCGGAATCGTGACGGAGCTTAAATGTAATATATATATATATATATATACATTTGTGTGTGTGTGTTTGTTGGATTGGCCCATCTCCAATCGTCCTTCTTCTTCTTCTTCTTCTTCTTCTTTTTCATCATCATCATCATCATCATCAACTTCACTATAAGAGGCAGTGATGATATATATTCTGAGTGGATCATGCTGGCATTGAGAATCCGATCTGTTTATTGGCGGGGCCACCCGGAGGGTCTGTGGGAGAAAGATTAGTTCTCTCTCACAGGCAACTGTTGTTGCAGCCATGGCGGTGGGATATTCTCTTGCCTGATCAAAAGCAGATCTGAGCCTCACCATTTTTCCTTATATACATACATTAACATATATATATATATATATATATATATATATTTTTTGATTTATGAGGTTTTGTGAAATGGGTCTTTTTGCATGCCTTGATGGAATTTCTTTAGTTTGGTAACTGAATTAAAGGAATTATTTATATGAAGTAAGAACTGGGCAATTTATAACGGATGCAAATTGCAATGTGACTGAAAATATTAAACTGGGCAATTTATAGTGGATGCAAATTGCAATGTGACTGAAAATATTAGTAGTACGTTATTAATGTCACAATATTAGTAATATAAATTATGGAAGCAAGTTGTACATGACATTAGAATGAATAGAGAGTTACTGTGGAGAGGTGTTTGTAGATAATTATTTGATTCTAACACCGTAATCAAAGTATTATTAGATGGATTAATTAGGATACTTAAAAAATAAAATTAAAATTAAAACTTTGGAAATATTCAAGTATTTCTAAATCAAAGTACAATATAACTTTTATAAGTTAATAATCTATTTTAAATAATAAATTATGTCGGTTTTGACTCGGGTCAATATATTAAATTAATAATTTCATTAAATTTATAAGATAATACATTTTAGAAATTTTCTTATAGGTTTTTATAGTTCCTACATATTACATAAATTAAAAATTTGGTAAAAAGAACATATATTCAAATATGATTTTTTTTAAAACATGAATATAGTATTGCTTGTTTTTCTTGAAATTTAATTCTAGGTGGATCTCATATCTTATTTTTTGTAACGCTCTAAAAAATTTTGGGATTGTATTGAGAAATTAAATGTTTTAAAATAAATAAATAATGTATATTAATATCTCACTTAATTAATAGAGGTTATATTGTAATGTGGAAATCGAGTTCTTTCTCTATACATAATACGATGACAAGCACCCTTCTGCTTAACACACCACCACCATCCTAGCAAAAGAGCATGGTCAAGAATGGAAGAGAAGGTTTGGGGTGCTATAAAATAGGACTTTGGGACACAAACTAGGGTTTATCTCAAATACGTGGGTCCTAAAGAGGGAACAATAATGTTTGTAGATGTGTTTTTTATTTTTTTTTATATATATTTTTTTAATTGGTTCTTTTTATGATATACCAAGGTTTCTGGCATAAATATCATTACACATAGAGGTGCAGAAAGAACTAGTAGAATCACAACCATAAAAAATTGTACCTAAATCGAACCAAACATTTTGGTTCCAAATCTAATTTTTGGAACCGTTCACTATAATTTCGGTTCCAGGACTAATTTTTGGAACCATTCACTACAGTACCGTTCACTACAATTTCGGTTCCAAAATTCACTACAATTTCGGTTCCAGGACTAATTTTTGGAACCATTCATTACAGTTTCGGTTTCAAGAAGATGAATCAGAACAATGAAAAATATATACATATATAATATAAAATATATAAACAAGATTAATAAATATCCTCTAAGGCTATATTGTCACATTTCAATGCAATATCAATAAAGTAAAAGTTCTAAAGGTAAACACATCATGGAAACTATTAGAGCTCTCACAAAATGATAACATATAATAATAAAGTAAAAGTTCTAGAGGTAAACAAATCATGGAATCTATTAGAGCTCTCATAAAATGATAACATATAATAATGACTGTTAGAATAAGTGAGATTTCATGTAACTATGCAACAATATCACAGAAAATGTCAACCAAGTATTTAGAGAATGTGCATTTCTTAAATTTCATATTATACTTTGTGAACTTGAGATCTTCCTTATGATATCTTTGAGCCTCATGGAGTATATAGCATAGCTATTGTACAGAGTGATCATTTGGTAGGGTGTAACTTGGGCTAGGCAACCCGAGTCCAGCCCGATTTTTTATGAGCTTTATTTTTACAATAAGGTTGAGCTTGGATCAAAAAATCTCAACCTGAACTTAATTAAGGTTGGGCTTGGGTTGAGATGTCAACAACCCGAACCTAACTTGAACTCAAACCCGAATTGTAATATTATTTCTATATATTATTTTATTTTAAATATAGGGTAAACTTCATTGACACCCCTTAAGGTTTGAAATATTATCACGCGGCTAAAATTTTGTATAATTTTGTCACCAACACTCCCTAAGGTTTGTGCCATATATCACATACACCCCTTCTTACCAAAAGTAAGCTGTGTCAGACCACTTTTTGATGGTAAAAATACCATGTTACCTTTTGACTTTTGACCAAACCTTTTTGAATACTAAAATTACTTATTTAACCCTGCTTAATGGACCAAAATGCCCCCAACTATGCGCTATTGTTGCATACCCACTTCCTTGTTATTACATTACATATATATTTATACATATATAGAGAGAGGTGGGGGAGGAAACCATCGCTACTGAGCATCACTGCCATCAACCACCACCACAACCACCATCACCACTGTCACTGCCACCAACCACCACCACGACAAGTGGTAAAATGCATAACCATTGCCTCCCAAAATTAATTCTCCCCACCACCAGCGGATCCAATCATAGAAGACCACCAAAATTTAAGTTTTTTTTTTTTGGATCTCAAATTCACCGATACAACCACTATCTCTCAAAATCATTTATTCCCACCACCAGTGGATCCCATCGCAGAAGACCACCAAAATTCAAATTTTTTTTTTTTTGCTCTGAACAGGATTTGGTTCTTTTGATGAGATTACTTGGATTTTGAGGGGTAAAATGAACATTTGGGTTGTGGAAGAGAAGTAGTGTCTAGTTTGAATTAGCAATTAAAATTACCCAGATGAAGAAGACAAAGAAAACAGAAGACTTCGATGACCTTTTGGTAGACGGTGAGTACACATCACTCTTTCAAATTAATCAATTAAATTGAGGTTTTGAGATATTCATGTACATAATTTAGATGTTTAATTAGACTTTAAAGGGGAAAATTTGAAAATTTGTGTGAGATCTAGTATATGGGTTTATCCAAGGTTGGATGAACTAAAACATTATATATATATGTGTGTGTGTGTGTGTGCGCGCGCGTTTGTGTTATAATTAAGCTTCCATTTGCCCTGAAATTCTCTTTCTCAATGTAGAAATCAAATCCAACTTTTTTGGTTGGCTCTCATATTCACTTGTTTTTTGTTCTTTTGATGACATATATATGATGTAGAACTTTGGATGCGAAATTGATTGACGAGAAAGGATTTGGGTGGAAACTTTGGGCTCTTAATGAATTTGAAGAGTGGAGTGGAGGGTTTGCTAATGGAGAATATTAAGAGAATTCTGGTTTGTTAGTTATGGAATGGTTTGACTAAGAGTCGAAAATAGATAGATCAATCGCAATTTGAAATTGGGTGTTTGATTAGAGTCATGCTCAATATCTCTCGAATTTGAAGCCATACTTGTAAGTGGAGACAACATGCACCCAGCTACAATCGAGACAACCCAAATTTGATCGTTTCTAGATCTTTCAACACGCAATATGATTCCGGATCTTCTTAGGGTTTTAATCGATTTGTTGATATTTCATTGTTGACTAGGTAAATTGTTGTGAGCTAATGTTGCAGAAGGTAAGAAGTTAGAGAGAGAAAATATGGCATGCCAACTACTACCAACCACAACCACCACTGTCGAACAAAAATTGGGAATCGGTGGTGGCAGTTGTGGTGGCACCACTAGTGTGGGTTGGGATTGTGGTAGTGGTGGTAGTTGTGTTGATTGTATAATATATACATGTTATGAGTTAAAATGAGTTGGGTAATAATCATGAACTTTTTGGTCTTTTTGCAATTCTTATATTTTTATATTAAAAATTAATTCAATAATAAGGGGTAATCTAGACATTTCACACTTTTTTAAAATGAAAAAACTGATAGGGGGTGTTAGTAACAACATTTCATAGGTCGGGTTAAGGCTGAGTTGGAAGTCTGGTTAGAGTTGGATTATGGTTAAACATTTCATACCCACCCAAGTTGCAATCCTATCATTTGGTATCAAATATAAAATATGGAACTCGAACCAGAACTGTAAAAAATTGAACGGAACTCAACGATATCGGTTCCGATTTTAATTCAAAAATTAAAAAATTGATGGGATTTATTTCAGTTCCGCCATAGACGGAACGATGTGCACCAGTAATTGCACATATAAAATTATTCCTTATCCCAAAATCAAAATAGACCCAGTAAATATGTAAATCTCCAACAGATTTATTTTTTATTTTTTCTTGCAAATCAGATTTGTTTGGGCCTTGCCCAATTTCTTCTTCACAAGGATGTCTTCTAAAAGAGGGAAATGCCCATCTGAGCCTGCCCGTACGCCACCAGCTAAATGCAAGATGTAAAAAATGAAAAATAAAAATTGGGCGGACAAATATAAATAGAGGGCTTGGAGCGATAATTAGGGTTAGCTCGAGAGTCAAGAATGAGGCTCCTTCAGGGAGATGGGATGTTTCTAAGGGTGGTTGCCCCTCTCTGAAACCGATCACCAGAGCCGATGATTTCATCTAAAAATCAACAGCCCTTATCTCTCTCTCACTCTCTCCTGTGTGTTTGAGTGGGAGAGTGTATCTATATATATATATATCTATCTGTGTGTGTGTGTGTGGACTGTATCTGTTGTCTGACTTCAGTGTCCTTGTGGTGGTTGTGGTTGTGGTTGTTTATTACTCTTGATGCTCTTTATTTGTAAAAAGGCTGTGAAGATAAATTTCTGAGTAAATCAGTCATCGGGAATACGACTCTTTTCCTGGCAGGGCGGCTCGGATGGTCCGTGAGATAGTTTTTGTTATCTCACGAGCAACTGTTGTTGCAGCCATGGTAGAGTCACATTCTCGACTGATCTGATCCAAGGCAGATCTGAGCCTCATTTTATTCCCCTTGCATCTGTGTGTCTCATTTTCTGGGATGATTTCAAAGTTTGTCTTCAAAATGTGGGCTAAAATTTTCAGATTTTGATGGTGGAGGAGAAAGATCCATTTTTAGGGACTAAGGTTTGATGGAAAGTTTTTTTTTTTCTTTTTTCTTTTTGAGTTCTTTGTTTGTATTAATACTTAAATACAAATATATCATACATAATACTAATTCCCATGATATACGCATATAAGCCTATAAAAGTGATGTATGAAATAAAAAAATAAAAAATGAAAATTTACATGGATCTGGAAAGTAGTAAAATGCAGAGTGAATGAGGGATACATGCAATTTAAACATACCCTGGAACCAGACATGACACGCCTCCCACGCCTCCATTACTGTGGAGTCTGTACAAAATAATATGTTAAACCACAACCAAGACATTGAGGACAAGTCATAGTTTGAGAGAGTTAGCAATGAATTTGAGAAGAGAATTTAAATAAATATTATTTTATTAGTTATAGTTTTCTTTTTTTATTATTATGATAATTTTAATTTTAACATTTTTTTTATTATAATTGTTAAATACTTATACTATAAGAAAATTACAAAATAATTCTTAAATTTTTTTGAAGTTTAGATTGTTTTTCTTCAAAAATATATATATTGGGACGTCTTGAACCGTCTTAATTCCATTGTAAAGCAAGCTGGGGTGGGATGGGAATGAAAAAAAAGAGTGTCCCATTCCGAACCTCTCTCGTTGACATCCCTAGATCTCTCAGACTAAACAAATCAATAAGCAGAACTAAATCTAAATTCCTTTCGAATTATGAAACTATAAAATTAGAAAGAATATTGTTTTCAATTTTGACATCATCTCTGTTTGAAATGACAATAGCAATATGGGTAATGCTATTCAGGCATAATTCGTAGGCAGAATCTATAGACAGAAAGTTTTATATCCATTGGATGCATGTGGTAGGCCCCACCACATACACTCACCACACTTTCTGCCTATGAATTATGCCTACGAAGTTTGCCTGAGTAGCATTACCCTAGCAATATTAATTTCTCCTAAATGAAGGTATAAATATATGAAAAAATTAGATTTAAGTGACCATAATTAAAGATAATTATTTTAAAATGATCATAAAGTTACAAAAAGATGAATAATTACCAATTCTAAAACTATATTGCTCTTTAGTGACCATTTTAAACTCAATTACAAAAATACCCCTTCCCATCTCTCTCCTTGCCCTAATTGAAAACATTATACACATTCTTGCATATACTGTATATATCAAATACTAAAAATATAAATATGATGAATATATATACGACTCCAAATCATTCATTTTTTTAACTTTCCCTCATATGGTAGTTATCTATTATTAACTATCTTTTTCAATTAAACATTTAAATATGATGAATATAAAGTGAAAATTTCTCCAATTTAAACTATCAACCACAACTGTGTATCTCTATGAAATATAATCAAAACTCTAACTTTATATATACATATTTCTATATTTTTAGAATGCAAAGTTGGGTTTAATTATGACTATAATTTCTAATCCTATATTAAATCAGATGCATAATAGAACGTGAGAAGTATTAAATTTAATATGTTTAATTATTTTTAGTAACTGCATAAAACATTTTGACAAAACTATCCAAAAATAGACACCAAAGAGCAATTTAATTTTAAGATGGGTGATTATTTATATTTTTATATTTAGAATCACTTTAAAGTAATTACTTTTTAAATTTGATCACTCAAATATAATTTTTCCTAAATATATTTTCTTAGAAAGGAGTCAACAATCCCACTAATTAATTCCATTGACAAACTTGCAACATTAATTTAAATCCGTTAAAAAAAAAGGCTGATGGTGATGATTTGGGCATGGTCTAATTAGTAATTACCAATTAGGGATAATTCAACCAACCCATCCAATGAATCAGTGATATATTGGGATCAAAAGTGGGTGAAGGCAACAAGCTCTCCTCAATTATCGTTCGCATTTAGACTTCGTATCGGTTGAGACGTCAACATTCTAACATTACTTACTGTACACGTTTACGTGTGATGGAATTTCACTTGATCTTAAATTTGTTTCCTAAAAAGTTTCCAAGAATACACGACTTCGTACAGTGTCTACTTCAATATTCTTATAAATATATACACAACACTTACCAAGTCCAACTAGGACAACAATTTTCAACTAAAGAAACAAACAGAGGATATATATATATATATATACGCTCTTGTGCAAGAGGTTTGTTTTGTGTTTAGAGATGGAGACCAATCGAGAGATGATGGCTGTTGTTGAAAGGATTTATGGCACAAGAATTCGTATGTTGGAGTGGAAGGATGAGTACTTTTCGAAATCGAGAGGATCAGTACTGTTCATGCTTCGTGCATATACTGGTACGCAAGTTACTGAATTCCCAGTTAAGGAAGTCAGATGTTTTCACATTCAATCTCGAGACCTTCTTTCTCCAGATTTCTTACAATCATGGTTCTATAGTTCCATTCAATACACACAAGTTTTCAAGGAAGATAGTAATGCCCGTGCTCTATCAGAAGCTATTTTTACATACCTTGTTAGTAATTTTCACTTTACATCCACACTAAACTCGTTTCCTTCCGGAAAGCCCGAGATTGTTATCGTTGCAGATGTTTTTGTGAAAAGATTTTTTGACAACACTGATCAGGAAAACACCATAAAATTTGATGATGATGATGAAGAAGAAGAAGAAGAAGAAGAATGCAATAGTACTAGTAGTAGTAGTTGCGAATATGGAAACATTGAAGTTGAAAAACAAGAGATGGAATATTCATCTAGTACTACTTTATTATCAGTAGAGGAAAATCATGATCAAGAAGAAGCTGAGGACATGGACGATGAATCAATTATGGATTTAAAAGTTGAAGAACATGAAGTGGTCGTCCTCGACGACTATGTTGAGGATTATTATTCGGAGCTACTAAGGAAAGACCATTTGGATATTTTAAACACCTTAAGGTCTTATCAAAATATGGAACCAATTGTAACCCTTGAAGCAGACGTTTTGAAAGAAATTGAGGCTGGAGTGAAGATCAACAGATTGATCGATGATCATATATCACCAGCAGATAAGTGCCCGATATGTCTGCAGCGGTTCTTGAGGGGGGCATTTGTTGCAACGACGCCATGTTCGCATGTATTTCATACTGATTGCATCTCCCAGTGGTTGCCAAACAATAATTCCTGCCCAATGTGTCGATCACTTTGTGCTACTGTAGTTGATATATAATTAGTTTATGTTGTTATGTCTTTAACTGTTTCATTCAATGTACTAGCTAGCATTAATGCCACAGCCTCTCTATTAATTAGTTTGTTGCCTACCGATTAAAAAAATGAGCTTTCACACAAAATTTTGAAATTAAGAACTCAATTGATGAATTGATTGGCTAGTTTTGGACGAGACAATAAAAAAGGAACAAAAATAAAACTTTCAAGCTAACATAAAAACTTATAAATTATATTTGAAAACAGAACTTATAAATTATATTGTTTACTTTAATGAAGGCTGGAGAATGATGTGATGATTGTTACCGTTCTCAAAGAACAAGTTAAGAATCCTAATGTGAAGGTCATTGAAATCTTCGTTGAGTCTTCACATGAGATGATCGGTAGTACATTACACTCATAAAATCCAATATGTTTCTTGCTGTATTATGCATATAAATATCGTATATATGAGAGAAGTATTTTTTTTTTTTTGAAAGTTTATATATGAGTAGTTAATTTGAGTGTGCTGATAGAGTTGATTTGAGTCATTTTATTTTGTTTTATTGATAATTTATGAATATTTTAAATGGTCATATATAACTCACAGAGTTAGTTTTCATTTTTCTCCCTTTTTACCCCTTTCTAAGTTATAAGTTTCTATGTTGGTTTGCTTTCTTTTTCTTATCCTTCCTTTTTAATATCTTGACTTTGAATATGATCACAAGGGTAGATTTTTTCAAATTATGTAATAATTTATTATAAGAATGACATTTATGTAATAAATCATCAAATGGTCACTTACTAGTGATTAAGTTTTAAATTTGGTGACTATTCATTTTTCTTGACTTTGAGGTCACCTTAGAGTAATTTTAATTAAGTTTGGTTACTAAAATTTAATTTTCCCTTTAAAATTTAACAAGTTTTTGTTATTATGAGTGTGAAGTATTTGTCTATACTTAAATTCTTTTTACATAATTTATCTTAAATTTGTTCAAGTTTGAATTATTTTTTTAAAATAATATTTATGTCGGAGGTGCTCCAAACCTTCTCGATCCTAATTTGAGACGTGTTTGTAAAAAAAAAATTTATTCGTGGGACAAATGTGAAAAATGTACTCATCCCGAACTTATTCCATTGACATCTCTACTTGAACTGTCCAACATATGCTCTCCATCCTTGGTTATATGATGTATAAATTAATGGTTTTCTTTTATCCCATAAAAAACTAAGGTTGTTAAGCTTTGATGATGAATTGCCACAATGGTTGATTGTTAGGACCGGAAAAGATTGTTATTTTTTTTTTAAATATCAAGAAGGGAAAAAAAACGAAGGAACGTCAGTTTTCAAAAATAAAGGACACAATTGAACGAGCATCCTTTGTTCTCTGTGAACATTATTATTATTTTTTTTTAAAAAATAAAATTTATAATGATGTCACACAAACATGTATATAAATTTTACCTACAAATGGGTCATGACTATTACTTAGGAACCACGGACACGGGACATAAGTACAATATGACACGGACACTACGATATGAAGAATTTTAAAAAAATAGGACACGGACATGAACACGGACATGACAAGGATAAGAGAGATTATATTCACACATTGGTTTTTCGCACTTGCTCTCTACTTGATTTTTTTCATAATTAAAATAAAATTTGAATCCTAAAAATTAAAGTGGATTGTACTTATTCTTAATAATTGTGGGGGTACGTGTGTTTTTGAAAGATAATAGTGTCATTTTTTAATATATATATATAAAAAAATGAAGTGGAAGAAAATTGAGTCTGAATATTATAATTCAGTTACTCTTCTTCATTTGTTTTGCTTTTAAAATGAATTGGTTGGAATTTTACGAAAGGGTTGTTGATGTTTTAGATTTTTGTTTTCTACTTGTTTATTTATTTATTTTTGAAATAAAACTAATTTTGAATAAATTAAACTCACACCTCGAGTTTTGTCCTAATATCCCTCAAATGTATAATTTGTCAAAACCTTCACCCACACATCACACCAGAATAATGTCAATAACACAAGTTACTATGTAGTGAAATTACAATTTTGCTCATCAATATAAACAATCACATTTTATTAAAAAAAAAGGGTTAAGTGCATAAAAAACCTTTGTTATATACGAAATGTGCAAATACCCTGTGTTGTGCAATAAACCCCTTACATTTTTCAATTTGTGCAATTAAAGACAAATCTCAAAATTGAAAAAATTTGGACACTAAAATGACCAAACTCCTTATTTTATTTTTCAAAGAAAAAAAGAGATAAAACGTTAAATTACTAAATTACCTATCAACCTAATAAGGCATCATATCATCCAAAGAGATACCCAAAACCAAACAAAAGTAATCTAACCCATACTCGCTCAGAACCACGATCGTATCGGCAATGGAGGTTCATTGGTGGCGAACATGGAGGTTCATTGGAGAAGACCCAGATGGTGGAGATGGTGATTGGTAGTCGTGTTGAACTTGGTTGAAGGTCTGTGCGTGGTTATGGTGGGTGTTTCATGGCTTCACGATGTAGCTTTGGTTGTGGGTCTTCAATGGTGAAGGAAATCGGGTGGAAGAGACCCAGATGGTGGAGAAAATGATCGTGATGATTCAAGGTAGTGATGGTGTGCGTGGGAAGCCGTCGCTTCTCGGTTTCAATAGAGCTTGTCAGCGGCTTCAATGGTGGTTGTTGTGGGTTGTGCATGGCTTGGGCAGTGTTTTGAATAGCTATGAATTCCAGTGGTGGTGCTCTCGGCAATGGTGTGCATGGCATGCATGGTTGCTTGGCAGTAGCGGCGGGGCTTTGGGTTGTGACGTTGCTTGGTCTATTTCAATGGTGGGTGGTTTGTGCATGGGAAGTCGGCAAAGGTGCTCCGTTGGAAGATGAATTATGGTCATGGTGATGGTGGTGTTGCCGGATGGTGGGTCTTCCTTGGTCGGAGATGATGGTGTTAGAGAGAAAAACAATGATAGGGGTATTTTTGACTCACAAAAAGGGTATTTTAGGGATTTCAAAAAAGTATGACATAAGCAACAACTATTTTCCAACAGAGACATGAAATAAGGGGCAATTTGTTCCACATTTTGAAATTATATGAAGTTATATGCAGATACCAAATAACATGGCTGTTTATTGCACGTTTTCTGTATTGCGAGGATGTTTTCTGCAATAAACCCTAAAAAAAATGAAATAAAGTAAAATGACAAAATTAAATAATGCATAACAAATTAGGAGCGCACACGGTCCGGTTCGATTTATTTTGGTGTTTTTTGAAACCAAACCGTATAATTTGATTCTACTAAAAATGTAACCAAACCGAACCACAATTCCACTATGCACTAGTGAATTATTATATTATTATAAATTTTATAATCTTTTACTAGTAGTAGTATATATTATTAGTAAACCTACTCGTTACTTATTTATGTTTATTATATATATATATATAAACGGTCCAGTTTGTAAGAGATATGAAATCAGAACTGGAATCGAACCGTTAATTAACGGACCGAATTGTCGGTCGGATTTGATTTTCAATTATGACTCATTCTCTCGCCCTTATCACACATCACGTAATTTTCTTCATCAAAGGTTTTAACGGATACATGGTGCTCGTACGGAGGCTACCCGACGGCCACGTTATCGGTGACTGACAAGTGACATCAAACTTCAAAGGCATAACATCGATTGGGTCATGAGGCGGCGGTCGGCAACGACAATGACTACGGTGACATTCGCAGTGTCGACTATCAGAACTGTAAATTGCTTGACTAAACTTGTCACGCCCCCAAATTTCAATACCTGAAACTCTAGTCCGGCACTTTAATTCGGTGCGCAACTTGAAACACAACGTCCATCATATCGTACATTCATCCATATATCAATCCAAAAACTTACATATTACAATCAAAATGTGATCGTCTAGATCATCTATTACAAAAACTTTATCTGGAGACCTTATCCCTCATCCTGAGAGTCAACTATGCACAACAAAAAAAATTACATGCTAAGAAAATTACATGTAAACAGCCTCCACCGTCCTGTACCGCTCTTCCATTCACTCGGTACCTGAAAAATAAAATGGAGTGAGCTCAACAAGCTCAGCAAGAATTGCAAAACACTATCATTGCTCAACAAATTGACCTTGCCTTAAATTCCTATATATAAGGACACGTACAACAATCTTTGTCGATTTCATTCACAAATTTTCTTTCTTATGATAATTAAACGCTAGTTAATTATCATATTCACAATTAGTTCACACATAGGAACCGTGTTATCAGCAATTCCTTATTAAGCTAATCATCTCGATTAACTTAACATAACCTCACAGTGAGCCCCGGGCTCCCCTCCAATAGATGGCATGCTTAGCCAACAAGTGGTGCGCATCACATAGTCCCGGACTAAGGAAGCTCGCACATGTGGCTGGGCTTGTACGTCTACTAACCCAGATGGTCCCGGACCACGTCCACACAATAAGGGCACGCTTCGCCCAATGGCCATAATAAAAGGGTTGTACACACCCTATAGGTAGGTCCCTGACCATACCTCACAATTTCTTTAAGAATTTTTAACACATTTTCAAGATTTCAAGCTTTTAGAATTTACTAAATGCTTTTGACATTTAATAAACCAAATCACTCTCTTAATGTGATATCTAATCACATTAATTGAACACTTTAAGATTTCACCACCTAAGTCTTTTATAAACTTAATTATTTTAGCATAATTAAGTTCATTATGTCAAAATGTACGACTCTAGAGCTTTTCGAAATTTTTAGAACCTCAGGGGTATTTTTCCCTAACTCACTCTAAATAAAAGGAAACAAGCGTTATTTAACAACATAAAGTTTTATATAATTTATTAAATGCTATTCACATTTAATAAATTAAATGAGCGAATTGAGTGCATTCACAAAGCTTAAATCATCTCTAGCCGAACTTAATTCTTAGAACCAACTCTTCTAACATAACGAGTTCAAATGGGTTAAAACAATGATTTATAAAAATTTACACAATTTGGCGCCTTCGAGAATTTTTCCCTAGAACCAACTATTTTAGCATAATTAGTTCGAAATACAAAAACATAGAATCTCGGAAAATTCATGACTAATGGAACATTAGAAACATTTTCTCCAAGTTCTATTTCAGCCCAAAAGAATTCATTCAATTTCTTTTAAATGGCATTGGGCCTAATCTAAATTTCAGCCCAATCCATTGTCATGCAACCTTTTATAATGACCCCAAAACAAAGCCCAATTAGTTTCAACCCAATTCTTGCACATGGCAGCCCATTCCATAAGACTATCCAATTCACACTTCCATAAAAGGCCCAAAAGACATCAGCCCACCTCAAACTAACCAAATAGATTTACCATCTATATATATGCACAACCCACAACCATAACAGGCCACCAAGGTGACCGGCCACAGATATATATATATATATACACGCACACACACACTACCCAAATAACTGTACTACCAAAAATGACAACAAAACTAAACCAGGTCCTTCATATCTATTTAACTATATATATATATATATATACAAGCACATGCATAAACCCAAAGGAAAAAAATTCAGCATCACCCCATAATTATAAGCTAATCTTTTGCATTAAAGAACCAGTGCCTCTAAGCTTAACAAAATGATACCACTCAAGTGCTGCCATAACAACTCCATCAGATTACTATCTACCACATACATACGTACATAACACCCATATATATATATATATATATATACACACAAGCTACCAACCACTCACTTAACACCACATGCAAACCTTTAATTTGCATGCTCCTTCTCTTACACCAACAATATACCAGTAACATACCCACAAACATAAACCTAACATTATGTTCATTGGAAAGAAAAAAAAACATTAATTTAAACCAAAATCATTCTAATACAAAAAGAACAGCACTTAAAAGAAAATCAATAGATTTCATGTGAGCTCTAACAACAAAGAAAAAGCTATCAAAAATAACCAACTTAAATCATACATGCAGTTAATCAAATTCATAAACTGCCAACGAAATTCTTAAAGACACCAATTAGCTTCAACATGATATATATATATATATATATATATATATATATACATATATATATACACACACATGCATAGACCCAATCTTAGATTCTAGTCTAGCAACATATAAAATCTAAATCCAACATATATAATTCTGAAGCTATAAACTTTATATATATATATATAGAAAAACAAGGACAAGGTTCAACTTGCCTGCTAGTAATTGGGTCTCCTTCTCCTCTTCTTCTTCTTCTTCTTCTTCTTCTCTTCTTTTTCTTCTTCTCTTCTTCTTCTCTCTATTTCTCTCTCTAATCGAGCACAGTGATAACTCTCTCTCTCTCTACCGAAAGCCACCACTCCCCTTCTGTTTTCTTTTCTTTCCCACTCAACTTATGTACTAGCTTATGGTCAACAAATGAAAAAAAATTGCCAAAGGTGGACAAGTGTCACTTATGCATACTGCCACTACCATTGCAAACTTCCCTCACAAGACAACCATTTTCCTTGTTTCTATCGTAAAGCCTCAGGTGATAAAAGTGGGTATATTACTTATATAATTATACCACACATGCAAGGAACATGTACACCATTTGGCCATCATGCATATGACCTCCCCATCCTCCAATCAAGCTAAAGCTTCTGCCATTTCTTGCAATCTGAACCATTTAACATGAGCCTGCCCCATGCATCAGACCACCAACTGCTCCACATCTACTATGAAAAGACTATACATAAATATTTATGTAAATATATATATATATATATAGATAACCCATGTGCATCTCTACACATATAACCCTCCAATCTCCTAAAAATTACATTTGAATCCTAAGGAGATGAAGACAAAATAATTCCTAGTTTAGGGATGTTACATTCTACCCTCCTAAAAAGGAATTTCGTCCTCGAAATTTTTGAAATCATCAAGTCTTCATGATCCAAACAATAACTACCACAGGCATAAAAAAAAAACAATAACTTAGAAACCAATTTTTTTTTTTTTAAAACATCAAAAAGAGTGAATCCAACAACATATCCAAAATGTCAAACGTGCACAAGTTTTGCTACCATACAAAATCTAAGGATAATGTACAGAATTTGACGCGTGGCTACTTTCGTATTCTTGCTCTTCTGGGTCTGTCTCAATCTCATACTCTTCATTGGCCCTTCGAGTTTGAGTTTTGGATTCTTCCGAACTTGTTTTATATAGTTCGGAGTCTCTTTTGGATCTTTGGTTAACGCTAGGCTCACTATGAGTACTAGATTCTTGTGTGGGGTCCTTTATGGTAGGCCTTGGTATATTCCGCCCACACAATGGCGGAAAATCCCGAATACATGCAACCCGCCTCTTTTTAACGTAAGTAGAGGTTGGGTTGGGTGGAAGGGAAAGTGTATATTTGTTGTCCTCCATGGCTGCTGAGGCTTCCTTACCTTTTCCTCGATTTCCACCTTCCATCTACATAATTATCAAATAATCATCAATCTCAGAGGTCTATAAAAAAAAAATGAGAGGTAAACAACATTCAACAACCAATCTTTCATTGTGTTCATCAATTTGTATATAAATACACTTCCACAACTCAATTTATATACAAATTTTCTTGTGTACTATTGTACATTACTCATCACTTCATAAGGTAAAATCCATCAATCAACCCAAATATACATATATACATATATATATAGGTATATATATATATTGATTTTCTCATCTTGTACATGTACAATCAACAATAAAAGTGATCTCTACACAACGATATGCATAAATTCAGAACAATGCCAAAATCATATTTCATAGACATTGTTACTCACATAGTTCTCAATGTAGATTAGTGTGTCACTACACACTATCACATAAAAGTCACATGTTCACAAAGTTGACTAACTCTTCCATGTGCTTAACATCATCATCCATAAACAAAAATCATACCAAATTTGCAATAAATCCTTGTATTCCACGAAGGACAATACAAAGATCTAACATATCACTAAATCGTACTTTCCCTAATACTCACATAGGCTAAAACTCTTTTCTCGCTTGTCAATACCCAATAAGTTAATTCCCTAACTACTTGGACCTGACATATTGTAAGAGAAGTACTAATCAAAGAAAAATGTCCGGCCGGGCCATTTTTCGTCGTTAGCTCAACCCCGACAACCTGTCTTCCTTGTCCTCATACCTTCGGTTCTCTCAAACCTGTAATCACAACCAATTCTCCTTTCCCACATGAAATTTCTATATCAAAAATTTTCAAAGTTCTAGGCTTCTACAATTGGAGTATACCATGTCTCGTATATCTTAACTATGATATCTCTATCTAGACTCAAACCTCTAGTCTAGCTTACCAAATTCCTAAAACTTGATAGGTGATAATGATATGCCCTCATTTACATCATTATCCAGTCCTCGGAAGGTTCTCTCAATAATCCTACTAGGACAAGCACGACACACCCTATCAAGTGTCGTTGAGTGTCCAAGGGAAGTTGCAATAGATACATCACTATTCATATTTTCAGGTTCCAGTTCAAGTGCATTTACCAACTATAGTGAAATAATGACTACGTAGAATCTGAATCAAATATCACTTTAGCTATACTGCCATAAATAGCAAATGTACCTTCCATTGCAGGTGGTTCAGCATCCTGCTCAACTTTTGGGTACACAGCATAAACCTTTGTTCCCCCTTGCTGTTGTGGTGCTTGAACCCTCTGTTGTCCTTCCTTACGTGGTTTGGTACAGTAGCGGGCTATGTGTCCTTTTTCTTAACAGTTGTAGCACTGTCCATGAAACTGGCGAGGCTGAGCGTTTTGAGGTGCAGCTGGTACCAGAGTTGTGGACTGCTCACCTCCACCAACTCTTTGTCTTTTTGCTACTTGCCAATCCTGTCTAGCTCTCTGCCCCGCTTGGCTATGCATATCTTTTGGAGGTTGTTGCTGCTGTTGCCTCCTCAGATTATGCTGCGAGTTAAAACTACCTTTCCCCTTTTCCTTCTCTGCCGCCTTATGTTCCTTCCTTCGTTGATATTTAAGATTATCATGTTCAATCCTCATAGCACGCTCTACGACCCCTGCGTAACTATTTAGCCCTTGACTAATCACTAGCCTTCTTATGCTAGGAGTCAGTCCCTCTGCAAATCTTCTAGCCCGACTTTCCTCATCTGCAACCATATAAGGAGCAAATCGAGAGAGTTCTGCAAACTTCGCCTCATATTGACTCACCGTCAATGCTTCAGTTTCTTACTCCAGATGAATAAACTCAGCTGCCATTCTCTCCCTCACTGCACGTGGAAAATACTTATCATAGAATCGGTTCTTAAACTCATCCCAGTGCATGTGTGTGACATCTCCGACACTCCTAATTACGGATTGCCACCACTGTCGAGCATCGCTAGATAAACAGAAAACTGCTATCCTTCTTTTCTGTACTTCGGTGCAGTCCATAATTTCAAAGTACTTCTCCATGTCTTCTATCCACTTTTCTGTATCTAGCGGATCTGTAGCCTTGGTAAAGTCAATTGCTCCCAATTTCTTTATTTGTTGGACCAAGGTAATGACTTGACCCTGTCCCACTTCTAGGTTCGGCATTTGAACTTCCGGGTTCGGCATTTGAACTGCCTCATCCATCTGTTCCATTCCACGGCCGCCTCTTCCACGACCAGCGCCACCTTGTCGACCACGTCCTCTACCAATTCCAGACATCCTATTTCCATTACAGGATGTTAATATCGTTAGTCAAACATTTAACTATGCCTAAACTAGGAGAATGGTAAGGAAATAGATAGGATAATCAGTACATCTCATACAACTCCTATCTTAAAATCACTCCCACTAGCCTAGTAACTCGTAACCTAGGCTCTGATACCAAACTGTCACGCCCCCAAATTTCAATACCTGAAACTCTAGTCCGGCACTTTAATTCGGTGCGCAACTTGAAACACAACGTCCATCATATCGTACATTCATCCATATATCAATCCAAAAACTTACATATTACAATCAAAATGTGATCGTCTAGATCATCTATTACAAAAACTTTATCTGGAGACCTTATCCCTCATCCTGAGAGTCAACTATGCACAACAAAAAAAATTACATGCTAAGAAAATTACATGTAAACAGCCTCCACCGTCCTGTACCGCTCTTCCATTCACTCGGTACCTGAAAAATAAAATGGAGTGAGCTCAACAAGCTCAGCAAGAATTGCAAAACACTATCATTGCTCAACAAATTGACCTTGCCTTAAATTCCTATATATAAGGACAAGTACAACAATCTTTGTCGATTTCATTCACAAATTTTCTTTCTTATGATAATTAAACGCTAGTTAATTATCATATTCACAATTAGTTCACACATAGGAACCGTGTTATCAGCAATTCCTTATTAAGCTAATCATCTCGATTAACTTAACATAACCTCACAGTGAGCCCCGGGCTCCCCTCCAATAGATGGCATGCTTAGCCAACAAGTGGTGCGCATCACATAGTCCCGGACTAAGGAAGCTTGCACATGTGGCTGGGCTTGTACGTCTACTAACCCAGATGGTCCCGGACCACGTCCACACAATAAGGGCACGCTTCGCCCAATGGCCATAATAAAAGGGTTGTACACACCCTATAGGTAGGTCCCTGACCATACCTCACAATTTCTTTAAGAATTTTTAACACATTTTCAAGATTTCAAGCTTTTAGAATTTACTAAATGCTTTTGACATTTAATAAACCAAATCACTCTCTTAATGTGATATCTAATCACATTAATTGAACACTTTAAGATTTCACCACCTAAGTCTTTTATAAACTTAATTATTTTAGCATAATTAAGTTCATTATGTCAAAATGTACGACTCTAGAGCTTTTCGAAATTTTTAGAACCTCAGGGGTATTTTTCCCTAACTCACTCTAAATAAAAGGAAACAAGCGTTATTTAACAACATAAAGTTTTATATAATTTATTAAATGCTATTCACATTTAATAAATTAAATGAGCGAATTGAGTGCATTCACAAAGCTTAAATCATCTCTAGCCGAACTTAATTCTTAGAACCAACTCTTCTAACATAACGAGTTCAAATGGGTTAAAACAATGATTTATAAAAATTTACACAATTTGGCGCCTTCGAGAATTTTTCCCTAGAACCAACTATTTTAGCATAATTAGTTCGAAATACAAAAACATAGAATCTCGGAAAATTCATGACTAATGGAACATTAGAAACATTTTCTCCAAGTTCTATTTCAGCCCAAAAGAATTCATTCAATTTCTTTTAAATGGCATTGGGCCTAATCTAAATTTCAGCCCAATCCATTGTCATGCAACCTTTTATAATGACCCCAAAACAAAGCCCAATTAGTTTCAACCCAATTCTTGCACATGGCAGCCCATTCCATAAGACTATCCAATTCACACTTCCATAAAAGGCCCAAAAGACATCAGCCCACCTCAAACTAACCAAATAGATTTACCATCTATATATATGCACAACCCACAACCATAACAGGCCACCAAGGTGACCGGCCACAGATATATATATATATATACACGCACACACACACTACCCAAATAACTGTACTACCAAAAATGACAACAAAACTAAACCAGGTCCTTCATATCTATTTAACTATATATATATATATATATACAAGCACATGCATAAACCCAAAGGAAAAAAATTCAGCATCACCCCATAATTATAAGCTAATCTTTTGCATTAAAGAACCAGTGCCTCTAAGCTTAACAAAATGATACCACTCAAGTGCTGCCATAACAACTCCATCAGATTACTATCTACCACATACATACGTACATAACACCCATATATATATATATATATATATACACACAAGCTACCAACCACTCACTTAACACCACATGCAAACCTTTAATTTGCATGCTCCTTCTCTTACACCAACAATATACCAGTAACATACCCACAAACATAAACCTAACATTATGTTCATTGGAAAGAAAAAAAAACATTAATTTAAACCAAAATCATTCTAATACAAAAAGAACAGCACTTAAAAGAAAATCAATAGATTTCATGTGAGCTCTAACAACAAAGAAAAAGCTATCAAAAATAACCAACTTAAATCATACATGCAGTTAATCAAATTCATAAACTGCCAACGAAATTCTTAAAGACACCAATTAGCTTCAACATGATATATATATATATATATATATATATATATACATATATATATACACACACATGCATAGACCCAATCTTAGATTCTAGTCTAGCAACATATAAAATCTAAATCCAACATATATAATTCTGAAGCTATAAACTTTATATATATATATATAGAAAAACAAGGACAAGGTTCAACTTGCCTGCTAGTAATTGGGTCTCCTTCTCCTCTTCTTCTTCTTCTTCTTCTTCTTCTCTTCTTTTTCTTCTTCTCTTCTTCTTCTCTCTATTTCTCTCTCTAATCGAGCACAGTGATAACTCTCTCTCTCTCTACCGAAAGCCACCACTCCCCTTCTGTTTTCTTTTCTTTCCCACTCAACTTATGTACTAGCTTATGGTCAACAAATGAAAAAAAATTGCCAAAGGTGGACAAGTGTCACTTATGCATACTGCCACTACCATTGCAAACTTCCCTCACAAGACAACCATTTTCCTTGTTTCTATCGTAAAGCCTCAGGTGATAAAAGTGGGTATATTACTTATATAATTATACCACACATGCAAGGAACATGTACACCATTTGGCCATCATGCATATGACCTCCCCATCCTCCAATCAAGCTAAAGCTTCTGCCATTTCTTGCAATCTGAACCATTTAACATGAGCCTGCCCCATGCATCAGACCACCAACTGCTCCACATCTACTATGAAAAGACTATACATAAATATTTATGTAAATATATATATATATATATATATATATATAGATAACCCATGTGCATCTCTACACATATAACCCTCCAATCTCCTAAAAATTACATTTGAATCCTAAGGAGATGAAGACAAAATAATTCCTAGTTTAGGGATGTTACAAAACTTGCTTTGATTTTGGCTATTTATAATCTCTCTCTGCTTTTTTGTTTTGCCTCAAAAAGACCCAAATATGGAAATCTAATTTTGGGTAGCAAGTATTTGATGTTTGTGTCTGTAACTGTCAAAGAAAGTTTCTGTTCGAGGTCTTAGAAGTGAAGGCTCTTGTTGTTGTGAATGTGGTATATGTATCTCAGAGCAAGCAGTGATGTTCAAAGTGTAATGTACATATGGTAGTAATATGCTAATATGCCACTCTCACCCCTATGATTGAAATAAAATTACCCATCTTGTATCCAAACTTGAACTCTTTAGTGAATGACAATTGTTCGATAAAATGCATCAATTAATGTAGTTAACCCAGCTAGTAATATCTTATCGGAAAAAAAAAAAAAAAAGTAGCTAGTAATTCATGGCTCTTTGGATGAAATCAATAGTGGATCAGGTTCCGGAATTACTGTTGCTAGCTATCTTGTGATTTCATAGACCGGTGACTGAAATACCATTGAAGCAAATGAGTGTGAGTTATTGACAATGAGATAGACTGGGCTATGTTGTGATTTTAGTTTCATTAACCCAGGCTATGTGTTGCAGTTGTATCTAATTACACAGCGAACCTAACCATGCATGTAGTAATCCAACTGTCAAGAAACTAGGACGAATGGGTCTGTTTTGTTGAGCAAGCCTGCTGTTGAAAGAAAGAAATTCATTGACAATTTTTCATGTACCATAGAGCTTGCTAGTTCACATTTCAATTATTTAACTAAATTATGGTAATTTTGTTTCCACCTGAGCATGGTTTTGTAAGTAAGAGTTTATGTCATGGTATTATTTTTCGTGAAAACTACATTGCTCCGCTCTAAGTTAAATTGTAATTACGAATGACTTGCTTTAAGTAGTAGAGCTTTGCCTCGACCGACTTCATTCAATAGCATTCAATAATATGAAACATAGGATCAAGGGGGCTAAGATTCTTATATTGTTTGGCCAAAACAAGATGCTTAAACTGTAAATGACTCAAAAAAGCTGAGTATTGAAAACTATTTGCTGCTTTTATTTTCAGCCGAGATTAAACAGCATGAAGTGAAGAAGGCAATCCTTACTTCCTACTCGTCTATAATCTATGGGGTTGATATTTAATAGTGGACTTCAGTTACTTCAGTCTCCAGAAACTCTATAAATGGAGCATTTTTGCAGGTTTTTGACATTTTCATTAGTATTGTTCGCTGACTTGGGGGTTGCATTTTGGTAATTGTTCCTTTTCTACTCTCTTGTGCATCCAAAGCATAAACACACAAATTTTATTAGACTGGCAGATGATTATGGTTTCTCCTTGACATGTTATTGGCTCACTATGTTCTTAATTAGAACTTATTTTGAATTATTCATTTCTTGATTAAAATCCTGATTTCATACTATCTTTCACTTCAAATGCATCAGAGATCGTGATTGTTTTATTTTTTTCTTTTTCTTTATTTTGTTTTATTTATATTTCTGACAGGAAATTCCTTGGTGCTAACACCAATTAGCTCCTGCAAGCATAAAATCAAACTAGGACAGTTGCGTCTATTGGATTCTGACATTACTTTCTCTCACCCCCTCCCCCACCCAATCTTAATTTTAAAATTTTGAAATCGTTTGCAAAAACTTTAACCATAATTTTTCATTTCCAAACCTCAATGTCTCTCAGGAAACCCCCACTCCCTCGGCTCCTCCTTAACCAGGTCTCTTGCATGAGAAATGCACAACAAATCCTGCAACATGTAAATGTCTCCATTCATGATGGTGGTGCCCTTGTGCTGATGGGCACCAACGGTTCAGACAAATCCACTTTCTTGTGCATGTTGGCTGGATTCTCTCGACCCTCAGCTGGTGAGATCCTCTAGAATGGTCATTATATAACTGAATCAGGGGTTTTTCACCAGTACAAGCTTTAGGTCAACTGGCTCTCCCTCAAGGATGCCGTCAAAGAAAAGTTCACTGTCCTCGACAACATTCAGTGGTTTGAAGTTCTTGAAGGCAAGCAAGGGAAGTCTCTGCCTGCACTAGAGCTTATGGGGCTTGGAAGATTGGCAAAAGAGAAAGCAAGAATGCCTTCAATGAGCCAACGGAAAAGACTGCAGCTTGCAAGGTTGCTGCCGATTGATCGGTTAATTTGGTTGCTAGATGAGCCTTCAGTGGCATTGGATAATGAAGGGGTTAAGTTGCTGGAGCATATTATTGCAGAGCGCCGAAAGAAAGGAGGGATTGTCATTGTGGCCACACATCCGCCAATTGAGATTGAGGATGCAATGTATTTGAGGTTGCCACCAAGGTTTCCACGAAGAATGACTTTAGTTACATGCTTGATCGAGCTGGTTAGGGAATTGAATTGTGAATGTAATCTGCAAGAACTGGGATTGAACTAACTATAAGAGGCTTTCTGGAAGGTGCAAAAGTTTGGCAAGAAACAATAGCTTTGAAAGCTCTGACAGGGAGAATCGCAGTTACTTTGCTTGAGAGTAGATGGAAATTGTAGTTCATTGTTTGTTGCATTTCAGAACAGCATATATATATATATATATATATATATATATATAGAGAGAGAGAGAGAGAGAGAGAGAGATGGAAATTGTAATACATTGTTTGTTGCATTTCAGAACAGCACACATGTATATATTATTTGTTGGTGATTTCATGTAATATTTTGCTGCATTGAAAATTATTCTGACAATTTTGGATTTGAACTTCCGAAATTTGCATTTATTAGGGTAAATTAATTGGTCGGTCGGTTGCATGACAAAAAGGAGAATTGATTAGAAAATTCTCAGTTTTGGAATGTTTACTGTTCTCAAGTAAGTGGGAATGTTGACATTTTTGACAAATTCCCATTCCACCTTGTAGAAATTCTTCCAGGTTGACATTAATTTTGCCAAGAATGAATTCAGACATTGATAATGGCCAAAACCTTATTTGATTGCATTTTGAAACTGCAGCAAAATCAATATATATACATATATATAGTCCAGTATAGCTGTAATGATGCCTGATATTGTAATTATAGAAGCAATACATATTAGCTTTAACTAATTGTTGGGGTAATTGCCTTTAACTCATATTTTAGTTTCTAGTTTTTTATTTTAATCAGGTTCTGTTTCCATAAGATTGTGTTTGAAAGTTGGATTCCTTGGATAGTGAAACCTTTGAAATTTTCCAAACGGCACTCTTGTTGTTGGGAACAGGGGATTAAATGACTCAAATATCCTCAATCTTTTCCCTTTATAACTTGTCATGCCATTATTATACCTAAATGATCTGAATACGCTTACACCATGCCACCCATGACCCAACCAACCAACCAACCAACCTGAAGAAGTAAGGCCTAGCTTGGATTGGGAATTGGAAAGAAAAGAAAATAAAAGAAAAGAAAGGGAGGGATAGTGTTTTTTATGTTTGGTTTGTTAAAAAGGAGAGAAAAGAAAGGATTATAAGTGATTTGAAGGGATAGTTTATCCCTCCAAATCTCTCATATGCTATTCTCCCAAAAGTGAAAAGATTTGAAGAAAATGATAAGGTTTAAGTAAAACTTTCCTAATATCAAAACTAACCCTAACATTTTTAAAGACAAATGAGCATAACAGTAAATATAAAGGGATATGATAATAAATTGGTTAAAATACTTTCTTTTCTTTTCTCTTCTCTCCTTTAAATTTTCTAAACAAGATGTTATTTTTTCTTTTCTTTTCTTTCATAATTTATTCAAACATGTACAAAAGTTATTGCTATCATTTCTTTTCTTTTCTCTTCTCTTCTCTCCTCTCGTCACTAATGTTATCATTTCTTTTCTTTCTTTTCCTATTTATCCAAAGAAAGCTTAAGTAAAAAGGACAAACAAGTAAAAGAAAAAGAAAAACAGGGCAGATAAATAAATGGCTTACAAACACAAGAGAGCAGTAAGACAATCACTGAAAAAAGACACAAAATAGATTAGTAGAGAGCGTATACACAAGATTTTTTTCTTCTATTAATTTAATCATTTTTCTGGTTCCTTTTCCTTTGTTTGGGCAATTTGGAGAGATATGTCCTAACTCATTACAGATGTAGCATCTACATTCTGTTTTCTTTGAGGTAGAATCTTTTGGAGAAGATTTTTTCTTCTTTCTGATGTACTTCTTCGTTTTTGAAGGAGCTTTATCATTTTTCCACCTTTTCCAACGAAAAGTTTTCTTCTTAAAACTTTTAGTTTTGGGGAATTTTTTCTTCTTCTTCTTGTGATAGGTTGTATTAAATCCTATCTTCCAGTTTTCTTTTAATATGTTGTCACAACATTGTTGTCCCTGTTTGGAACAGGCAATTTGATTTTTAACATTCTTTTTAGCTTGAATTTCAAGACATCTATCCATGATTAATCTTAGGACATAGTTTGTCCTAAAACCTAGATTATCTGTTTTTCCTAAGTTTTTTAGGAAATCTGGATAGCCTTTGTTAGCTAATTCATCCCATGGATGGGGTAGCTTGTTGAAGAAATGTTCCAACCAGAATTGGTTTTTTGGTGGATTGACCAAGAAATAATATTTCTTGTATAATGTAACAAATGTGTCGTATTGACAAATGTCACATAGTTCCAGTTTGGATAATGCATAGTTTGCATCTTCCTGCAAATTTTCTTTTCCAGAAAATCCGCACATATGTTCTTTTATGATTTTTGTAAACTCTCGAAGTATTTCTTCGAAAGATTTGAAATCACTAAGAAGGCTAGCTTTTAGGGCTTTTCCTTCTTCAGTCTGGTCCCATTGGCGGAGCCAGGCTAAAACATCACCTTACAGGGTTGCTGCAATGTAATCCAGGAATTTTTCTTTATTCCAGGTCGTTCTATAATTAGTGATGAGAATGGACAAGGATTGTGCCCAATCATCTATGGCTTGTTCCTGATCTTTAAATGGAACATGAGAAAGATCAAGATATGTACCATTTTGTGCCACATTAATCTTGTTCAAGTCGTCTCTTCGACTCAAACTCGGTTTTGGATCTGAAGTTCCTTCTTCAGTCCTTGTGGGGAAAACTTGTTCTTCTGAGACTCCATAATCTCCGAAAAACTCTGGATCTAAAGGTTCCTCAATTTTTCTTTTTGATGACTGAGGATTAGAAGTTGAGGGATTTTCTACTTCTATTTCTTCATCGAAATCAGTAGATGTGGAGTCATCTACTTCGGGTTTAGAGGAATCAGTTGAATTATTAGTTGTGGTTGCAACTATTTCTTCATTTTCTGATTCGGAATCAGATATTAGGTTTATCTGACAATTGAAGTGATCTAAAATCTCTTCATTTTTTAAGGAGGTTTTCCTTATGTTTTCTAAAATCTTTTCTCTTTCTTCTATGGTTAGAGAGGGATCTTTATAGATTTGTCTCCAGTAATCAAGAATTTCAACTATATTATCGTATTCTTGTTTATTAAAAAGATTTGTTTCTTTTTTATGGAACATCAGAATTTCTTCTGTTTCATAGTAAAGATTTTTTGTACCTGAAGTATATTCTTCTGGATACAAAACTTTTTCCTGTTTTAGGTGTTTTAAGGTTTCTATTAATTTTGTGAGTTCTTGACTTTTTTCTGAGAAATCAGAAAGATCAAGGACTCCTTGAAGATAATCGATCCTGTTATCGATTTTTTCGAGAAGGAGGTTTATATTCTCGAATGATCCATCAATCATCAAAGCTGTTGATGTTTGATGTTTTTGGAATTTTTTATTCCAAGATGATACAATATCTATAAGAGAATTAACACTAGAACTGATCTTATTTAGATCGTGTTCTTCACTTTTCTTTATATGGACACTATGATTATAATCATTTGTATCTCTTCCTAACCAGCTACAGATACAATCCCATTCTTTTTCTTCGGTCATTCTGGATTTTTATGGGTTCTTAAGACCTCTCGCAGACTCTAATGGTTTTAAAACAAGGCTTGACAAATGTCCTAACGTCTCCCAGACAACGGACTAACAAGCAACATAAAACCAGTATGCAAGCGTATGAGATTTATAAAAACCAGAAATGTAACAGGAGAAAAGAAACAGATTATATAGTGACTGAATAGAAATTACATAAAGAGTTACATACACTGATAGCTCAGTTATATTTTAAAAGAAGCAGAAACATAAAACTTACAAGTCAAGCTTCGTAACAAAGCTCTGATACCATTTACAAACAAACACGGAAGCTTTACAAACACAAGAGAGCAGTAAGACAATCACTGAAAAAAGACACAAAATAGATTAGTAGAGAGCGTATGCACAAGATGTCCTTAAGCTTCAGCCTTCGTCTTCTTTTATAAGCGAGGATGACTGGAGACCGGAGGCTGCAACAGTAGTCGGTGCGAAATACTGTAGCAGTACTGTAGCCTTTTTAACTTTTGATCCGATAAATCACTGTTTGCTTTTTGTCGTTATCTGCCGACGCTTGCTTTTACTGTGGCGTTACTATAGTCTTTTTGACTTTGCTGTTGGATACTGTTTTAGAATCTTACAGCGATTTTGGATAGATCTCTTGTCGTGTGCTGGATTTTGTTGCAGTCGTTTGAGAGATCTGAGTTTGACTTCATTAACCTTCCATCTGGTTGATGAGATTATGAAGCTCATACTCGTCAAGGACTGGTGGAGTTTCAGGCCTTTGGGCATCATCAAGTGGTAGATCATTAAAATAATCTTCCATCTCGGCTGAGTGAAGGATCTCCTGAGGAAGATCCATCTTGAACTCTGAAATATCTTTTAGAAGCTTTTGTGCTTCTTCAAGATGCTGAGCTGAAAATGAAGGAAAATCGATGCTTAGGTCTGTAACAAAGATCCTTCTTCCATCAGTAACCATAATCAATGTTTTTGATGTCCTTAAAATAGTAAGAGCATTATTCTTAAGCAGAATTAAGCTCTGAATAGCAGGAACAAGCCATAGATGATTGGGCACAATCCCTGTCCATTCTCATCACTAATTATAGAACGACCTGGAATAAAGAAAAATTCCTGGATTACATTGCAGCAACCCTGCAAGGTGATGTCTTAGCCTGGCTCCGCCAATGGGACCAGACTGAAGAAGGAAAAGCCCTAAAAGCTAGCCTTCTTAGTGATTTCAAATCCTTCGAAGAAATACTTCGAGAGTTTACAAAAATCATAAAAGAACATATGTGCGGATTTTCTGGAAAAGAAAATTTGCAAGAAGATGCAAACTATGCATTATCCAAACTGGAACTATGTGACATTTGTCAATACGACAAATTTGTTACATTATACAAGAAATATTATTTCTTGGTCAATCCACCAAAAAACCAATTCTGGTTGGAACATTTCTTCAACAAGCTACCCCATCCATGGGATGAATTAGCTAACAAAGGCTATCCAGATTTCCTAAAAAACTTAGGAAAAACAGATAATCTAGGTTTTAATAAGATTTCTTGCGTATCTAAGAGAATCTTCGAGAGGGTTTTCGAG
This sequence comes from Cornus controversa, assembly GCA_026545225.1. NCBI lineage: Eukaryota > Viridiplantae > Streptophyta > Magnoliopsida > Cornales > Cornaceae > Cornus > Cornus controversa. The sequence continues at coordinate 42,739,431 of CM048851.1, forward strand.
ATACTCTTCGTTGGACATGTCTTTCATGTACCAAATCTGATATGGTTAGAAAAAATGAGTTTTTTCTCGCCATCCAATTGAGCTAGAGATCCACAGAGAATACGTCTTGTTGTAGTGCAAATGACTAGTACATTTGTAGATCATGGACTTGATCATTGCTGGAAGAGTCGTATCTGGATAATGGGATAGGATGATTAGTTTGTTTACTATACCCCAATCAAGCATTTCTCGTGGCCAGGCTAGGAATGTTCCTAGACTAAGTTTTGGAAAACCATCTTTCAGATTGATATATGTATGATTTTCAACATAAAAATTTACAATGACAGAAAGACTATCTTCAATCAAATATTTTATTTGTATGAAGATATGCTCTGGCAAGGTTTTCTGAACTTTTTCGTAAAGACAAATTCCTTTTATCTTTTCAAAAAGAGGAGAGGTAAAATCTTTTTCAAGGTGTTTTGAAAGTAGAAGATACCATTCACATCTGTCAAGGGAAAGTTCTTTTTCCCAATCAATTTGTAAAACCAAATATTTGCAAATATCTTTAAAGAAAAGATATCCACTATGAATCTCTGCAATTTGTTTTGCAAGAGTGCTTAGTGAGTTTCGAAAAACTTTTCTTTGATCTGTAACATGGGATTTCCATGCCAGATTGAGATTGTCATATAGACTTTGGGGAATTCCCGGATTAAAAAAGTCAGATATCTCAGCGGTATCTGTTTTGCTGAAAAAAATTTTGGCAGCAATTCCGACATTGAAGAAAGCTTGGCTAGCTTCTTCATAGGTTTCAAAGGTCTTGAAACAAGCTCCTTTGAAAGTATTGGTTTGCTTATAACAATCAAACCATGTAGCATAGATTCCTGGTTGAAATCCTGCGAAAACTACGAACCATTGGTTTATGGACGTAGGGGGTGCTGGTTGCACCAATGACTTCTTCAAGGATGGTGCCTTTTTAGCAACTGTCACCCATTCGTTGACTTTTCCTTTTCCTTTTTCTTTATCCATGATTTCTGCTAAGAAAATCAGCCAGAAAATTATTAATTCCTTTAAGATGTTCTACTTCAAAGGAATAAAGAGAGATATTATTATACCATTTAAGTCTTCTGCCATCTAGACAGTTTTTCTTGGTAATAAGAAAATCTCTGACAGATTGATTATCTGTTCTAATAATAAAATTTTCAGGATCAAGATAAATATGGAATCTTTTTAATGCCAATTTAATTGCTAAAAGCTCTTTTTCAAAAATGATGTATTTTTGTTCATTTGATTTGAACTTTCCTGAATTGTATCCACATATCTTTTCTTCTTTTTGAAGTTTTTTAGAAAGTGGTCTCTTTAGTGCTCGGATTGAATGATGTGCTTCATCATCATCATCTTTTTGAGGCCATACGTCTTTTCTTATGGCTTTTAGAACACATCCCCAGCAGAGTTCTAAGGCATCTGTTTCTAGGATTAGTTTATCTCCATTTTGTGGAAAATAAACGTCAGGAATATCTTTGAGATCATGTTTAATCTCTTGGATAAGATTAGAATCTTGAGTGGTCCATTCAAAAGGTTGATCCTTTTGGAGTTTCTTTAAGAGAGGAATTTCTCTTTTTGAAAGATTCTTAATAAAATTTCTTACATAATTAAGAAGACCTAAAAAACTTTGAAGTTGTTTTTTGTCTTCCATATTATTGGGAAAATCTTTTATTTTTGAGATAATATGTTGTTGTAACTTTATCCCAGTAGAAGTTATTTCTAGTCCTAGAAAATCTATTCTAGTTTGTTCTAGATTAATTTTCTTAGGAGATAAAATAATTCCATGTCTTTGGATTATTTTACAGAATAACTTTAGATGACTTCGATGTTCTTCTTTGGTTTTAGAGAAGATCAAGATATCATCTATATAAACTACACAGAATAATTTGAAATTATGAAAAATGGAGTCCATCCATCTTTGAAAGATCTGTGGAGCTGTGTTAAGACCAAAGGGCATTACTGTCCATTAATAATGTCCAGTGGGCGAACTGAAGGCTGTTAATGGCTTAGATTGTTGGGTTAACTTAATTTGCCAAAATCCGGATTTGCAATCGAATTTACTAAAGATAGTAGAATCTCTTATCTGGTTAATAAGGACTTCTTTTTTAGGTATAAAATAACCATCGAATTGTAAATATTGGTTTAAACGTTTATAGTTTATAACCATTCGTGGTTGCTTTCTTATTATTTCGCTATGGTTTCTTACCATAAATGCGGGACTAGAGTGAGGGCTAGTTGTTTTTTCAATTAGCTTTGTTTCGAGAAGAGTTTTGATTTGTTGATCAAATTCTTCTATATCCTTTTTAAGATAGATCATTGGTTTGACCCTAATAATGACTTCGGGTTAGCAAAAGATTAGGGTTTGCACTCAAAAAAAGAATTAAGGCTCCTTCAGAGGGATGGGATGTTTCTAAGGGTGGTTACCCCTCTCTGTGAAAGATGATCCCTCCAAAATAAGGGATTCCCTACAAATCCAAATAGCCTATGGTCCGGGAGTATGCAAAAATTTCTCAGGAAGATCATCCAGAGCCGATGATTTCGTTTCCTACAAAATCAACAGCCCTTTGAGTATTACTCGTGTCTATTGTTGGATGTAATATAGATTTTTGTGTGTGTGTGTTTGTTGGATTGGCCCATCTCCAATCCTTCTTCTTCATCATCGTCATCATCATCAACTTCATTATAAGAGGCAGTGATGATATATATTTTGAGTGGATCATGCTGGCATTAAGAATCAGATCCGTTTATTGGCGGGGCAACCCGGAGGGTCAGTGGGAGAAAGATATTGGTTCTTCTCTCATATGCAACTGTTGTTGCAGCCATGGCGGTGGGATATTCTCTTGCCTGATCAACAGCAGCTCTGAGCCAAACCATTTTACCTTATATATATATACATTAATACATTCATACATATATTTTGATTTATGAGGTTTTGTGAAAAAGGTCTTTGTATGCATTGATGGATAGAATTTCTTTAGTTTGGTAACGGAAGTAGAGCAACTCTATATATGAATTTAGAACTGGTAGTGTCAAGTTAAGTTTTTTTGAGTTGGTGATTTTTTGGTATCTATGATTTTGGTAAAAAGGTTATTATAATAGATAATGATAATAAAAAGAGCTATTATGCAAGATAAGATCAAAAATGTAGTAATGGTTAACTGAAGTGTTTACTCGAGAAGAGATGGCATTTCCACATTAACCTGGTAATGTAAATTATGGAAGCAAGTTGCACAAGAAGAGTGAATATAGTTATTATGGAGAGGTCTTTGTAGATAATTAATTGATGCTAACACCAAAATCAAAATATTATTAGGTAGATGGAGTAAAATATTATTAGATAGATGGAGTAATTAGGATGCTCCAAAAAAAAAAAAAACTTTTGCAAATTACTAGAAATATAGAAAGAGAATTGTATTTATTGAACTTTATGTAGTTTTCATATTTCGTTGCGTCACCGCCGAAGATGGCACAATCGGCTTCATTCTTGGTGGGTAATCGTCAAAATAACTTTCACGTTTTATATATATATATATATATATATATATATATATATATATTATGCAGATAATAAAAAAAGAAAAATATGACAGCCCAACTCAAGTTCAATTCATCGACTCTTACTAGCATCAGTGTGTCAAAGTCGCTAATTTCAACGACCTCCTTTTTTTATTTTCAAATTAGTTTTCACTCTAACGAGCAACTTTCGGTCTTACCGTCGCTCCAACAAGTTCGCTCTTTTGCATTAGTTTATTTGTATGTGTTCGCAGTCACCGTTGGTAACATCACTAAATTGATTTCACGAGTCATAGCATTTGTGTGTCAAAGTCACTGATTTCAAAGAGCTCTTTTTTTATTATTTTCAAATCAGTCCGAGCAGCTCTTTAAGAGCTCCTTCTTTGTATTTGTTTGCAGTCATAGTTGGTAACATCACCACATTGCTTTCGCGAGTCGCATTCAAGATTTTGTCTCTAAACTCAAGTTGGCTTCATATAACTCACCTTGAGTTTGCTGGCTGTTAGATTATATTTTCTTACACATTCTCTTAAATTATCTAGGACTAAGATTTCTTGTCTCTTAAGTTTTCTTAGCCTCTAAGATCAAGATTATGTGCCTATAAATAAGTCTTTATGTATTGTTCACAACATTAATTCAATTCAATTCAATACATAATATTTCTAACACAAATATTCAATTATATCAGAATCAAAGTAATATAGAATTGTAGAGTTATTCCCGTATATATAACTAGGGGTCATTTGATCCAATCCTGATTCCAAAATTATAGGATTGTTATTTTACGGTTCTAATTTGAATTTTTTTGAAATCAAACTGAACTATTTATTAAATATATTTATATATTTTAAAACAAGTTTCTAAACCTAAGTCATTTCATAACGTTGCTAGCCACAATCATCCCCAGTTCCACTAGTCATTGTGGAAGAACAAAACATATGATCGCCTTATATGTTATATTATATATATTTTAAAACAAGTTCCAAAACCTAAGTCATTTCAATAACCCAGTGCCACTGGCCACCTCCTCTCTCTCCCTCTGTGTTCAAGCATCCCTTAGTTTCGCTAGTCTATGGATAAAAAAAACATACGGTAAACATCATTGACACCCCTTGAGGTATTGTCACGCGGCTACAACTTTGTGTAATTTTGTCATCAACACCCTAAGATTTTGCCGTATATCACATACACCCCCTCCTGTCAAAAGTAGACTATGTCAGACCACTTTTTGATGGTGAAAAGACCATGCTACCTTTTGACTTTTGACTTAACCTTTTTGAATACTAAAATTACTTATTTAACCCTATCTAATAAACCAAAATGCCCCCAACTATGCCCTATTATTATATACTCACTTCACTATTATTACATTATATACACACACACACATATATATTTATACATATACATGCTACCAACCACAACCACTACCACCACCACCATCAATTTCTCTGTATACACACAAACGTATTTATATACACACACATATATGTGTATCCACCACCCAAAATAGCGGTGCCACCACCACCCCAACCCCACATGGCGGCGCCACCATTACCACAATCACCACCACCACCATCAACTTCTCTCTATACATGTCACGCTCCGAAATTCGGACCGACCCAAATCCTGAATGTGAACCCTTTCACTTAACCCTGTGAACGACCTTAACCACACTCATGCGATAGTATCAAGCTTTCATACTATTCTGTCATGTCCCGAAATCCAGACTGTCGAGACTCCCTCGGTCTAACTCCGAATTTCTAGAGTAAACTCGTCTGTTAACCCCAACAAACCATTTCCTATTCCTCATATACCGCAGAAGCTTACTTTTCAAATGCACACGTATGTACGTGCACTGCAGACCTTACAAACCCTAATGGGCCCCACAAACATCCCCTTGCATCTCTCTACAATAATACAAAATTCATGTATTTCGATGAATCGAAATGATGATTTCGATGCATCGAACATGTATCGAACATCTATCGACCAAAACACACTCTCGGGACTTTTGACATTCCAAAATCCTGCAGATTTTTTGATGAATCGTTCTTTTCGTTTTGATGTATCGAAATGGACATTTTGATGCATCGAAATGTCCGGACTGATGCACCTGCAGAAAATGCTGCAACCTCTCACGTTGCTCATTTTGAGCTTAGTCTCATTCTATCATCTTAGAATCTCTTATACATGATTCATAACATAAATGAAAGGTACCAACATCAATCACATAATCTAAAATCATACCTAGGATAAAATCATACATCAAAAGGATCATTCTCTTTTACATCCATATTTTACTCGAATTGAAAACATCCATTCAATGAACCAAGTGCTACACAAGTGATCTATATAACCAAATCCATTGCCTTATCATTTACACAAAAGCTCATGATCCAAGCATACATCAAGTTACATTTGTCCCAAAATATAACTACAACTCAAATGAAGTCTCATGGCACAAGCCGGCATGGATAGCCATAATATATACAATGTCCAAAATAGAGCAAAAAGTTACAAGAGTTCCACTTGGACACTCAAGTCCTATCTGTTATCGGCGCCTTAGGAAAAATGGGTGAGCACCACGGTGGCTTAGTAAAGATACCTTAACCCACCTAAGTATCGACTCGACACGACCTACAAGAATGCATGTCACTACATCACACGTATCTTTCAACATACATCATGTTTGTTCACAACAATACATATATATAAGAATGCATTAAACACGTATCATGCTTCACAACTTAAAATGAAAGCAAAATCATACACTTGTCTCTCCCTCTTGAACTCAACTCGATACCTTAACATGATTGTTGACCAACTATGTGACCGAGACACTTCCCACACAATTTCAACACTGCCACCGAGTCATCATATACTCCAAGGTGGGTAGGTGATTTCGAAATTCATCACCGAGTCATCACATACTCCGAGGTGATTAGACCATTTCAAGCTTTTTATCGAGTCGTCACATACTCCGAGGTGATCATATGGTTTCGGAATAAATCATCGAGTTATCACATACTCCGAGGTGATTAGACCGTTTCAAGATTTTTACCGAGTCATCACATACTTCGAGGTGATTATATAATTTCGGAATAAGTCACCGAGTCATCACATACTTCAAGGTGATTAGATTGTTTCAAAATTTTCACTGAGTCATTACATACTCTAAGGTGATTAGACCGTTGACCTTCACCGAGCATTTGTTGCTCCAAGTGAACAGATTATTCTACCTACTTTCCCCGTTCTCCTTATAACGGCCATATACATGCATTTCGAACAAATATGGGTCAAGCATTTAAAATCCATGATTCACAATACATAAACTAGTTATAAAGGAACATAACATACATTTCATCTCCACAAAATCACACATATAATTACCTATATATGTAAACCCTAGCATAAGTCGCATATACTTACAAAATTCACTTAAGCACATATTTGTCATGCTTCACCAATGCACACATTTTCTATATAAAGATAGCATGTATTTAATCCACAAAACATCATATAATGTAAACATGCTCATTTAACACATTTCACAAAGGTGCATAAAAACCTAGCATATAAGTGTACATGCTAATTTCTCTTACTCATTCACCTCTCATATCATGCATACTACCTCTACAGCCTCGAAATCACTGTCTCTACTCTCTAAACATTTCATCTAACCATTCCCAAAAATAAATATTTTCAGAAATTTTTTGAATTTCTGTGCCCACTTAAGCTTTCGTGCCCCAATTTGACCAAAAAGTCAAACTTCTTAAATCTTCCGAAAACTTACCAAAACCCTTCAAACACTTCCAATACATGTTTCCTACATTCAAAACATGTTAAACACCACTCGAAATGCATCCATGATAATTATGATGCGAAAATGCAAAACTGGCCAAAATTGATCACGGTCTCTAGAATACACACATACACACACACATATATACATATATATACATATATGTGTATCCACCACCCAAAGCAATGGCACCACCACCACCCAACCATCCCAACCCCACACCTAGCGGCGCCACCATAACCACAGTCACTACCACCACCATCAATTTCTCTATATAAACATAGAAACGTATACATATATATATACACACACACAAACACACACATATATTTGTGTATCCAAAATTTTCAAATTGTTTCTACTAATTTTCTAAATTTTCGTTGATGCAGAAGCATTAGATTCTTTAGAGCTCCATGCATCTTCACCTCCATTAACTGATTCCGAAGAACACACATCGTTTTCTAATTTAGCGTTCTCCATCAATAAAGTTTGCTCTATTTGGGTCACTTGCTCTACATTGGCACGCAACAACTGAGAATATAAAAATAATTATAGTATAATAGATCGAGTAATGAAAAGATTGATTGATCGTTGGGTCCTCAAAAAATCGAGAAAAATCGAAGAAAGAGAGTAGAGAGAGAATTCTAATCTATGAGTCGCTTGTGACGGATTGAGAGAAGCAAGAATGAGGTGGACGAATTTAGAAAAGGGTAGTCTATCCATTAGTTATTTATGTAGTCTATTATCATTAAATTTTCAATTGGTGGCAGTGGTTGGTGGTGGTGGTTGTGGTTGTCTTTGTTGTTGGTGGCAGTGGTTGTCGTTGGTGGCGGTGGTGGTTGGAGGAAGGGATGAGAGAGAAAGAAAGGTTGTGGTGGCTGTAGTTAACTGGTGGTGGTGTTTGTGGTTATGGTTGTGGTTGTGGTCGGTGGCGGTGGTGGTTGGAGGAAAGGATGAGGATAAAGAAATGGTGGTGGTTGTGGTTGGTGGTGGTGGTGGTGGTTGGAGGAGGAGATGAGATATAAAGAAGCAGTGGTGGTGGTTGTGGTTAACTAGTTGTGGCTGTGATTGTGGTTGTGGTTGGTGGCGGTGGTGGTTGGTGTTTTGGTTTGAGTTTCTGATTGTGGTTGAAGAGGGTAGAGAGAGAAATGGTGGGATATAATCATGAGGGCATTTTTATCATTTTTTAATTCTAATATTTTTATATTAAAATTCATTTAAATAATTAGGGGCAATTATGACATTTCATTTATTAAAAAATTAAAAATTCTAACAGGGGGTGATGGTGACGAAAAATCACAAAGTTGTAATTGCGTGATAATACATCAAACCTTAGGAAGTGTCAATGATATTTATCCAAAAACATATGATTGCCTTCATCTTCATTTGGCAAAGAAATTATGTGAGCTCCCTAACATGTCAATTCCAAGCACTTGTCCCGCATACGCAACAAAGGAGAAGTTCATACCATATTTGGATGATTATGTCTCTCATTTTAAGATTAATCCTATGTACCGATGATTAGTTGAGTTTGCAAGTTATGATGACATTACAAAAAAGATGAAAAGTTCAGACAAAAAGTGTTACTCTAATGAGATATTGTCATCCGAATGCCCAATGCTTGGGATTTGAGTATTTGATTTTTTTATTTTGGTGATTGATGATAAGTTGCTAATTTAAATTTAACTTTTTATTTTTACTTTGAAAAAATTACACTGACCTCCCATGTAAATAGGTGATATAACAGATATCTCCCATGTAATTTCAAAAATAACACCGACCTCTCTTGTGAGTGTACCTTTTGTAATACTGACCTCCCCTGTCAGTGTTGTAAGTACGAAAATTGATGATGTCATTCTATATTTGAGCTGAAAATTCCAAAATCTCCCTAAAATGTATAAAAGGACTTAAATACCCTCGTTTAACATATTATTTAGGGACAATTTTGCCCCCACTATTCATCATCTTCTTTCCCAACAAAATACAGCACTGCATAATATATATATATATATATATATATGATTGAAATTAGGTTCCTTTCTCGTGATTTTTCACCTTCAATCTCGCATTTCTGTCTAATTTTTTGTTTTAATGTAAATTTTATTTTATTTTTCTATTTTTAGGTCCAACGAATTACACCACCTTAGATCTGTGTATTTGTGTATATGAATGAAATTGAATTTGTATCAATTCCTTTAGTTTCCTCCAATTCTTCAATCACGGGTGGGTCTAAATTCTTCAAGAATTTCAATAATCCACACTTGCAAGATAAGATTTTTGAATTGCATTTCCCATCAAAACCATTTCCTGAACAAAACCCATTTCTCATATTACTTGATCTCCCTCTAAAATCACATAGGAACTGAAACAAACCCTTACAGTGAAACCCATATTGCAAGACCTTGAACCCAAAACCAAACAATGAAAAAGACCCCACAGTGTGAAACACCCAAACACTATAAACCCACATCCAAGATCACTCTTCTGATTTAAAAAATTCAAAGATGGATCGCTCAGTGACATTGTTGAGAGGGAAGCCAAGAGTGAGGTGGGAAAGGTGCGAGAGAGAAAGAGACGGTGAGAGAGGAAAGAGAAAAAAGGGAAGTGGATTGTGCTGGCAGTTGTGGCTAGAAGTGGTGGTGAAGGTTGATTTGTGGTGAGCGAAGCCAAGAGTGAGGTGGGAAAGGTGAGGGGGAGAAAGAGAGGCGGTGAGAGAGGAGAGAGAAAAAAAAATTGGGTTATGCCAGCAGTTGTGGCCGGAAGTGGTGGTGAGGGAAACCAAGAGTGAGGTGGGAAAGGTGAGGGAGAGAGAGAGGTTGAGACGGTGAGAGAGGAGAGAGAGAAAAAAAGTGGGTGGAGAGAGAATTTGCAGAGAAAGAGAAGAGAAGAAAAGAGATAATTGGGAAAGGGGGATAGAGAATTTGTAGAGAATAGAAGAAAAGAGATAATTGGGAAAGGGGGAGAGAGAATTTGCAGAGAATCGAAGAAAAGAGATAATTGGGAAAGATGAGGGAGAGAGAGATGGTGTGAGAGGATAGAGAAACAAAAGTGAAAAAGGTTAAAATGAAAGGGTAGATTGGACTTTTCACATTATCAGATTTGTTCAAATAAAATATAATAAAAAGTATATGGGTATAATTATCTTTTCACCAATTTAGTCAACTGGAACGTCAATGTTATTTTTGAAACTACAAGAAAATAATTGTTATTTTGCCTTTTTACAGGGGAGGTTAGTGTAATTTTTCTTTTTATCTTTTATGTTTCAAGACTAGAAAAGTGGCACCGAACTGAACCAAATTGTTATTTCACGGCTCGGTTCCATTACTCCTCATATTTCGACTGACTTCTAGTTTTTATAGAACAAATCACTCCAAATCAAACGGTGTGCACTCTTCCTTATATATATATTTCGTGTATATATATATATATATATATATACTTCGTGTATATATATATATAAAATTGCTACTTTTTATTTATAAAATTAATCCTTATACCAAAATCAAAATAGACGTATCATTACATATATAAAATTAATCCTTGTATAGATTTTTTATTTTATTTTTAGCAAAGCAGATTTTTTTAGGCTTTGCCCAATTCCTTTTTCACAGGTTGTCTTTTAAAAGACGGAAATGCCCATCTGAATCTACCCGTAAGCCACCAGCCAAAATGAAAATAAAAATTGGGGGACAAATATAAATAGAGGGATTGGGTCGATAATTAGGGTTAGCTCAAGAGTCAAGAATGAGGCTCCTTCAGTGAGATGGGATGTTTCTAAGGGTGGTTGCCCCTCTCTGAAACATATCACCAGAGCCGATGATTTCATCTAAAAATCAACAGCCCTTCTCTCTCTCTCTCTCTCACTCTCTCCTTTGGTCAGGTTCACGAGCTTTTCGAGCTCGGTTCGAAACTCGTACAGAGATACAGATATTACACACACATACACAGATCTATCATACACATATTTCACACACATGAACAGATCTGTCATACACATATACACACACGCATATGCGCAATGCACATATCTGTCTAAAACTAAATTTCCATCAAAAGAAATTTCATACAAAATTATAAAAAGTAGACATACCTGGAAAATCACCGATCTCGTCAAAGCCACTGCTCTGATCTCGCCAAAGCCATCGTCACCATCATCCCATGCCACGAGAGAGAGAGAGAGCAAACACAAAATACAGATCGGCGGTCGTGAGTTGGGACTTCGGATGTAGAGAGAGGAGTGCGGGCTGTGTGGTGGTTGTGGATGTGGTTGTGTATTACTCTTGACGCTCTTTACTTGTAAAAGGCTGTGAAGATAAATTTCTGAGTAAATCAGTAATCGAGAATAGACTCTTTTCTTGGCGGGGCGACTCGGATGGTCCGTGAGATAGTTTTTGTTATCTCACGAGCAACTGTTGTTGCAGCCATGGTAGAGTCACATTCTCGACTGATCTGATCTAATGCAGATCTGAGCCTCATTTTATTTCCCTTGCATGTGTGTTTTTGTGTCACATTTCTGGGAGGATTTCATGTTTGTCTTCAAGGAGAACAATCCTTTTTTTAGGGACTAAGGTTTGTTGGAAAGTTCAAGTTTTCTTTCTTTTCTTTTTTTTTTTTTCTTTTCTTTTTGAGTTCTCTGGTTGTATTAATATTAAATACACATATATCATACAGAATACTAGTTCAGCCATTGCAAAACACAGTTGTGAATAGCTTTACTCTTTTTCCAATTGAATCAAATTACCATTTTTTTAAAAAGGAAATACAATATATAATTCAGCATAAAAATGTAAATTGTAAAAAAATTCAGCTTTACACCTTTGCTAGACATGGGTCCAGCGAAGGAAATTGCCAAATTATCAAGCAATGGCTTAATTTATTGGCCTTACTTTGTCAAGTAATTGTTAGTAATTGTTTTTTTCATTTTATTTTTTTGTTCTTACATTCATGGGATTTTGTGTGTATTATTCATTTAAATCTTAATAACTTACACTAAAAAATAAATTTTTTTATAAAATTAGTTTTGTTAGAATGATAATTTTGAGAGCTTTAATTTTGGCCAAGGGATGGCCTTAGAGCCGTTTGGCAGCTGTTGATGGTATAGTACCGGTAGCACATTTTATAATAGTAAGACTAAAGTTAGAAATCTCAATTCATTCAAAAAAGCTGAACTAAAATTTTAGTTCATTCAAAATAGACTTTTGTCTCTAAAAAGAGTGAGATAGTGTTCTAGAGAGAAGTTTTCTAAAAAGACTCTTTGAGAGAAAGAGAGGGTATAGTATGAGAATTTATTAGCTAATTTCGGAACTAATGTCACTCACAAAACAGATGCATACGTGATGACTTGTGTAATAGTCCAGCAACTATCGAATAATTTCTCATATAGGGAAAAGCGTAATTATCTAATTTTTAGGGGGAGGTATGTAATTTTTTATATTTAGAGGGAAGTAGATGTAAGTTGTCCAAAAATAAAAGTGTTTTAGCAATTTCAAATACACTGTTAGTGAAATTTAATTTAAAAAATTGTATTAACATTTGATTACTTGATAATTACAATTTTGTGTATGAAATATCTATTATACTCACTATTGTAATAATAAAAAGTTAAAATATTTAGATATTTGAAACTTTAATTGTGCCAAAGTTATTGACTACTTTTGTATAAATGAGTCATCACTGTGTAAATGTTTATTTCACATTATTTTAAAATATAATAATAAATAGTGAGTTATTTGTGAGATTTCATGTACACAACATTTCCCTTTGGGAAAAATGTTAAAGATAATTTTACTATCATGTAATGGAATTTTGGACTATCATGCGTTGGGTCCCACTTGGTGGTGGGGTCATTACATTTGTCAACTATTTAATTTAGAACATGAGTAGTGCTAAAACACCTCACTAAAAGAAACTTAGATTACTATCGATATGCTTATGTGATTGGCTATGTGTCAAATAAAGTAAGACTCATTTTTAAAACGAACATATTTTTAAATTTGGACAACTTATTCATCAGCACTCTCTTAGTTCGTTTGCCTTACGCTTTGAAGAACCAATGTTTCAAGAAAAAAAATTCTCAAATGAAGAAACTGAAATCTCTGATATAATTTTAAATTTATGTAATATATTTTATGTTTTTTTGAATGGATTGTGTTATTTGATTTCTATATGTTTTTTGCTATCGTTCCCTTTCTTTTAGTTTTTTTTCTTGAAAAGGCATGAATCATTGCATATATAATGTCATTCAAAGTGATTTAGCTCTGTAAGGGGTATTTTAATTGAAAATCTCGTCATTCATGAGTTATTAGATGTATTTTTGTTATTCTATCTTTCATGTGTGAGTACTTACCAAAATCTTTGTTGTTGCGAGAGTCACATGAACAATAGTTTGTGAATGATATTTTCAAATATTACGATGTGACGATAAGTAAACAAGCACGAAACAAATTGAAAACATACACCAGGAATACACCCAATCTCACTCAAAAGGAAATTACAATTTTAAACAAGAATTTTTTTCCTAAGTGCTCTTTCAATAATAATGAAAGTATTGTCTCGTTTCTTCTCATAAGTCTCAACCCATAACATAGATATTTATTTATAAAGCCCAAAATCCAATTTCTTGGTAGACAATAATTACAATTCCTTAAAGTCCAAGACTTGCTAGACTTGTCTAACAAGAATTTTTCTTTCTTGAGACCAAGACTTGTTTATTAAGAAATTATCTTAATAAGATATAACACTGTTACGGAATCCTAATTATAATAGGAATTTCAATCAACCCAACAAGAAACATGACACTTCTAAATGGAGTCGTATGTGTGTCGGATACCAACACTTATTGGAGACTCTGGCGTGTGTCCGACACATCTTGGACGTGTCCATTGTTTAAAAAAATAAAATTCTTTTATTTCGGACACTTGGTATTCCATGCATTACATAGACTCATGAATTTTGATATTGGATAAGACTTTCTTTTGGCGTGGAAGGAAATATAACTACTAGAAAAATCAAAGTAAATGTTTATATAATGTTTGACATATTCAAAAAAACAAAAGATATAGGTAGTTTTACTTAAAGAGTGTGTATGAAACTTTCCTCAAATTTTCAAATGGAGTTTTAATGATTCTGTCAATAGACCTAAACCAGTCTATTTGGTTACCTTTTTTATATTCTATTTCCTCTACACACGCACTGAATTTGCTTGAAGGTTTTTGCCAGTTTAATGGTAATTGTATTTTTCTTACTTACTGGGCAGCGGTAAATAAGAGAATAATAAGTAGTTCAAGCTGTAGTTCTAACATAAGGTATTTCTAGATCGAGTATACATCAAATTTACTAGATTGATCTAATCTCATAGATTCATTGTGTATACAGCTGTAACATATAAATATGACCAATAAATGATGCAGTCCATAAGAAGTTCAAGAAAGAGAAGAAAGCAATTATTGGTTAATTCATTTCAATGAAGGACCCAATTGAAGTCGTATATAATATTTTCACTAAGTTTATATGTTGTTGGTTCCAGTTGACATGGGCACTAGTGGTGGCCCATGGGTTTTTGTTTGGGTCACAATATCTAATGGCGTCATAAGATATGGTTTATAGTTACTTTAGAGAAGTTCTATTATTCAAAGTCTTTAAATTTCTATATTTCGAATCTATATTTAAAGTCGTAGTCCTAATTGCTGTAGGAGTTTTCTAGCATAGAACACATTTATAGATTCTCTTTTAATTTCAGTAAAGATCAGTTTATCAAATTTTTTACAATTTGTTCTCAAAACAGAACCTTCTATGCGAGGGAAACCTGATTTAAGAAAGGGATTTTGAGAACCAACAATTTTTTACTTACTTTGTTCAATAAGAAGACGATATTTATAGTTACGATTCCATATCACTGTTTTTGTCTGAGTTACTTTAATTTTTAATTATCGAAGTACATTTACTCATTGCTAATTCAAGAACCTGTTGGTGGTGGTTGAAACAGATGTTCTACAAGCAGGCAAAAAAGACCAACCAATGCTGTACAATATTGTAAGAATTTAAAGCACAGGGATTATGCTACCATGGCATCCACTTGTTGTGTTAAATATGATGGGGTTCATAAGATGGTGGTAGTTGTTTATATCATTTATCTGTTCTTCGCGTGGCAGAACTTTATGGATTTTATCCTCTTCTATCTTTGCTATCAGATTGAAGAAACGGAAACCGACTGATACGGGCAATGTTTTCGTTGTTATAATACTAATATGCTTCCTCTTCACAATGCTTAGACAAGGCATGTTCTTGGGAATATTACATTTCTATTTGTTTGATTTTGGTAATGCCTTGTCTCCTCTCTCAGGCAGTTAAATGGACATGAGTCCAAATTAAGATAAGCATATACATTCTCATTTGTTATCAAATAGTTGATATGTTCAGTGATTCAGCTTTGCATTACTGTGTTAGTTATGGGCTAAAATTAGTCACTGTCTTTACAATACACACAAACGTGTGTGTATGTGTATATATATATATATATATGCACACACAAACACACATATATATGTATTCACCACCCAAAACAGCGGCGGCACCACCACCCAACCATCCCAAACCCCCAAAACAACAGCGCCACCACCACCCAACCATCCCAACCCCACGCCTGGCAGCACCACCACAACCACAGTCACCACCACCACCATCAATTTCTCTGTATAAACACAGAATCACATATATATATATATATATATATATATATATACACACACACACAAACACACACATATTTGTGTATCCAAAATTTCCAAATTGTAATTCCCAAATTGTTTTTACCAATTTTCCAAATTTTCGTTGATGCAAAAGCATTAGATTCTTTATAGCTCCACGCATCTTCACCTCCATTAACTGATTCCGAAGAACACACGTCGTTCTCTAATTTAGCGTTCTCCATCAACAACGTTTGCTCTCTTCGGGTCACTTGCTCTGCATTGGCACGTAACAACTGAGAATATAAAAAGAATTATAGCGAAACATATCGAGCAATGAAAAGATTGATAGATCGTTGGGACCTAAAAAAATCGAAGAGAGAGGGTAGAGAGAGAATTCTAATCTGTGAATCGCTTGTGACGGATTGAGAGAGGCAAGAATGAGGTGGACAAATTTAGAAAAAGGGTAGTCTATCCATTAGTTATTTATGTAGTCTATTATTATTAAATTTTCAATTGATGGTGGCAGTTGTGATTGTCGTTGTGGTTGGTGGCAGTGGTTGTGATTGGTGGCAGTGGTGGTTAGAGGAGGAGATGAGAGAGAAAGAAGTGATGGTGGTGGTTGTGGTTAACTGGTGGTTGTAGTTGTGGACCTGTGGTTGTGGTCGGTGGCGGTGGTGGTTAGAGGAAGAGATGAGAGATAAAGAACTGGTGGTGGTGGTTGTGGTCAGTGGCGGTGGTGGCTGGAGAAAGAGATGAGAGATAAAGAAGAGGTGGTGGTGGTGGTTGTGGTTGTGGTTGTGGTTATGGTTGGTGGTGGTGGTTGTGGTTGTGGTTGTGGTTGGTGGCAGTGGTGGTTGGTGTTTTGGTTAGGGTTTCTAATGGTGGTTGAAGAGGGTAGAAAGAGAAATGGTGGGATATAATCATGAGGGCATTTTTGTTATTTTTAATTCTAATATTTTTACATTAAAATTCATTTAAATAATTAGGGGCAATTAGGACACTTCACTTATTAAAAAATTAAAAATTCTGACAGAGGGTGATGGTGACAAAAAATCACGAAGTTGTAGTCGCATGATAATACATCAAATCTCAGAGAGTGTCAATGATATTTACCCAAAAACATATGATTGCCTTCATCTTTATTTGGCAAAGAAATTATGTGAGCTCCCTAACACGTCATTTCCTAGCACTTGTCCCGCATACGCAACAAAGGAGAAGTTCATACCATACTTGGATGATTATGTCTCTCATTTTAAGATTAATCCAATGTACCAATGATTAGTTGAGTTTACAAGTTCTGATGACATTACAAAAAGATTAGAAGTTCAGACAAAAAGTGTTACTTTAATGAGATATTGTCATCTGAATGTCCAATGCTTGGGATTTAAGTATTTGATTTTTTTTTATTTTGGAGATTGATGATAAGTTGTTGATTTAAATTTAACTTTTTATTTTTATTTATGAAAAATTTCGCTGACCACCCCTGTAAATAGACAAAATAACAGATACCTCCCATATAGTTTCAAAAATAACACTGAGCTCCCCTGTCAGTGTACTTTTTGTAACATTAATCTCCCCTATCAATATTGTAGGTACAAAATTGATGATGTCATTGTATATTTGAGCTTAAAATTTCAAAATGCCCCTAAAATGTATGAAATGACTGAAATACCCTCATTTAACATATTATTTAGGGACAATTTTGCCCCCACTATTCATCATCTTCTTCCCCAACAAAATACAGCACTGTATAATATACATATGTATATATATATATATATATATGAATGAAATTAGGTTCCTTTCTCGCGAATTTTCACCTTCAATTTTGCATTTCTGTTTGATTTTTATATTTTAATGTAAATTTCATTTTATTTTTAGATCCAACGAATTACACCACCTTAGATCTGTGAATTTGTGTGTATGAATGAAATTGGATTTGTATCAATTCCTTTAGTTTCCTCCAATTCTTCAATCACGGGTGAGTTTGAATTCTTCAAGAATTTCAATAATCCACACTTGCAAGATGAGATTTTTGAATTGCATTGCCCATCAAAACCATTTCCTGAACAAAACTCATTTATCAGATTACTTGATTTCCCTTTAAAATCACATAGGAACTGAAACAAACCCTTGCAGTGAAACCCATATTGCAAGACCTTGAACCCAAAACCAAACAACAAAAAGAGACCCCACAGTGTGAAGCACCCAAACACCATAAACCCACATCTAATATCACTCTTTTGATTTAAAAAATTCAAACATGGATCGCTCAGTGACGTTGTCGAGAAGGAAGCCAAGAGTGAGGTGGGAAAGGTGAGGGAGAGAGAGAGACGATGAGAGAGGAGAGAGAGAAAAAAAAAGGGAAGTGGGTTGTGCTGGCAGTTGTGGCCTGAAGTGGTGGTGTTGGTGGTGAAGGTTGATTTGTGGTGAGCGAAGCCAAGAGTAAGGTGGGAAAGGTGAGGGAGAAAGAGAGAGATGATGAGAGAGGAGAGTGAAAAAAAAAAGAATTGGGTTGTGCCGGCAATTGTGGCCAAAAGTGGTGGTGCTGGTGGTGAAGGTTGATTTGTGGTGAGGGAAGCCATGAGTGAGGTAAGAAAGGTGAGAGAGAGAGGAGAGAGAGAAAAAAAAGAGAAGTGGGCGGAGAGAATTTGCAGAGAAAGAGAAAAGAAGAAAATAGATAATTAGGAAAGGGGGAGAGAGAATTTGCAAGAATAGAAGAAAAGAGATAATTGGGAAAGGTGAGGGAGATAGAGACGGTGAGAGAGGAGAGAGAAAAAAAATTGAAAGGGTTAAAGTGAAAGGGTAGATTGGACTTTTTACATTATCAGATTTGTTCAAATAAAATATAGTAAAAAGTACATGGATATAATTATCTTTTCACCAATTTAGTCAACTGACATCACTGACAAGGAAGGTCAGTACAATTTTTTCTTTTATTTTTTATGTTTCAAGACTAAAAAAATGACACCGAACTAAACCAAATTGTTATTTCACAGTTCGGTTCCATTACTCCTCACATTTCGACTGTCTTCTAGTTTTTATAGAACAAATCACTCCGAACTATGGATGGCAACGGAGCGGGGTGGGTTTTGACTTCCCCGTCCCCGCAACCGTTTAACTTTCCCCGCCCCACATCTGTGTATAAACGGGGCGGGGTGGGGCGGGTTTTGACTTTCCCATTTTTATAACCGTTTAACTTTCCGACTCCGCCCTGTTTATACTTTTTTTTTTAATGCAAAATTTTTTATAATAATAAATTTGATATTTCGATACATATACACCAAAAACACACATTTTGGTACATGCAACACAATGTCTAATATTGAGTCATCCATTACTGATATAATGAACTTGTATAGTTGTATGATATATATAATATTAATATTTCCTTTATATATTATATAAGTATAAATATATATATATACTTAAACGGGGCGGGTACTCGTCAGGGTAGGGTCTTACCCCGTCCATGTCCCGTTTAAAAGCGGGTTATTTTTCCTAACTCCATCCCCACCCCGTTTCCTTAAACGGTTCTGTAAGGAGATTTTAAATGGGGCGGGTACCCAACGGGGCTGAGCAAATTGCCATCCGTACTCCGAACCGAACAGTGTGCAATCCTATATATATATATATATAATTGCTACTTTTTATGGTATACCAAGGTTTGTAGCATAAATATCATTACATTTATAAAATTTATCCTTATACCAAAATCAAAATAGACGTATCATTACATATATAAAATTAATCCTTGTAAAATCTTCTAAGAGATTTTTTTTTTTTTTTTAGCAAAGCAGATTTTTTTAGGCTTTGCCAATTCCTTTTTCACAAGGTTGTCTTCTAAAAGACGGAAATGCCCATCTGAATCTACCCGTACGCCACCAGCCAAAATGAAAATAAAAATTGGGGGACAAATATAAATAGAGGGATTGGGTCGATAATTAGGGTTAGCTCAAGAGTCAAGAATGAGGCTCCTTCAGGGAGATGGGATGTTTCTAAGGGTGGTTGCCCCTCTCTGAAACATATCACCAGAGCCGATGATTTCATCTAAAAATCAACAGCCCTTCTCTCTCTCTCTCTCACTCTCGTCAAAGCCACTGCTCCGATCTCGCCAAAGCCATCTTCAGCATCCTCCCATGCAACGAGATCGGCGGTCGTGAGTTGGGACTTAGGATGATGTAGAGAGAGGAGCGCGGGCTGTGCGGCTAGGGTTGAGAGTAATTGAGTGGTTAAAGAATATATATATAGATGGGCTTTCAGAACATGGGCTTAGGTTGAGCTATGTTAATTCTCTTGGACTTGGTACATTTTATTTTAATTCTCTTGTTCGCGAACGGGTTGTGGTTGTTTATTACTCTTGAAGCTCTTTACTCGTAAGAGGCTGTGAAGATAAATTTCTGAGTAAATCAGTCATCGGAAATACGACTCTTTTCTTGGCAGGGCGGCTCGGATGGTCCGTGAGATAGTTTTTTTTATCTCACGAGCAACTGTTGTTGCAGCCATGGTAGAGTCACATTCTCGACTGATCTGATCTAAGGCAGATCTGAGCCTCATTTTATTTCCCATTCATGTGTGTGTTTTTGTGTCACTTTTCTGGGAGGATTTCATGTTTGTCTTCGAAATGTGGGCTAAATTTTTCAGATTTTGATGATGGAGGAGAACAATCCATTTTAGGGACTAAGGTTTGATGGAAAGTTTTGAGATTTTTTTCTTTTCTTTTTGAGTTCTCTGGTTGTATTAATACTTAAATACACATATATCATACAGAATACTAGTTCTCATCTTATTGTGATAAGCCATTGCAAAACACTATTTGAATTGCTTTACTCTTTCTCCAATTGAATCAAATTTTCATTTTTTAAAAAGGAAATACAATATAAAATTCAGCATTAAAATGTAAATTGTAAAAAGATATGGCATTTAGGCCATCCACACCTTCGCTAGACGTGGGTCTAGTGAAGGAAATTGTCAAAACGCCAGGGAACGGCTTGGCTTTAATTTGTAGGCCTCGTGAGTTAAGTGCTTTCTCAAGCAATTTTTTTTTTGTTCTTACACTCATGGGACCTTATGCTATGTGTGTATGTGTGTATATATATATATATATATATATATTATTCACTTAAATCTCAATAACTTACACTAAAAAATAAAATTTTTGATGAAATTATTTTTGTTAGAAAGATAGTCTTGAGAGCTTTAATTTTAGTATTAATCAGGTTATTTTTTGACTTAAAAACGAAAAAATTATGAATTTTTTGAGTATAAAAAGTATAATTTTTTTTAACATATATGTATATACATAAAATTTTAGATTAATTTAATTATGAAAGATTATTTTATTGTGTAGGTAGTAAAAATTTAGAGAAGTTGTGAAGTTAAAATTTAAAGATTCTGGTATGATAATGTGGTGATATGACTGGTTAAAATTTAGACGTGACTAGTTGAAATTTAAATTTAGAAAATCACTTTTAACCAAACCATAATGAAATGCCTTGTTTGGTTTGGTAGTTGTTGTTGGTTGGTAACAATATTGTTCAAAGGACTCTATATTAATTTTACACTCACTACTTTGAATGGACTTTTACCAGATTTGATAATAGTAAGACTAAAATTAGAAATCTCAATTCATTCAAAAAATTGTGTATGAAATGTCTATTGTACTCACTATTGTAATAATAAAAAAGTTGAAATATTTAGATATTTGAAACTTTAATTATCCCACCTTATTGACTACTTTTGTATAAATGGATCATCACCGTATAAATGTTTATTTCACATTATTTTAGAATATAATAATAAAAAGTGAGTTATATGTGAGATTTCATACACACAACATTTCCCTTCGGAAAGGATGTTATAGACAATTGTACCATCATGTAATGGAATTTTGGACTATCATGTGTTGGGTCCCACTTGGTGGTGGGGTCATCACATTTCTCAACTATTTAATTTAGAACACTTGACTAAAAAAATACTTACTGGGGACATGCTTACGTGGTTGGTCATGTGTCAAATAAAGTGGGATTTATTTTTTAAAACGAACATATTTCTAAATTCGAACAACTTTTCATTTTTTGACTTTTTCAAAAATAAAACTTTTCATCTCTACTCTTTTAGTTCGCTTGCCTCACGCTTTGAAGAACCAATGTTTCAAAAAAAAAAATCTCAAATGAAAAAACTGAAATCTCTGGTATAATTTTAAATTTATGTAATATATTTTATATTTTTTTGAATGAATTGTGTTCTTTGGTTTCTATATGTTCTTCGTTGTTGCTTCCCTTTCTTTTAGTTTTTTTTTCCTTGAAAAGACATTTATATATAATGTCATTCAAAGTGATTTAGCTCTGTAAATGGTATTTTAATTGAAAATCTCGTCATTCATGAGTTATTAGCTGTATTTTTGTTATTCTATCTTTCATGTGTGAGTACTTACCAAATTCTTTACTGTTGCAGGAGTCACATGAACAATAGTTTGTGAATGGTATTTTCTATAATGTATTTCCCTCTTTCATTCATGACTTCTATTGGTGATTTGTTTGATTTTACTTTTACTAAAATATGTGTTAAATTCATTGCTGCAAATTATCGAGGCTATGTTTGAGTAATGAGATTGAGGGAAAAAACTTAGTATACTTTTACTAAAATATATGCTAAATTCAATACGGTGTACATATAGATCTAAGCCAT
The DNA here is from genome assembly GCA_026545225.1 of Cornus controversa. Taxonomy (NCBI): domain Eukaryota; kingdom Viridiplantae; phylum Streptophyta; class Magnoliopsida; order Cornales; family Cornaceae; genus Cornus; species Cornus controversa. The sequence goes on from CM048851.1 coordinate 42,762,147, forward strand.
AAAATGGAGTGTATCATTTTTTTCTTTATATAATCAAGTACTTACCATGTATTTATGTTATTAAAATGGAAGAAGGTTCTCATGTGTGGTTGAATTCAAACACAGAAATTAAAATGACTTGTGGTGAGCATATTAATAATGATGATAAAGCAAATGGACAAGAGTTGAAAGGAATGCAACTTGGGGATGAAGTGGAAAAACCTGTGGTTGGGATGATTTTTTGTTCTAAAGAAGAAGTTCGTAGTTATTATAACAATTATGCTAAGAGTCAATGTTTTGGTGTAATAAAATTAAGTGGGAAGAATGAAAGTGATGGAAAATCAAGATACTTTTCACTTGCATGTGCTCGGTATGGAAAGTTAATATCAACCGCCAAAAACTCTTTTCACCCAAGGCCTTTAACTAAGACCAATTGCAAGGCCAAGATTAATGTTACGGTTAAAGATGATGGGAGATTCATTATTGTTCGAATTTACCTTGATCATAATCATGCGTTAAGTCCGGGAATGGTATGACACTTTAAATGTAACAAGGTGGTAGATCCTTATTCTAAAAGAAAATTGGAATTAAATAATTTAGTGGGTATAAAGCTGAGTAAAAAATTTCATTCACTTGTTGAGGCAGGAGGGTATGAGAATTTACCATTTGGTGAAAAGGAGTGTAGAAATTACATTTCAAAAGCAAAACAATTGAGACTTGGGATTGGAGATGCTGAAGCCCTTCGTAGCTATTTATTTTGCATGCAAAAAAGGAATTCAAACTTCTTTTATGTGATTGACATGGACGATGAAGGGCGCTTAAGAAATGTATTTTGGGCCAATGCAAGGTGTCGCGTTGTATATGAGTCGTTTGGAGATGTTATTACATTTGACAGTACATATCTCACAAATAAGTATGACATGTCGTTTGCCCTATTTGTTGGGGTGAATTATCATGGACAATCTATGTTGTTTGGTTGTGGTTTGCTATCTAATGAGGACAACAATACTTATACCTGGTTATTTGAGTCATGATTGACATATATGCAAGGGTGTGCTCCAAAAGCTATTGTTACATATCAATGTAAAGCCATTCAAGCAGCGATTGCGAAGGTGTTTCCAAATTCTTATCATTGTTTATGCCTTTGGCATATCATGCAAAAACTTCTTGGGAAACTTGGTGAACGTTCTCAATATAAAGTAATTAAGAAGACCTTGAAAAGCATTATCTATGAATCGACTAAGCCTAATGGGTTTGAAAGAAGTTGAATGGAAATGATTAATGAATACAACCTTGAGAATAATGAATGGTTGAAGTCCTTATATGGCGATCGTCACCATTGGGTTCCAATATTTGTGAAAAGTACTTTTTGGAATGGAATGTCAATTATCCAATGAAGTGAAAGTATGAATGCTTTCTTTGATGGGTATGTTCACTTAAAGACCACGTTGAAGCAATTTGTTAGAACAATATGACAATGCCTTGAAAAGTAAGATTGAGAAAGAAATTAAGGCGGATTATGCTTCTTTTAATAATACCATTCTGGCAAAAAACAATGATGTTTTAAAGTTATTTCAGGATGAGTTAAGGGGTTTAATTTATTGTAATATCTCCAGTATCAAAAGAAAAGGTTCGATGTCTACATTTGTAGTGACATAAAGTGTTATAAGAAAAGATGACATATGTTGCAAGGAGGATTATGAGGTTATTTACATCCAAACTAAAATGTAAAGTGCAATGTTTATGCCATTTGCTTGAATTTTGAGGAATTTTGTGCAAGCATGCAATTTCTATGATGATAAAGGAAAAGGTGAATTATGTTCCATCTCATTATATTCTAGAATGTTGGCGAAATGACATTAAACATGGGTACACTTTTTTGAAAAATGTTTATAATGATGTTAGCAATAGTGAACAAATGTTTCAGAACAATAAGTTGAATCCACTTTTCCTTGAACTTCAAGAGCTTAGAGCATACTAAGTGTGAGCCTCTAATTGAATTATTGAAAGCGACAAAAGAGAAATTGTTCGCCATAGGTTCAAATTGTGAGAGTGGACAAACCAATCAAGTTTTATTGAGACCTGTTGTTGAATGTTACAATAAGCTCTATGAACTACCAAGTGTTGATAGTAGGTTACTTACTCCACTAAAGGCAAAAGCTAAAGGTCGTCCACTATCGAAATAAAAAGAAAGCATAGTTAGCAAAATAATTAAAAAGGAAAGAAGGTATTATAAAACTTTTATCGCTTGCATTAGCTTTTAATATCAAGTTGTATCATATTTTTTATTTATTCAGTTTTCATTTCAATATATGTTAATAAGTTTCTTAAATATCAAATAGGGAGCCACTTGGTGAAAATGATGACTCACAAGTGAGAAAAAGAAAAAGGTAGCATAGATATATCTTATTATTGTTTCAATTGTCATATTTTAACTATAGTTATTAAAAGCATTGCATCTTTAGGTTTGTGAAAGCACTCCGATAGTTATGAATGATGTTGGTTCGACTACTTCACATATTGTTGACAAAATTTCAACACAAGAAAGTCACATGGTAACTAAAGGGTTTATGTTATAATCATTGAATTATTCATATATTTATTTAATGTACCATAGTGTCAACTTCAATTGCATTGATTTTAATGTGATTTTTTTTCCTTTCCTTGATTAAGCAAACAACTCCGACTCATCTTTGGAATGACATATATGCTCGGAGAGTGATAAATTATTGCAATTTTGCACATCAGTCACTCGAGGTAATTTAGAAAACAATCATATTATCTTGTAATGACTTTAAGATTTTATTTCTTACTTATGTGATTCTTTTTTAATATTACTAGATGTACTCACCATATTACATGCCAATGAGCAACATCCTTTGGCAAAATCATAACTTCAACCATCTTCTACAGGTTCATGTTGGTTTTCATTGTATTTTTGTATATTTATGACATTTAATTTATAAAATTTGTTCATTAATAATTGAATGTGATGTAGCATAATAATGAAAGATTTATTCCAACAAGTCAATAAATGGTTGTTTGTATGATAGTGAAAAAAAATCTTGAGCCTAAGATTACTTATGAAGGTATACTTTGGTGCTAGTTAAGAAAAACAAGCTAGTGATATACAAAGTTACTTGATTTATTTTTCTTTGTAGGTTCTCTTTGGGATGAATACTGGCACAAAAACCTTGATAGAGAGGACTAGAGAAGTAGATTCCTCTATGGTGGAGTTGTGCTGAAAATATATTCTCTCATCTCAAATTTTTTGATATAATTTTTTGAATACTTCTAAGAGTTCTTTTTTGAGTCTCAAGGCCGGCTGGGGCTTTTGGCGACTTAGGCGGTCGGTCGCCTAAGGCCCCAACCAGAAGATCTCTAATTTTTTTTTTTCTTAATGTGACTTCTTAAAAATTTTATTGTTTTAATATTTATTATATTTCTTAAAAATTTTGTTTCCTTATATTGTTAGGCCCCAACGAATAGTAAAAAATTAATATTGAGCTCAAATAATTTTATCTTCAAATATTATTAGACTTTCTAAAATTTTGTTTCCTTATATTGTTAGGCCCCAACTAATTGAAAAGATTTAATAGTGAGTTCAAATAATTTTATTTTCTAATATTATTAGACTTTCTAAAATTTTTGTTTCTTTATATTGTTAGCCCCATCAATAATAAAATTCAATAATGAGCCCAAATAATTTAATACATTTTAAAACTCTTATGTTGCGTTTGGTATCAGGAATGGAATGCTCATTCCAACCATTCCTTTGTTTCGTATGAATTTTAAAGTGAGAATGGTCATTCTCTTGGAATGAAAATTCATTCTCAGGAATAAAAATTCATTTCATAGTTAAACCTGTGAAATGGTCATTCCATTCCGAGTAAGATTTAAAAAAAATTATATGACTAAAAGACCATTCACCTCTATCACCACCACCACTACCACTTCCACAGCCACACCGGCTCTACCACCAGCACCACCACTGGCTTTACCACTACCGCCTCCACCCCCACATCGCCACCTTTTTACTCCACCACACCACCACCTTCATATCGCCACATTCCTCCCCCACCGCCACCACTGCTCCTACCGCCACCACATTGCACCACTTCCACCACCACCCCCATCACACCACTGCCACCACCTCCACATCGTTGCCACCACTCCTACTGCACCACTGCCACATCTCCATTTTCCTCCACCGCCACCCCCACCACACCACTGCCACCACCTCCACATTATCGCCACCACTTATACCGCACCACCACCACCGCCACCACATCCACATCGTTGCCACCACCCCTACCGCACCACCGCCATTGCCACCACTCCACTCCACCACTTCTACATCGTCGCCACCACCCCTACTACCATATCGCCACCTTCCTCCACTGCCACCCCCACCACACCACTTCACCACCTCCATGTCATCACCTTCTTCCACCACCTCCATATCACCACCTTCCTCCACCACCACACCCCCACCACCTCCACATCGCCACCTTCCACCACCACCACCCTCACCACCTCCATATCACCACCTTCCACCACCACCACACCCCCACCACCTCCACATTGGCACCTTCCTCCACCGCCACCCCCACCACACCACTCCACATTGCCACCACCTCCACATCGCCACCTTCTTTCACCACCTCCACCTCCACCTCCACCACCACACCTCACCACCACCTCCACATCGCCACCTTCCTCCACCACCACATCTTTGTTGGTTTATTTCTTTGTCACTATGAGGGGTATTTTGGAGAATTTAATTTAAAATTTATTTCATTCCCACTTCATTTCATATTTGCAACCAAACAATAGAATGAGAATGGTCATTCTCATTCCATTCCCAGCTTCATTCCATTCCATTCACGCCTACCAAACGCAACATTAATTTTTATTCTTATCTCACCAACTCTCTTTTTTCTCTCGGTCTCTCCTCATCCCACATTTTTTGTTACGAATGGTTGGATATATACTTGATCGATAATTATGAAAATTTGGGATTATAAAACTTTTCATCTTTTCCTATTAATTTTTATCTTTTTTTCCCTATTTCTCACATTTTTTCTTCTTCTCTCATTACAACGTTAGGTAAAAATTCAAGAAATGAATAATCATGTCATCTAATAGAATTAGAAGATTATTTAGATTCATAATAATAATAATAAAATGTGTGATAAGAATATTCTTTACAAAGAACATAAAAAAAAATTGGAAGAAAGTGAACCAAGTAAAAAAAATGAAGATCTTAATCAAAAATCGTATTTTATTTCCACAAATATCTATGCAAGACAATGAAAAAATATTGACAAAAAATTAAGAAATACATTAGTACAAAATAGTCCACTTAGATATAATGATTTCAATAAGAATGATTTTTAAACCAACATTATTAACTAGAATTTGATATTAATAAAAGTCATTTTTATATTTTTCGCTTAAGGCCTCAAATTACATTGAGCCGCCCTTGTTGGGTCTAGAACATGAGTTGAAAATTTGTTGATGGAGCAACTTGCTTCTTATGTTGTTGTTATGTCTGGATGCTATTATTATGTAATTTGGAAGATGTGAAAACCTCAATTTAGTTTGAGATGGATTAGTAATCAGTATCATGTCTTGTCTATCTGATTTTAAATTTAAGTGCACCCAATTGATTCATGTTTTATGATTGATTTATTTGGTTGTTTTGAGTTCTTAGACAAGATGATTGTTATTTGAAGTACTCAGTGTTCTTTTTAATTCACACCTAGCCACGGTGCATTGTCAAGTGATCCCAAAACCAAGTATTTTTTATAATTTTCTTTTCTAGTGCAACGGTAAAACTCAGCACCAAATTATGCAAAGGGCTCTAGGTTTAAGTGAGAGCTGCACAATCTCAAATTCTAATCTTTATCACTAGCATCTAAACTAGAGATCAATTTATAATCTTTATCCCAACAAAAGCTGACTTCTAATTTTTGTTTAACCGGAAGAGACTGATCAAATTCTAATCTTTATCACTAGCATCTAAATTAGAGGATCAATTTTAATATTTATCCCAACCAAAGATGAATTCTAATTTTTGTTTAACGGTAAGAGACTGAATATAGATATTTTTGTCATGAAATACATGACTAATTTTAGAGGACCAGACTATGTATGCCAACCATAGTTACACCCCTTGATCAGACTATGCATGCCAACCATGCCCGACTATTATTTGCCTTTTATCACCACTTAAATCATTCAAAACCCAACTTTGCACACTCCAAATTCATTCTAATGGGGCAGAGTATGCCAGCCCATTAATCAAACATAATTCCTGATTCATCCCATGACCATCTTGATTTAGAACTATTTTATATTCAAACAAATAACCATTGCATTTGAGTGACTTAATGATCCATTATAATGGCATTCAACAAGCAAATCGACACAAGAAGTAGAATGTGCTATTAAAAAACAAATATATCCAATAAATGTTTACATTCACCATAACACTATCAACGTAGAACCAATCTTTAAGCATCCATTCACACAAATAAAAACAGGAAAAAAAAAGGTTAAGTATATCCGGCTACATGCATTGTCGAATATGGAGCTTCTTTTTGTTTCCATTGACAACGCTTGTAGATGTTTCAATATGATTTTTGGGAGGCGAGGCTTGTCCCTTTTCCTTTTTTGAACTTCAACCATTACATTGTATTTCCTACTCCATTAAGCTCAACTTCATTGCCAAACGCACTCAAGTGTTGCTTTCCAAAAATTGTAATCCTGAAAAAAGAAACTTGTATTGGTATCTTTTGTTTAACTCTAGATGTCAAACATAATTGCATTGGTTTGCAATGGATTTTTCATTACAAGAAGTAGATACAAAAAATACAACTGTTATTGTGATTATCTTCGAAGAACTTAGTAGAGGAATTCATGAAAATAAAAAAGTAAAGACAAAAATTATTTGACAATTGGAAGATGCACAACCCTAAGGTTCACTACAAATGCAAATATCAATTCACATAAAAAAATTAGCTGCATGTTACTGGGATATGCCTAAAATTCACAATTGCAAAGTGAGTGAACACTAAAGGAAGTGACCTCAACATCTAAGATAAATTTACAATTGCAAAGTGACTGAACACTAAAGTGACCTCAACCTCTAGGATATGAAATCTTCTGTCATAATTGGTAGAGTGCCTCCAACAATGCTTTCAAATATATCACAGCCTTTACATAAAAATTTTCTCATATTTTTTCTCAGAAATCTTCGTAAAAGCAAAAAAGAAAAAACAAAGAATAGAATAGAGGAAAACATACTTAGAAACATCTCGCCAGAGGTCGTCGAAAGCTTCATAAATAGTGATTTTTTAAGATTTAGTTGTCTCAGATTGGGAATTTTTAGCCCTAGGTTTCTCAGTGAGAGAGAAATGGAGATGGGATAAAAGTGAACGATTATTGGTACAATAAAATTGGGGATGGGATGAGAGTGAACAAGAGGATTACTGGTGCGATAAATTAGGGAGAGAGTAAGATAGAGAACGATCAAGAGAGATTAATGGGGTATGGGGTGAGAGCAAACAATTTCGGCTCTGTTTGGATAGACAAGAGAAAGAAGAAAGGAAATGATAGCTTTAGAAATGAGAGAAAAGTAAAGAAAGGAGAGAAAAGCAATAACCTCTATTTATGTTTCGATAAATATGAGAGAAAAGAAAAGAAAGGATAATATTCTTGTTTGGATAAGATAGGAAAGAGACAAGAAAAGAAGGATAACAACTAAATTACTATCATACTCTTTTATATTTAATGGGACATAAATGGAATAACAATTTTTTTTTTCTAATTATTGAAGGCGGTTTCGAAATTATGAAAGTACTTCTTAACTCACTATCATTTTCCTCTCAGTCTTCTCAATTTTGGGAGGATAAGATATGAGGGATTAGGAGGGATAGCTACCTTCCAAATCCCTCCCAATCCTCTCATTTCTCTTCATTTGAAACAAAATACACTATCCTCTCCTTTCTTTTCTCTCCTTATCCATTCAAATCCTTCAATCTAAACGATGTCTTCATGATTAGGGCTGGATGGAGTGAGAGAGAATGAGCAAGTGAGATTAGATTTCGTGATTAGGACTGGATGGAGTGAGAGAGAATGAGCAAGTGAGATTACATGTTCAGTTGCGTAAGCTTTCCACGTAGACATGTTCAGCCGTGTAAGCTTTCCACATAGGTCGGTTTAAGTCAGGTGTTAAGATGTCATCAATTGTATCATTTTCCTTAGAACATTATATGCAAGTGAAGTACTTTAACAATGTCTAATAGGTAAAACGATTTGTGTTATACAATGAATTTTATTCACTAGAGTTTGAAATTTGTATGAAACCAAAAGTGTTTTTATATGTTTATTATATGCATATAATAATAAACATTTTTGCTAATTATGCATTAAACTATCTTTAAATAATTATGCTATATATATATATATATTGTAACTAAGAACAAAAGTAGGGGCAGTAATTAATGTTTTCATGCAATATTCGTGTTATAACATGAGTATCTTGTTATATGGATCCACACAAAAATAATACCTTTATTATTCTTTTCAAAAAACTTTGACACGAACATGACACGGTCATTAAACATGTAACACTACATGACATGCGCATCTTGTTTAACAAATGAGTCAAGATTGAACACAACAAGGCACATAAGTCACGCTTAACTAAATTTTCATCGTATTAGAGTCATTTCGAACATAAACATAACACATTTATCAGACACGTTTAGTTAAAATTAGTCTAATAAAAGGGGTGGCTCGTCAAACATGAAAAAGACACCAAACTCACTTATTTATAGGGCTGCAAATGAATTGAGCCAAGCTTGAGCCTGCTTGGGCTCGGGCTCATTTGTTTGTGAGCTTGGCTTGGGCTTGTGACGAGCCTGAAAAGTTGAGCTCGGCCTCGGACCGTTTAATAAAATTTTTTATTCAGACTCGTGTTCAAGATTGTTTTAGCTCATTCTTAAGCCTACCCAAACCTATATTCATGAGCTTATGAGTCCTAAACGAACTTTATACAAGCTTTGTTCACAAATATAAATGAACCTAAAATGAGTTCATGTTTACGAACCGAGTCCAATACTATTCATGATCAACTCGTTTATTAAACGAGTTTAAAAAATGAATTCAAACTCGACTCATTTACTTAATAAATGAACCCGAATTGAATCCCTAACAATCCCAAGTCTCGTGACGAAAAACTTAGCTTTATTTTGGAGAACTACTTATTTTACGTATTAGTGTACCGTTCCAAGTATGGACACCCTGTATACAATAATAATATAGACCCAAATTAAGTCATTGGACTGAAATGCCCTCAATCTTTTCCCCGCACGAGTGTCATAGAAAATGGTTTTCACTTGCACAATGACTGAAATGCCCTGCTCCCCATCCTCCAGCTCCCAAATACAGGGTTAAAAGAGGGAACTAAAGTGAACTGAGGCACTACAAATAGAGGCAAAGGTAAAAACTAGGGTTTCAAAACTCATTAGTTTAAGAATGAGGCTGGCTCAGAGAGATGGGAAGTTTCTAAGGGTGGTTGCCCCTCTCTGTCAAACAGATGATCCCTGAACCATATCATCCACAGAGCCGATGATTTCAAACGACGGTCGCTAAATCAACAACCCTTCATTTCTTTTCCTTCTTTTCTTTTTCCGAGCATATATACATATATATTGAAGTGGCTGTAAACGCCCTTCTCTCTCTCTCTTTCTCTCTCTAAAACCATATCAGCGAGGCTGTGATGATATATTCAAAGAAAAATCAGACGCTAGAGCGTATATTGGCGAGGCAACTCTGAGGGTCTGTGAAAGATGGGTTCTTTATTGGCCTTTCTTTCACTGGGCAACTGTTGTTGCAGCCATTGTGGTGTGGCATACTGTCTGATCAAAGGCGAATCTGAGCCTCCCCACCTCCCCCACCTCTATGTTTTTTTTTTGTGTTTTTATTGGTTTCAACTTGAGTAAAAGTGAAACTCTATAAGGCATATCGTGATCTGTTTCAACTTCGTGTAGATTTGCTCTAAAATTTTGGTTGGATTTTAGTTTGATTAATAAATTAATTTTGCTATCAACAACTCAGTACGATAATTGATCTAGATTACGTCATAGTGGGGGGTTGGTGAAAATGGAGAAGATATTGGATGCCCTAACTTTACCATGTTGAAAATAGAATTGTTGTGTGAAAATGCCCAAAAGAAACTGGTCATAATGGGGTTTGGTGGTGAAAATGGAGAAGACATTGTTGTGTGTGAAAATGCCTAAAAGAAACTGATATGATAATTTTAAAATTATGTAATAAAATATTTAAAATTATTTTGTGGTTTTATTGGGTGGGTATAGTTTTGAGTTTTGGCAAATGGTAATGTATGTGAACCTTTTATAAGATTGTCTTAAGTCAAGACATGTGAATAGCACCCTGAGATGCAATTCAGTTGATTTTATCCTGGGGGAATGTCACACTTGCCTAATTTTGTATTTTTTTTTTGAAGGATAATAGCATTGGATCAAATGATTAGAGGAGTGCTAAAATTAATTATAAAAATGAAATATTTTTCTGTAATAAATGTTTTACTTTTTTATTAATTAATATAATTTTTTAGCTCTAAAGAATTTATATTGGTACTATCAATAAATAAATAAAATTATTTATAAAGAAAAATATGTAGGAAATTATTATAATAAGTATATAGATTATTAAAAATATTTAAAAAAAATATATATTAATAAAATATTTTAATACTTTAAAGACACAATTACAACATTTTAAAAATTATATAGGAAATGATTAAAATAAGTATATAAATTCTTAAAAATATTTAAAAAAGAAAAATATTAATAAAATATTTTAATACTTTAAAGACACAATTACAAAATTTTAAAAATTATATAGGAAATGATTATAATAACTATATAGATTCTTAAAAATATTTAAAAGTAGGACAATATAAAAAATATTTATAATAATATTTTAATACTTTAAGTTTATAATTTTATTTGTTTGTTGGTGGTTTAAAATTAAAAAAATATATTGATTGATGAAAAATATAACATTTATTACAAAAAAATATTTAATTTTTGTTATCTACTCTTCCTTAGATTAAAATAACTAATTTATGTCCACATGCAATAAATTTATCAATGAGGGTGGTATTATGAAGCTTGGGTGTGCTAAAAAAAAAAAAATATATATATATATATATATATATAGTTTCATTTACTTTGTTCTTTGTAAATGGACTTTCCTAATCTGCTCAATCATACTTATTTCTTGGTGGAACGCCAACTACTACTACTCCAATGTTACTGCTACTCGCTACTCATTTAATAGTTGTGGTTTAAATGGCATAAGAAATCCGGCGACTTCGTTAATTGTAATTTGAAACTTAATGTTTTCAATTGATAGTTCTATTTCAACTCATTTAAATTACTCGTGAGTCGCTCCCGAACCATGAAAGAAATACTCCGTATAGTCCTAGTTTTAATAGAATATAAGATAGTATTTGGTTATGGATTGAATCAAACGTTGGATTGATAGTGTGGGATACATTTGCTCCGACAAGATACAGACACTACAAATAAAATACACCACACAAATAAAAAATAAAAAATTACACTTAAATAAAGTAAGGAGAACTAAATTATAAAGTGATCTATTTTAAAATTTTATTTTTCACTTTGATTGAGTTAAACAAAATAATTACATATGTATTAAAAATTATTATTCAAGTACAAAATGTTCATTAATCTCTTATTCCAAAATATCAAATTATCATTCTTAAATCAAATAATTCTTTCACTCAAAAAATATAAAAGTAATCCAGTAAAGTAAACAAACTCATAAAGTAAACCAAAATATACGTTATACAAGCACCTGTGAGTATGTTATTTTGTCGTAAAATAGTCAAAATTAGATCGCCTGATATGACCCTGAATGACAGCCAAATTATTTTTCCTTTTAGATTAATGCAAGTAGATACACTTGTGGTATCACAACACATTAACTATATCTGGATATGAATGAAATAGATTTTTTAAATGTACTTGAGTAACTTTTTGGTCTGATATGCCTAAAAAAATATGGGTACTAGGAAGAGATATTACATCAAAATATGAGGTACAAAAATAAGAAAAATTTAAATTTCACAAGTAAACTCTTATAAATTTCAAGTATGCCTGCAAATGTAAACAAAATTTGAGTTTTATTAGCAAATAAGTTATGAGTCATTCTACATAGAATATGTCTGTTCACTAATCAAATTAAGAATATATTTGAACAAGCAAATATGAATTATATAGTTAATAATAACTTAAAAAAGTGACTAGTGAAACCGTTCATCACATTTAAAAAATATCAAAATTAAGAACCATTAACACATGAATTTGTCATACAATTAAAAAATTAGTTCGCTAATTTTTAAACTAAAAAAAGCAGTTCACTAAAACAAAATAAGAGACCATATTTTTGTGATAAAAGATGATCAACGATCAATAATTTATCTAGGCAGTGGTGTTTTGCAATGAATTCGATTTTCTTCCAGTGAGACAAAAAGATAATGATCTGTTAGATTTTATTTAGTCACATACAATACTCCTTTAGTCGCACAGGAACCATAATTTAGTGTGAGTTGGAATAAGAGATTAAAGGGCATTTTGGACTTAAATAATAATTTTCAATGCATATGTAACTATTTTGCTTAATTCAACCAAAGTGAAAAATAAAATTTTAAAATAGACCACTTTGTAATTTAAGCCTTCTAACTTTATTTAAGTGTAGTTTTTCCAATAAAATACACTACAAGAATACGTCAAAAAATTAAATAGAAAAATATAATTATACAAAAAATGTTAATTTTTTTTCAATTTTTCAATAATAACATACAAATTTTAGAAAATGTCTTTACTTTATCTTTAATCCTTCTATTTTTCCTCTTTTTCTTCTTCTCGCTCTCTCCCTAATTGATTTAGCTTACATTTTCATATTAGAAATGAGAACAAAATTTAAGCGAAAGAATAAACTGAAAAATGTGAACATGCTTATGTTGTTTTTTTTATTTCACTAAATAAATAACCAAATACACTTAAGTTGTTGTTGGGCTTTTAAGCTTAATTTTTATTTTTACATTTTTACTCAGTTAGATTTTAGAATTTGAGACGAGTCCCATCATTTTTTTTAAAAAAAATATTCACAAATTAACCCTATCGTGTCCTAATACATGGCTCATCGTCCTTGCGTATCCAGCTGTGCTCTTGGTGTTTTCAGGCAGTGTCTGTTTCAAAAAAATGATCATTTAAAAATGTGGATGCATCTAGTCGTGTCCGATAGTATTCTAGTATATCAGTATCTAAAACATGTCCGACACCACCACGACACCTCTGACATTAGCTTCTTAGGATTTATGTTTAGGGTGAGATTATTTTTTTTATTTGTTTCCTATTGCAAAAGTTGTAGGATAAAAATATTAGAATACAAATTTAGGTTTAAAAGTAAATAATATTGAATATTAAGTCGTCATATTTTCAATTTACATCTCACCAAGATGGGATTAAGATGGTAAATGGTTTTAAACTAGGATGCGGATACGGGACACGAGACACGGGTACGACACGATACGAGTATGACGATACGACAAATCTTTAAAAAATAGGGTACGGGTATAGACATGATACGATAAATATAATAAAATAATAAATTATATTTTTATATATGCAAAAAAAATGAGTTATTAATATTTTTTTTATAAAATATTAAATTAACAAACAAAATAAGAGTTAAGAGTCATTGTATAATTAACATGAATAAATTTTGTTTAAATCATGATATGTATCTCAATATTTTTGTTTTAAATGAATTTTAAACGTTTCTTAACAATTATAATATGATATTATTGTTGAAAAAACTATATTTTCATATTCAAAAGTTGTTAAAAATGTGTTTTGAAATATTTGAGAAGTATTGGATACGTGTTAGAAATAAAAAAAATATTTTTAAAATTATGAATACTTTTAGAAAGTAATGGACAAATATTCAAAAATATCTAAAGAGTATTGATATCAAATATAAACACCATACGACTACGTTACTCTCTTGTAAAAGTATCTATATTTTCTAACTAAGTTTTAAATTACTGTAGCTTTTTTGAACTGATTTAAAAAGTGGGACTCTCAAAGAGTGATAGAAGGTTCAAGTTTTGAGTAGAAAAAAAAAAGAATGTGAGAATGATAAAAAAATAAAGAGAAAATCTATAAGACCATTCAACAAATTCAATGAAAATTATAAACTGCTCAAATCTAATTCATCTTAAGTAGGTCCCACTTCGTATCGAATTTTGTCGGTGATGCTGTCTTGGTCAATAGAAATGGAGCAAAATGGGGCAAGTTGAATCATGACAGGTAGGCGATTGCAACGATCACAGAAATTCCCACCCACACACGCACCAAATCCCGATCGCGCCACAGCAACGCAACTGCTTTACGTTTTCTTCAACAAAACAATTGCAGCACAATCCAATACAGATTGGCTTAACTCATCGTTGGGAAAGATAGCCTTTTTTTTGCCCTTTTCCATCATTTGAATTTTAGAGAGAGAAAGGGAGAGTACTAGAGAGAGATGAAGATCACGGCGCTCCTGGTTCTGAAATGCATCCCGGAGGGGTCGGATCCGGTAATACTGGCGAACGCATTGGACGTGAGCCATTTCGGGTACTTCCAGAGGTCGAGCGTCAAGGAGTTCATCGTCTTCGTGGGTCGGACTGTCGCCAGACGGACCCCACCCGCCCAACGCCAATCCGTCCAACACGAAGGTCCGATTTCTTTATTATGGCCATCTGATCTCTTACCTGTATTATTAGGGTTTGGATCTCGTAGTTGTCTTTCTTGTTCTGGACTTGTATAGTTGGCATTTTTGGTTCTGACCTGAATTTATTGATTTCTTGAACAATCAGTTAGGTTAGTTTTGTTTAGCATCTTTGTTCTGATTAGGTTTGGTGAAAATTGGACAAATAGATAGTTTTGTATTTTATAATTCGCTGAACAGTTGTAGTTGTTTGCTAGAATTATCATTTAGATTTGTATTTAGAGTTCAAACTGGAATTGGGACAATTCTTTCATTAGGTAATTGGGTTGTGAAGTCATGGCAATTTGGCCTTAAGCTAATTGCTGGGAAAACAAATCATTTTGAAGCTTGAATTGAATTGGAGTACGAAATATTTGGATTGGAAAACTTCGATGTGAATTGAATATCTCAGCCAATTTAGGAATTGTTCTGATGAATTTATTTATTTTTATTTTTTATTTTTAAGCGAGAACTCAACTAATATAGCTGTGCAATTAAAAGGATTTGAAAATTATGTATTCTTGGATTTGAGTAACCTGCCAAGTAATCTTTCTATAAAATATTGTGAACTGCATATTTATTGGTAAATGTTTGTTTCTTGATTATTTTGTTAGGTTTGGATCTTTGTTGTAGCTCATTGTGGTGTGTCATGAGCATATGTTTTTTTTGCTAAAGTTCATGAATTGTGAAAGTGATCCAGTGGTTGACTAATTTGGGGTTCGTTTTAGAGAAAGTTTGAACATATTAGAAAGATTGCCCTTAGCATGCTGTTTAAGTTTTTTTGAATTAGATAAACTGGGTTTTGAAGTCTTTTTATTTCATGATGGAAGAATATTGACCTTGTACTAATTTAATTGGAAAGAATATGCAATCCTCATGTCTGATGCATGAATATTTGTCATTTTTTTCTTTTCCTAGAAACCATTTTACAAATTTGGTATTTTTTTGCAAAGATGTTACCTGAATCACACACTCAAAGTTCTTTTTCCCCTGCTTGTAGAGTACATGGTGCACTCTTACAACAGAAATGGTCTGTGTGCATTGGGATTTATGGATGATCACTACCCTGTTCGAAGTGCATTTTCACTGCTTAATCAGGTAGACCCACTCTATTCACTTATCCATTTACTTTGGAAAAAAATCATATTAACACCAAGTAGGTACTATTTGCGTGTTAATTGTTCTGTGATAGTAAACCACTTCCCCCCCCCCCCCCCCCCCCCCCCCCCCCCCCCGCGGGCGCATTTTTTAACTTGGTCATGAACTTTTGAATGGATGATCTTTAGCTTGTTTACATGTTCTGAGAATATTTAAATCCGTCATACTAGTTTAGTAAATATAAGTAGAAACTTCTTAGTGGAGGTATATCTATTCCCTTTTTGAACTTGCCTACTTTCTGAAGTTGTAGATTTGGGCTCTATTTGGTAACACTTCCGATTCCAAATTTTAGCTTTCATTTTCATTTTTTGGAAAGTCATAGCAGAAATCGCATTTGGTAATGCAGTTTTCATTTCTGAAAAAATGAAAGTAATGTCAAAATTTTGACAATCCTTAGGCATAATTTGAAAGCTTCATAATGAAAATTTCAGTTTCAGTTTTAATTTTTTTATAAAATACAATTAATAAAAATTTTTGGTTGCTCAAAAATATAATATAATATGATATAATACAATAAATTAAATTTTATAAAAAACAAGAATAAAAAATATTAGAAAATACAATAAATAAAAAATATAAATAAAATACAATAAATACAAAATTATAAGTCAATAAGAATAAATTTGTTTATAAAATACAATAAATAAATATATAATATATATAAGAAGAAAATACAATAAAATAAGAGTTATATTTAATATTAAAATATAAAAGGAAATAAAACGAGTCGATATAATTATATATGACAATTACCAAAAACGTGTGAATAGTTAGAATTTATGACAATTGCCAAAAACATGCAAATGCATAAAAATGATTTTTTAATTAAAATAAACTAAAATAAAGTCCTAACAAATATAATTTTGGAGGAAAGAATATACATAAAATATGTAATATCACATTTATGTTGGTCAAAATGAATTGGAACCATATTACTCAAACACAAATTTTAGTCAAAGATATTACTATTTTTTTTTTTTTTGAAAATAAAATTTGGGTTACCAAACATATTTTCAGATTTGTGCTTTCAAAATTTTAATAGCATATGACGTTACCAAACGTATTATGCTTTACACAAAAATGACAATACAACAGGTTTTTCGATTTCATTTTTCAGAAATCAGAAAATGGGATCCGATAGCATTACCAAACAACCCCTTAGCTGCCTGATTTTTGTAAAAAATTAACTATCCAAAAATGTGGTGCTTTAATTTAAGGGCAGACAGAGATAAGCAGTTGAAGAACAGGTTAAAAGCTATAATAGACAATAAATTATATTTCCACACGGCTGAACCTCTACTTGGCAGCCATTGATGGATACAGTCAATACCAGTGACAATTTGTCTCTTAATTATGTTGGTACCTCGCCATATATAGCGATATCTATTTGTATATATCTATATACATGTACATGTACATATACAATTCCTGAAATCTCGTTGCATGAATTTCATTTGAGGGATTCAATTGGCAATGTTACTTGGCATCATTCCCTTTCGTCTGCGTATGTCTTATTTGAGCTCTTTTTCCCACTATATGTGTAGTGGGACAGGTCAGGGGCTGGCAGGTACAGGTTTAGATGGTCTACCTGGGATTTTGAGTGTGATAGACTCTTATCAAGGTCAGGGTGGGGCTCCTATTTGACGGGGTAGGGTCGGGATTGGGGTGCCCCTTCCCATACCACCTCGTTGTCATTCCTATTTATAGATATTAATGGTAGACCTTAATTTTAGATCAATGTTGGACAAGTGCTAAGCAGGTCGTTTAGGGCTTATTTAATCAATTTATTTATGGCTAAAGTTTGGCAAAAAAAAGGAGTGTAGGGTCTGTAATGGTATACCAAAGGGTGTGGTTATGGCTGTGGTGATGATAAGTACCAAAAGAAATTAGCAGATATGACTGGGAAGTAATTGTTAAGTGAATTTTTTGTCAGCTTCTAGATGAATACCAAAAGAATTTTGGTGATTCGTGGAGAACTGTGCAAGAAGATAATGTTCAACCATGGCCCTATCTGAGTGAAGCTCTAACCAAATTTCAGGTATTTACCAACTTTTATCCTCATTGTTTTTGCTAGTCATAAGACAACATATTGATATTTTTTCCTATTTCCACCTTGAATACACTCAATTTAAGTTCTGAGCTTATGCTCAAGATGAGCTGAAGTTTTTTTCCCCCTTCTTTTAATCCTTCAGGACCCTGCTGAGGCTGACAAGTTGTTGAAAATTCAGAGGGAGTTGGATGAAACCAAAATTATTCTTGTGAGTGTTCTGTTATAACAGCATTAATATGCGTGTTCTGATTTGTATATGATTCAATTACCTAGTCCTTTTAGCTCTTTATTTATGTTAATTTTCTTCTTTTTTTTTTTTCCATTTTTTGAATTTGTATTTCCAAAAGTTATGGACCACTAAGAGGTTATGTTAATGTTTTTCTGAATTACATAATTTTTTTCATTTAAAATTGATTGTAGATGGCAACATTGTTTAAATTTACCCAGGAACATTGATGCAAATAGTCTATATTTGTTTGTGCTTTAGAGTTTAGAATTTTGAATGTTGCTTCTTTATGTTAAACTAATGAACGTTCAGTATTGATACTAGGCCAAAACACACACGCACGTGCACGCTTTTATGTCATACTTTATGTGAATATACTGTGATTAGGGAAAGCAACTTGTGGACTGGCTCTTGAAACTGATTCTACTTTTGCTTCTGAAACAACCCCAATTGAATAACTGTTAACTGTGAGCATTTGGTTTTATTGAAGACTGTCTGCTTCTTTAGTAGCCATTCAAATTAAATCATCTCTCTCTCTCCCCAATTTTCATGGTATATTCAGATTTCAGACATACTAATATATAGTGATGTTATCAATTGTTTTCTCAGTGTCTCTAAGTCATCTGGTTTATGTTGAATTATGGAGATTCTATAAATTCTAAGGTAAATATTAATGACACCCCCTGAGGTTTGATGTATTGACATGGCGCTATGAATTTTCGTCACCAACACTCCTTGTGGTTTGTGCCATATATCACATACACCCCCTCCTGCCAAAAGTACATTGTGTCAAAACACTTTTTGACAGTGAAATGACCATGCTGCCATTTGACTTTTGATCTAACCCATTTGAATACTAAATTTATCCATTTAACCCTGTCTAATGGACCAAAATACCCTTTGAATATACCTATATATATATACTATAATAGTATAATATATTTAATCTATATAATTATTTATTTTCATAAATAATAATGTTAACATAAAATAAAAAAGTAATTGAATTTCTCGTTCCTTTTCTCAATCTATCTATATATATATATACGATATACTATAATATATATAACCTATATATATAATTATTTATTTTTATAAATAATAATGTTAGCATAAAATAAACAAGTAATTAAATTTCTCTTTCTTTTTCTCTATTCATCTATATATATATATATATATATATATATATATATATATACACTATAATATATATAACCTAATATATAAAATTATTTATTTCCAAAAATAATAATATTAACATAAAATAAAAAATTAGTTGCCAATGCATATTATCACGAAGGGTATTGTGGTCATTTTCTTATTATGATATTTTATATTAAAATACATTTAAATAATTAGGGGCAATCAAGACATTTCACATATTAATAAAATAAAAAAGCAGACAGGGGGTGTTGGTGACGAAAATTCACAAAGTTGTAGTCGCGTGTCAATACATTAGACCTCAAGAGGTGTCAGTGATATTTGCCCTAAATTCTAATATCCAACAAAATTGGAGTTCCATGTAATATGTCATATTTGTGTTACAAAACATGAATAAATCAAAGGACCTAAAGGACGGAGTAAGAGATTTTTTTTTTTTTTTTATTTAAAAGAGAGAGAGCAGTTAAACAGTTTTTGTGACAAATAATAGTCATTACAAGCCTACATTGTATTTAAAGTATAGGATTTTGAAGGTGATGGTCCGATGACTTATATTTCCTTAATCGATAGTAGTCAATTATTAGATATGTGCCTAAGAAGTGTTGAGAAAATAAGCCTCCAATCACGTACCACCAAATATTATGATGTGACGATAAGTAAACAAGCACAAAGCAAATTGAAAGAACACACCAAGAATTATACGTGGTTTAGCTAAACAAGCCTACATCCACGGAGAGCCGATTTCACTATTTAGATTGTAACAATACAAGTTGAATGATTATATCAATAGTACGTTCAACTCTCAACTCTTAACCCTTGTACTAACAATCTCACTCAAAAGGAAATCACAAATTCTAAATAAGAATTTTCTCTTTTAAGTGTCCTCTCAATAACAATGAGAGTATTGTCTCTTTTCTTCTTATAAGTCTCAACCCATAACATAGATAACTATTTATAGAGCCCAAAATCTAGTTCTTTGGTGGACAAGACTTGCCTAACAAGAGCTTTCCTTCCTTGAGACCAAGACTTGCCTACTAATAAATTACCTTAATAAAATACAACTCTATAATGGAAACCTAATTACAATAGTAATTTGAGCCAACCCAACAATCTCTTCTGTGGTAAATTTTTTGACAAGTTTTCAATACACGAGACTCCCTGCAAATCCATAAACGATCCATTGGCCTTTCAAACTCCAGCTACATGACCCGAATCAAGTATGAAACAATACTCCTTGATTCGCACTGCCAATGTATTCATGCAGTTGTGTTAAGTCAACACTATCAAATGACTTTGAAAGGGGGCTTCAATGCAACCCTTCTCCAAACAGGAACTTATATCCCACCCACGTTTGTCTGGAAACATGCAACCTGTGTCTTCGATAAATCAAACGAAACACATCTCAAGATCTTGTTATCATGTGCATCCCATTTCCTATCCACAAGCAAAGTCTGAGTGCCATTGGCACTCCCCACTAGATGGTACAAACCTTCACTCTGTTCTCCTTGCATTAATACCATGCAGCCCTTGGTGATCTTCATGACTCCCCCTGCAATGGAGCACTTGCAGCCCATGGAGTCCAACCGGCTTAGGAAAATTAGATTACACTACAACTTTGGTGCGTAAGCAACGTCCCCCAAAGTGCGTTCCACCCCATTAAACATTTTAGATTTCACCGTTCCCACGCCCTCAATGACACATTTGTCAGCTATGGGCAATGTCAAATAACTATCATCAAGTTCTTGAAATCAATCAAAACATTCTTTCACGGAGCAAATATGGTTCGATGAACCTGAATCTAAAAACTACTCACGTTGAGTAAGAGTGTCACCTTTGAAAATTATGAGAAAATCTCCAAGGTTATTATCACAAGCATATGCGGTAGATCCATTCTCGGAGCTGCTATCATCCTTTTGCTTTGCAAGTGGATAGTTCTTCTTAATGTGGCCCCACTCACGACATTTGTGACACTGCTTACTCTTTTCTCCACCTCTTGATCTAGACTTGCTGTTATCACTAGATTCCTGATCGGTCTGCCTTCCCCTATTCTGCCAACGAGCAACCATAGCCGAACTTGAACTCATCAACGGGAGATTTTCTTTTGTCGTTGGACAAGAGAGTTGACTCAACTTCTTCCATCTTCAGCGTATCCTTGCCATACAAGGCGGTAGTCACTATATTCTCATAGGAATCTGGAAGTGAAGTAAGAAGCAATAAGGCTTTGTCTTCTTCTTCTTTAATTTTCACATCGACCTTTTCAAGTTGGTGAACAATTCCATGAAATTCATTCATGTGCTCCAAGAGGTTTCCACCTTCCTTCGACTTTAACTTGTACAAAGTGAGACTCTTCGCTAGATATAACTTCTCCCACAACTTCGGCGTCGAATCCTCTCCATTAACATTGTTAATGACATTATCCCCAATACAGAGTCGAATAGTGCTAACACACCTTGACTCTATCCCCAATCAACTGACGTTTTTCTGGCTTTTCATCCTTCCTTTACAATGTATGCACTAGGCCTTGTTGAATGAGGATGTCCTTCACCCTTCCTTGCCATAGGGTGAAGCTACCCTTATCATCAAATCTCTCTATCTTGTACTGTGTGGTAATATTACCGGCTATGATTGTCACAAGTGCCCAAGACAAAAAACACCAGTGTTATGAAAAAAAATCTAGACAGGATTTTTATCAAACACCTTGTTTGTACATTGAAGCTTTGATACCAATTTGTAGAGAAAATAAGCGTCCAATCACGTACCACCAAATATTACGATGTGACGATAAGTAAACAAGCACGAAACAAATTGAAAAAATACACCAAGAATTATACGTGGTTCGGTTAAACAAGCCTACGTCCACGGAGAGCCTGATTTCACTATATAGATTAGAACAATACAAGTTGAAGGATTGTATCAAGAGAATGTTCAACTCTCAACCCTTAACCCTTATACACCTAATCTTACTCAAAAGGAAATCACAAATTCTAAACAAAAAATCTCTTTGTGCCCTTTCAATAACAATGAGAGTATTGCCTCTTTTCTTCTCATAAGTCTCAACTCATAACATAGGTGATTATTTATAGAGCCCAAAACCCAATTCCTTGCTAAACAAGGATTACAATTCCTTAGAGTCCAAGACTTTTTAGACTTGCTTAACAAGAACTTTCCTTCCTTGAGACCAAGACTTGCCTACTAAGAAACTACCTTAATAAGATACAACTCTATAATGGAAACCTAATTACAATTGGAATTTGAGCCAACCCAACAAGAAGCATGACACTTCTAAATGGAACCGTGTCCAACGCATCTTGGACGTGTCCATTGTTTAAAAAAATAAAATTATTTTATTTCGGACACTTGGTATTCCATGCATTACATAGACTAATGAATTTTGATTTTGGATAAGACTTTCTTTTGGCGTGGAAGGAAACATAACTATTATAAAAATCAAAGCAAATGTTTATATAATGTTTGACATATTCAAAAAACAAAAGATATAGGTAGTTTTACTTAAAGAGTGTGTATGAAACTTTCCTCAAATTTTCAAATGGAGTTTTAATGATTCTGTCAATAGACCTAAACCAGTCTATTTGGTTACCTTTTTTATATTCTATTTCCTCAACACACGCACTGAATTTGCTTGAAGGTTTTTGCCAGTTTAATGGTAATGGTATTTTTCTTACTTACTGGGCAGCGGTAAATAAGAGAATAATAAGTAGTTCAAGCTGTAGTTCTAACATAAGGTATTTCTAGATCCAGTATACATCAAATTTACTAGATTGATCTAATCTCATAGATTCATTGTGTATACAGCTGTAACATACAAATATGACCAATAAATGATGCAGTCCATAAGAAGTTCAAGAAAGAGAAGAAAGCAATTATTGGTTAATTCATTTCAATGAAGGACCCAATTGAAGTCGTATATAATATTTTCACTAAGTTTATATGTTGTTGGTTCCAGTTGACATGGGCACTAGTGGTGGCCCATGGGTTTTTGTTTGGGTCACAATATCTAATGGCGTCATAAGATATGGTTTATAGTTACTTTAGAGAAGTTCTATTATTCAAAGTCTTTAAATTTCTATATTTTGAATCTATATTTAAAGTCGTAGTCCTAATTGCTGTTGGAGTTTTCTAGCATAGAACACATTTATAGATTCTCTTTTAATTTTAGTAAAGATAAGCTTATCAAATTTTCAGAATCTATTTTAGCTCTCTTGGGATTGTGTAATGCAATTCTAACCTCAGTTGTGATGCTTAAATTGTTTTCTTCTTCTGCTACTCTTTCTTTTCTTCTCAAGTTTCTGCACTTTTTTTAGCCTTTGAAAGAGATAATCAAACTTCTTGTACCCTTAAAGATCCTATCTTTCGAATCCTAACCCTTCTATCTTCAATTATTGGATTAAATACAATGACTTCCCCTGGGCTTTAGCCTAATTACACTTGGATGGAACTTTTTAAAAATCTTGCACTGAACTCCCCTCCAATAGAATCAGTTCACTTTTTGGTGTGATTTTATATTATTACCCCTAATATTTTATTGTTAAAAAATTCAAAATATCATCTCCTATAAAATGACCAAATTGCCCACCAGTATTAAAAAAAAACATTGATCCATCAACAGTTTCATCTTGTACACCATTGAAGACCTCCATCATGTACACACACACATATAAAGATATGTATATTTTTCATATTCTTTTGTATATATATATATACACACGCAAATAACACATATTCACACCACACACACATACATACAGTTAACCCGACACACACACAAGATCCATATCTCTTATATAAGTACATATATATATAGATCCATATACACAGAGTCACAGACACACACACAGAATCAACCAACCAAAAAGGAAAAAAATTGACAAAAATCCAAACGAATTTCCATTGCTCAACCCGACCGGTGCCCAACAATGGCCACCCCCACAATCTCTCTCCACCCTCAGCCTTTGTCGCCAACTTCTCTCTCTTATCTCTTCCTCTCTCAGTTCTCTCTCTCCTCCCCACCCACCGCTGCCACTACCACCGCAATCTCCCTTTTTTTGCCAGAAACCCTAACACTCAAAGCTTCACACCGTCAAAGATCCGAACCTTGCTTCAGTTCTCTGCGAATGATGAAGACCATTGAAGTCGACGAAAAGGTTGATTGATTGTGAAAATAGTGTTGGATTCGGCGATGATTGATTAGCCGGTGTATTTGTGTGTGTATATATATCGGCGGATTTGATCTATTTTTCTATCCCAAATTGCAAAGATAGGTTTGATCGCTGGATTTTTAGATAGGAAGGATGGTGCATGTATAACAGGTTGTGTGTATACAAATTATAGAGAGAATCAGACGAGGTGTCTGCAATTAGTGTTTCGTTTATGTTTGAGAAAGAAAATGAAGTTAGGGTTTTTGATCTAGGGTAGTTGGAGAAGGTCTCACATGGTGTTGGTTATTTCGTAAATACATTGACCTCCATGTACAATGGCACTTTTGTCTTAAAAAATTAGATATTTTCGTAAATAAATGCTACTTTACAGGTTAAAAAGTCATTTTACATAGACTGAGGGCATTTTAGTCAGATTATGCATTTTTTTTGGACGGAGGGGGTATTAGTAAAAAAGCGTGCAAACTTTAGGAGAGCTGAGTGCAAGATTTTTGAAAAGTTTTATCCGAGTGTAATTAGGCCAAACCTTAAGGGAGGTAGTATTTAACCCTCAATTATTCAACCACAACGCACGAAAAAGCAAATATCAGCTTTTGGGTTACTATTTTCAGCCCATGAATTGCCCCCTTTTCATCCCCAAACTCGTTCATACCAGCTCAAAATCAATGCCAACCTTTTTCTTATCTTTAGGCCTTCAACGTCATACTTAAACACCACAATCTATCCAGAATTAACTTCCGAAAAAATATTTCCAGCAACCTGAACTCTGTAATTCTGCAACCTTTGCCTCTGGAGCCAATTGATTTTTAACCCATTCTCGTCATGAAAACCTCCTATTTTTCAACCAACTAGAGCCATAAATTTATAAGATTTCCTTGAACTAAGCCAACCATAAAATCAATTATTCAGGGTTCTATTACTACTTTTACAGTGTGTTTTATATCAACTTTGCTGTCATAGTTTGCAGGATAGTATTCTCTGCACTGATCCTGCATCTACAGAACGAGCAACTAAACTATTTGGTAGAAGCAAATCTTTTTCTTGCATAGAACTATATAAATGTTTATTAATTTACTCCCTCACTGTTTTTTGAGGGATGAGTTTCATAGATGTGACACGAAAATGGGATTATGAATATTCTCTTTTTGGAAATTAAAGCAATGGGCTCATGAATATTATATATATGACTTGATAGTCTTATTACAACAATTATTTACTGATCTAGTTAATCTATTACTGTACTCTTTCCTCATATAGTTCTACCTTTGATACAGCATAAGACTATTGATAGTGTCCTTGCACGCGGTGAGAAGCTGGACAGTTTAGTTGAGAAGAGTTCAGATCTCAGTGCTGCTTCACAGGTACATACTTGTAATTTGTGCTGTACCTATCTTACTGCATATTTGCACTAGCACAATATCTGTTTGTTCAAACTTCTGTTCACCATGGAGCATTTACGTAGCATATGTTTCTTCTTTCTGGTTTATTGATATTCTATGTTAATGAGCACAATGTGTCCATGATGAACCTCGATGAAGTTTATAATATACTGCATCCCTGTCAACTGTTGGTTGTAAGATTATCAACACGATTGATCGGTGTGTGACATTGCATTGTTATTGTGCATTTTTTTGACTTGTTTCAAAGTTCCTTTACAATTGCAATTTGGGCCATGGCTTCGATCTCCAACCGAATGAATACATGCCTGCACAAGAGGATAATGAATGCTTCGTTCCCAATTATTGGGATACAAGCTTTTTTTAATTAGTATTAGTGGTATAGAAAAAAATTGTTGAGTTCACTTAGTAATATGCAAAACACTGGATACACAACATTTTAAAGTTAATTTATGATATGAAAAAGTTTTCCGCAAGAGGGTATCTATCCTTGGTCTAAAATTTTTGGATTGGGAGTTGCTTATTAGTCTTCTTTGATCTAGGTGCTGATTGAGATGTTACTGTAGGTTTTAGTTTGAGGATGAGTTTTTAAGTACAAGGTCTGATAGTTTTAGTTATGTTTAGAAGGACTTATATTGTGATCAGGAGAGGTAGTAGTGTGACTTGTTATTTCCTTTTTTCTATGTCGTATTGTTTTCTCCTCATTTCTCCTATTTTGAGATATTTTACTGGAATTTTATTTTGCAAAAAAAAAAAAAAAAAAATTCATTCAAACCCTGCAATATATCATATTTTTTACAATTTGTTCACAAAGCAGAACCTTCTATGTGAGGGAAGCCTGATTTAAGAAAGGGATTTTGAGAACCAACAATTTTTTACTTTGTTCTATAAGAAAGATGATATTTATAGTTATGATTCCATATCACTGTTTTTGTCTGAGTTACTTTAATTTTTAATTATTGAAGTACATTTACTCATTGCTAATACAAGAACCTGTTGGCTGTGGTTGAAGCAGATGTTCTACAAGCAGGCAAAAAAGACCAACCAATGCTGTACAATATTGTAAGAATTTAAAGCACAGGGACTATGCTACCATGGCATCCACTTGTTCTTGTGTTAAATATGATGGTTCACAAGATGGTGGTAGTTGTTTATATCATTTATCTGTTGTTGGCGTGACAGAACTTTATGGATTTTATCCTCTTGTATCTTTGCTATCAGATTGACGAAACAGAAACCGATTGATAAGGGCAATGTTTTTGTTGTTATAATACTAATATGCTTCCTGTTCACAATGCTTAGACAAGACATGTTCTTAGGAATATTACAATTCTATTTGTTTGATTTTGGTATTTCCTTATCCCCTCTTTGAGGCAGTTAAATGGGCATGAGTCCAACTTAAGATAAGCATATACATTCTGATTTGTTATCAAATAGTTGTTATGTTCAGTGATTCAGCTTGCATTTCTGTGTCAGTTTAGATGCTTCAGTGTATTGTGTAAGTTGATCTAGAAAACTCCCAAAAGTAGAAGACCTTTGTTTATGCTTGTTACCTGTAGTACATGCGCTTGGTGTGAATGCAAATTCTTTCTTCCTATCTATGTTCATGAGCTCATGCTCAGATATGTTGTCAGTTTTCTAGTTTGTAAGTCATCTTACCAGGCTTTTAAGTAATTTTGTTAGGTTCCATATCCATAATCTCATGTGAGTTAACACACTAGAATCTTGCGTTAGTTATGGAGTCACCTCTTGACTCTTCCCTTTTTCACCCTCAATTCTCATCAATAAAATATGGTTCAGAAAGAAAAAGATACAATCTATTAATGCTACCTGCGAGTGCATTGGAATAAATTCCGTCTAGTGTAGAGAGGAATTTGGGTTCCATTAATGCCACCACAACGTATTAATAGAAGACCTGATTGGGTACTAATGTTACATCAAATCATATCATGGGTACATGCTAGTTTCCTAATTGGCACAGAAAGACCTTATTGGGCCCAGGAAGACTGTCGGTACATCCCAATTGGGCCCATGAAGACCACATGTATTTATTAATATAAAATAAGAACAAACCAGGATAAGATCCAGTGACTAATTCTTGTTTCCCAAGTTTCTCACATTAGTATCTAGAACGCCATAGAAAATATCTGATTTACTTAACCCCAAAGAAAGCTTACACATCAGCAGTTCACATGTTTAAAAACTTGCATTCACATAACACTTATCTTACACGGTTGACAAGAACAATAACCAAAAGCAAAAACAAAAACAAATGTAAATTATCTAAATACAACACTCTCAAGATCTAGATATTAGGGTTTAAACTCTTTATTTTTCTTAAAACTTTATACTATCGTTCCTCCCTATTTTCCAAGAATGGACTTGAACCACCAAAATCCTTTGGTGTCAGTGGGACTTTCTTCACCCTCTTGAGGGGGATCAGTTTGTGTTGTATTTTGAAGTTTGCTCACATCATAGCCCTCCTCTTTGGCCCTCTGAACAAGCTGATTGTATATCTCTTCATCAAGATGGGTCTGTCTGCACAATATCTAAAAACAAATAATAACACCAAGAAAATAAACTAATTAGCAAATCAAATGAAAAGGAATAACTACCCAAATTTTAATAAATAATTAAAATAACACATAAAAGTACAAAATATTGAGAGGTTTAATGTCATCTCACTGATTCCTAATTTTAATTTCAACTACAATTTTTCAAGAAGGTACAAAATTAGCCAATGGGAATTGAGCAAATTAACAAAAACCCATATGATATGAAGAACCAATATTTACCAAATGATCACCAGAAGCATGAAATTTGAACAAAATCCATTATATAGGGATATATAAATTCACACACATACATATATATACACATTTAAATATGAAAGATAGTGAACATACCCAAAGATACTTCCTGCTAGGCTGACCAATCAAAGCATACTGATATTCATCGTCAAGAAACAAGACCCAGTAATCCCCAACCACAGGAATGATTGGCAAGAATGGAGGAACATAGAACTTGACTTTGAGCTTGGCCTCATCACTAGAAGGGTCAGCTTTGTAAGCAGACCCTTCTATATAGCTTCTCTTGCCATCAACCCAGGTCTCATTGAGGACATTAACAGTACCATCATCTTTTAGAGTGTAAGTAGCCCTTGTGTTGATACCACTTTTGGGTTGAAACCTTGCTGGGAATGAAGCAATCTCATACCAGCGACCCATGTACCTCTGTAGATCTATACCCTTCACCACTTCCATCTCCTTCTTGGCCATTACTTCACTGCAGACAAGAGTTGAGAAAAAGAGAAATTTAGGGTTTGAAATGTATGTATATGTTTAGTGGGGTTGTTCCTTGTTGATAAGGTGAGAGCTGGCCTTTATAGCGTGGATGTGATTGCGGGTTAACCATGTACCTTACAAGTGTGCGGTGTGAATCTTTGAAATGCTAGGTTCTATCGGTCATTCTAGAATGCTCTAACTTCATACATATCTATGTTATATATATATTTATATATATATTTATTCCTTTTCCGTCATTTTTCTGAGATGTACTCTAGATAACAACCATGTAATATCCCGTCATTATTAGCGGTTACTTTTATTTGTTTATTAAATGGAATGCTACATCGTCTGTGTAGTAGGATGCCTAATAATTTTATTTATTTATTTTTATTCTTTATTTTTTTATCCCAAATTATTATATCATGAAGCCTTTGGATTTTTCAAATAATGATGAAGATTTATTTGTAATTGGTAATAAATAAAGTTTATTATGCAATTATGATTTTTTTTTTAAAAAAAAGTTAAAGCAATACTTATACACAGTATTTTTATTGAGTCTTGAATTCTAAACCTTTAGAACTTATATCGTTGAACCAATTGATTTTTGAAACAATTATGATATATTGAATCGTTCCGATGTCTACCAATTTAACATTTTTCTTAATTGAATTGACAATTCGTAGCAGTTTAGGGGCAATTTTAACCATCGAATTGGGTGTGTACGTACATGTTTTTTCTAAACTAGGGGCTGAATTTGCAGTAGTATTCAAAACAGAACGAATGAAAATAATACAAAAAAGAAGTCAAACTTGAAAAGGGTGAGAGAATATGAAAGATAATGGTGAAGAAAAATACCTTCCGGAAACGAATCCGAAGCCACCAGTTGACTATCATCTAATTTAAAGCCTTACAATGTGGCTTGGCTTAAAATGTTGAGTCTCACGTAAATCTGGCTAAAAGTTTTGCCGGATTTGAGGAAGCACACAGTGAAACAATTGATTTTTTTTTTATATATTTTTTTGTGGGACAATACTTACCTATTCACCGGTGTGTAGGTAAACCCTCCTTACCGCTGATGTGTTCCAATAAAAAATAAACACATCAACTTTAATCACAAAATTAAATTTAAAATGTAATAAATGAGGTTTGAAATGCAATAAATAAGTATAATAAATGAGATTGACCTCATTTATTATATTTATTTATTACACTTTAAAATTGATGTGTTCATTTTTTATTGGAACACATCAGCGGTCAGGAGGGCTCACCTATACATCGGTGAGTAGGTAAGTATTGTCCTTTTTTGTATCACACTCATAGGGCTCCGTGCCATATGCGTGTGTATATATATATATATATATATATATATATATATATATATTATTAACTTAAAATTTAATAACTTTTACTACAAATTGAATTTTTTTGATTAAATCATTTCGCTTAAAAATAGAATTTCGAGAGTTTTAATTTGAGTACCACTTAGGCTATTTTTCGACTTAAGACGAAAAAATTATGAATTTTCAAGTTAAAAAAAATATAATTTTTTTAAAGATAAATATCACTTACACTCTCTTAGTTTAGACAATATCCCGACTAGACTCCCGACTACAGTAACTAAAGTCCATCAAGTGTACTAATAGTTTTTGGTAAATTTACAATTGTATCCATGATTAATATATTTAATTTAATCAATAAAAACTGGTGATGTTAAAAGATCTAATTGCCCTCCTTTTATTGAATCAATCTTTTCTCTCTCTAACTCTCCCTCACCACTCTCAGTTTCTTTCTCTAAACCCATCTACTGCTCAATCGATAATCCTTTCCAAACAAGCCTCAAACCCACAAATTGCCAACCCACACAAAACCAAAAATCATTTAGATAACCAAACAAAACCCAGCACCCCACAATCAACTGAAAACCACAACCAGACAACCACCATACCCAAGCAACCCAATATATTTACAAACACAATTACAAAACCTAGATCTAACAAAACCCCAACCATCCCACCATCTTCATCGCACAACACCACCATCATAAACCCGAATACCATCGATTTTTCACACAAACCCCAAAATCCAGCTAGCTAAAGCCATCGCAAACTATAAAATCATTATTGCTCGCTAACCAAAATCTAACATCCACTACCAAAAAATCTAGCCCCGACCTTTCTCCAAAAAAATAAAAATAAATAAAAGAACAATCGAATGAGATCGCGTAGTCGCCGAAACATCATCAACTTTGCGGTCAAATTCGTTGTGCATCACCATCCAAGATCACCCTTTGTTTCCATGGCCTTGTTTTCCGTACATCACCGTCACTTCTCACACCATCGTCGCCAATATAAATGTATGTATGTATATATATACATATATATGTGTGTTTATATATATATATATATATATATATATATATTACAGAACATAAACTCCAAAATACAGTAGTGAGTTGGTTGTGGGTCTCTCAGATTTTCTCTCCTCTCTCACTCCCGCTTCCATAGACGAACGGTGGTCCTCGATGAAAGTTGTTTCGGCTATGGCGTTGACTAGCACTGGAGAAGGAGATCAGCAACCATGGCGATAGAATTGGTGGAGTTCCGGTGATTAGTAGTAGGTTGTGCATGGGGTTTACTGTGGTGTTGGGTCCTCTTCGGATGGTGAAGATGTAAGGTGGTAGTGTGTGGACATTAAGCTCGGTTGTGAGCTTCGGTTGGTGATCGTTGATGGTCTTTGGCAGTGGCAGTGTGTGGAATAATAGTGTGTTTAGGGATACATGGGTGTTAGGAATTGTGGCTCAAATTCCTAATATAATTAGGTTTCCATATAAAGTTTTATTTTAATAGGTAATTATTTTAGCACAAGTTGTTTTGAGTTCTAAGGAATTGTAATTCTTGTCCAGCAAGAAATTAAATTTGAAGACTCTATAAATAGAGGTGAGGTTGAGAAGAGAGGTTGTAGAGAAAAGAGAGAGATAATTGTAGAGAGAGAAAAAGTTTGTAACCAAAGTATTGAAATAAAAAAAGTCATGCTTTGCCTGTGGACGTAGGCAATTTGCTGAACAACGTAAATCTTGTGTTATTTGTATGTGTGTGTGTATTTTTCTCCGTTTTATTGCCAATAGTGTGTGTGTGATCCTAACAAGTGATATCAGAGTTATGGCAGCAACTATTACATATGGAAAGTAAATTGTCACAAAGTTTGATAGAAGAAGGAACTTTAGTCTTTGGCAAGTTCGAATGCGGTATTTACTGATTCAACATGGTTTCGAAGAGGCTCTGGATTTGAAATCAAAAAAGATGGAAGATGAACAGTGGGGGAAGATCAATTTAAAGGCAATGAGTGCTATTCGATTGATGTTAGCGGATGATATTGTGTATGATGTGATGGAAGAAGCTTCAATTGCAGATATGTGGAAGAAATTGGAGAATCTATATATGGGAAAGAATCTCACCAACCGGTTAGTTTTGAAGCAAGAGTTGTATTCTTTCCGAAGAAAAGAAAAGGTAAGCTTATAAGAACATCTTGGTGAGTTCAATAAGATTATTTGTGATTTATTTAATATTGATGTCAAGTTGAGTAATGAGGATAAAATAATTATTTCGTTGATGTCAATACGCTCTACCAATAAACATACATTTATTCAATATTTTGCTCTATGGAAGAGATATCATTTTCGTAGAGCAAGTTAAGAGTGCTTTTTTCTTTAATGAAAAGTTGAATGATGAAGAAAGTCACAATAATCAAGCTCATGCTCTTATTGTTCAAGAGAATAAAAGGTTTGGAGCTTCAAGAAGTTTTGTGCCATTGTAAGAGAAAAGATCCTACAAGTGTGGAAAAAAAGGGCATCTTCAGTGGTATTATCCAAAAAAGAAGGAGAGTACATCTGCTGCTATTGTTGTGTCAAAGCCTACGAAAGAAGAAAGCTATAACGATGAAGCATTATCAATTATTGATAACAAGGGAGTGGCTAAGGTGTGGATACTTGATTCTACTTGTTCATTTCATATTTGTCCTCATAAAGAGTGGTTTACTGCCTACAAACCTGTAGGTGCTAAGGTATTTATGGAGAATAATACTTCTTGTGATGTTATGTGAATTGGAACAATCAAAATCAAGACAACTAATGGTTTGGTAAGAATCCTAACGAATGCACATCATATTCCAAGTATCAGAAGGAATGTGATTTATGTGGGAGAATTGGATTCCAAGGGTTATTCGTGTGAAGTGAAGAATAGATTAATAAAGATTAGAAGGGGGCCATGTGTTATGCTTTTGGGAAGGAATGTTAATAACCTCTATGTTTTGTTGAAAAATAGTATGTTAGGTGGAGTAATTGCAAAGACAGAATGGAAGCCTGTTTCGAGATCTACTAGAGTGTCCAATCAAGAGCGGCAAGAGAATGAAGAAGTCTTGACGATTGTAAGAACACCAACATTTATTCCAAAAGTAAGAAGAATTCAATTTGGTGATGTGAGAGTAGATTCTAAGTTCGACTATTTGAACTTGGAGTTTGCTCGCAATAGGTGAATGCAATGGAATGACGAAGAACGACAAGAATAGAAGTGTTTTGTTTAAGGTGGAGAAATCTTAGTCAAGGTAGAGTTATGGAAGAACACGTTGATGGAATTTAAGCCAATGTGAAAATTGTTAGGAATTGTGATTCAAATTCCTAATATAATTAGGTTTTCATATAGAGTTGTATTTTAATAAGTAATTCTTTTAGCACAAGTTGTCTTATACTCTAAGGAATTGTAATTCTTGTTCAACAAGTACTTAAATTTCAAGACTCTATAAATAAAGGTGAGGTTGAGAAGAGAAGTTGTAGAGAAAAGAGAGAGATAATTGTAGAGAGGGAAAAAGTGTGTAACCAAAGTATTGAAATAAAAAAAGTCATTCTTTACCCATGGACGTAGGTAATTTGCCGAACCACGTAAATCTTATGTTATTTGTATGTGTGTATTTTTCTCTGTTTTATTGCCAATATTGTATGTGCGATCCTAACAATGGGGTGTACCAAATCAAGTGACACCAATGCATGGGTGGATGATAAAGTAGGTGATTGAGTGTATGGGTGATGGAAAAGTCATGTGATGGGGAAGGAAGCCACTTGAAAATTTACGTGACAAAATGTAAAATTTGATATGTATTGAACATGTTTTATCATGTAATTATAATATATTTAGTTTTCCTTATTTTAGGCTCATACATGCAGCATGTGTGTTCGATTAGGATTTTAAAGGATTTTAAAAGACTTCAAAAATCTTGGTGTATTCAATCCAGACTTTTATAAACTTTTAAAGAGTCCATACAAATATGACGGTATTCAATCCAGACTTTTATAGAGTCCATACAAATCTTGCGGTATTCAATTAGGATTTTAAAAAAGTCTACAAAAGTCTAGGTGTATTAAAAAAGTCATAGATTTTGAAGAATTTTATTAAATGATGGATTTTGGTGGATTTAAGGGTGAAAATTATAAATACCGAAGCCCATAACAAGTCTAATATTTCCCCCACAGATTTTGGTGGACTTTTTTTTTTCTGTAGAATACGAACAACTTTATGCCATCTCAAGATACACCCATTTTTTTCTCTCTTCTTATATTATCTCTTTTTCTATTCAGTTAGGATTTTAAAAAAATCATAGTACAAACAAAACCAAACGAATTGTACAAACAAAACAATTAATATATCAAAGATCATCAATGCAAAAATTCAATTCGGTGCATAGTCCAATTTGTACCGCAACACTGAAACTAAGAACCGAATTTCAGATGGTGCAGTGATCTTTGATCTATAAACAAAGTTATCAATTCTTAAAATAATATATACACACACACACACACACACAAAATAAGGTTTGTGAGGGTGGTATTACTTTGTTGTTGAAAATAATGGTCCACTGAGGGCATGTACTTTCCATACCCATAGTCTACACTATCTTTAATATGAAAACAGTTTATTCAAAAGTTGTACGAATTTACAGTTTATTATATA
This sequence comes from Cornus controversa, assembly GCA_026545225.1. NCBI lineage: Eukaryota > Viridiplantae > Streptophyta > Magnoliopsida > Cornales > Cornaceae > Cornus > Cornus controversa. The sequence goes on from CM048851.1 coordinate 42,797,458, forward strand.
TCAATGCATATACACTTGTACGAATTTACTCTCATATAGATACCCATTTAACATGCTACAATGTTTATATACGCTTATACATATTTATACTCATATGCATACTCATTTAACAAGTCATACATACAATAAAACAAATGTCAATATACCTTTTAAATATACAAAATAAAAAGAAAAATAATTTTTTGTAAAGAATTTCATATGAAGAATATTTTATGGGGTATCAAAAGTAGATATTTAGAATCTGTTTGGTTTAATTTTTAAAAGTAGTTTTATATTTCAGATAAATGAAAACTTAGAAAGTTGTACAAAAAAAATTTGTTTTGTTGTAAGTTTTATGAAAATTATTTTCTAAAAATTCAGTTATAAAAAAAATTATTTGTAGTGAGCTATCTTTTATAATTTTTTGAAAATAATTTTTTCAAACACAAGAACAACAACGAGATAATGTTAATGAATAGAGAGTTAGTATATCTTTGAATATGTGGAGAGATGTCGGACACAATGATAAAATGAGAACTGAGAATATTGAGTAATGAATGTTAAATATTTTTCTTTAAATTTTGCTTTCAAACTTGTTATAAACTTGTCACTATACTTCCGTGAATGTCAGTTGTTTTGCGTTTGTTATAACTTTCACTTTTCGTGAAAATTATGGTGCGTGTTGTAGTAACATAATCTTTTTTTCCCTTTTTATAAAAAAAACGTGTCTATATATCCTATCTATCTAATATAATGAAGCAAAAATTAAAAAATATGAAAATAGTTCATTTACCATGAACATAATTTTTTTGTCATTAACTTAACATATAATACGAATAAAATAACAAAATAAGGAACATGGTTCAGCTCAAACGTTCAATTTTCATTTTGGCATTATTGCTTAATCATTCTTCGCACTGTTATGAGAAGGGATATATGTAACTTTGTATAGGTTCTTAATAATTCTATTAAATAATTTCAAATAGTAGAAACCATAAATGATACCTTATCTATTTTGCATTATACTTGCCGCTGGAACCATTGGTTTACTTGTGCGCAAAAATATAATTCAAGGATACAAATAAATAAAATATATTAAAAAAATCATTACAAGTCTATAATAATCTATCAAAGTCTTTGATAGAAGTCTCTACAAATCTATGAAAGTCTGTAATAAAAGTTTATAGAAATCCATGAATTCTACTTAAATCCATAGCAATTCATGAAAGTCTAACATTTAAAAAATGTCTTTCAAAATTCTTTAAAATCCTAATTGAATAAACCCTCCTAAAGCTCCGCGTAAATTTCATTTACGGTGAGGCATATATTATACTAGGGTAAAGTGCAAAATAAACTCCTAAACTATGTCCAAATTTGCAAATAACCCCCCTAAATTATATTTTGTAAACAAAACTCCCTGAACTATCACATTTTATTGCAAAAACCCCCCTTCCATGCCTAGTTATTTTTCATTAAATGACCATAATGAACAAATAATGAACAAAATCATACTATTTTGATGACATATTCTCCATCACATTTGCATAAATTACCTTTGATTATTGATATTATTTTTTTAATAAAAATCTTAAGTAAATTTTTTAAAACAATTTAAGTAATTTTTAAAATTTTCATGAATATATTGTATGAAAAAAAGAATTTTTTACTTTAAAAAAGTTTAAACTGGGCATAATAAGTTTTATTTTAAATAGTAAAGTTTTAATAATAAGTTAAATCATTCCAAAAAAGGGCTAAATTCGGTAGTAATTACAACTTTGTGAAATTTTTTTATTGTTATGATAAATCAATACCAATAATAAAATTAAGGTAAATGGCATCATTAATATTTATATAAGAGAAAAGATGATAAAGATAATTAAAAAATGAAGAACAAATTTAATAAGAATGAATAAATTTGTCTTATGTGATGGGTATATCTTTAATTACAACAAACTAATAGTTCATGGAAGTAATTTGTAGTTCAAGGAAGTTATTTGCAAAAAGACAATAATTCAGGGAATTTTTTATACTTTACCCATTATATTATCACACACACATTATTGAAATCTCCAAACAAATTTATATGTATAAAATTGCAGATTTATCTATCAACAACGATTGTTTTCTCTTAAATTATCAAAAACATATTCATGTAACTTAAAATGGGTTCTCATTCTCTCCTCCGCTTCTTCTTCTTCTGGTGAAATCGTTACGAGTTTATATTCGCTAAAATCAAATTCCTGGAAAAAGATTCAAGATTTTCCTCAAAGTACTAAATTTGAGTTTGACATTCGATATTGTTATAATATCATCAAGGCTTTGGATTTCTCGAAGGATGATGAAAATTTATTTGCAATTCGTGGTACCAAGTTTGTTATGTGCAATCTAAAGGAGACAACATATAGGAATGTGGAGTTTCACCATGTTCACAGATCCTCACTTGGCAAAGTTCACCTGACTCGATCCAGCAACATAATTGCCATTTATTCTGAGAAATCCGAAAATGCTCTTATTGTCCTCCGTACCGTATGCTCATAACCGAGCATTGACATTACGAAAAATTATGACCATCTAGGTGCCAATAATTGCTCTCTATATCAACTCCATAGTGCTTCCTTGTCTCTCGTGGTCGTGGAAATATACTTTCTTCAAGTATTGAAAGGCAAAGTATCATGGTGAATGCTTGATATAAGAGGTGATCATACATTCAGTTTATTTCCTGCTGTGGTATCCAGAGTCCTTACAAGCAAGTCAATATGAAATTTTGTTCACAGTAACAAACATATATCTACAGTGATCGTGCTGCTTCCACTCATACGACAACACAAAAAAAGCTTCACTCGGTTTTCACTAGGAAAGAACCTTCATATAAACTCAGAGGATGAACAAAGGAACAAGTTCACCAATACGCGTTGAACGTTGATACAGAGGAGTGCCAAACACCATTTAGGAAGCACCTAGCAGAACAATCTATGACATCCTTCATAGTAGTGCCAACACTTAATACAATGCAAGGTTACAACTACCAGCAGCTATTGTTCCTAAGCTTCACAATCATGCCATATCTGGAAGTCAGTCACTTTGCAATTTGAATAAAGGAAAATTCTTCACGAGTTTGAGATATTCTAATGCCACTGTTCCCTCAAGATGTTGAGACATTGAAAGATTAAGAAACTCACATGGCATTAGCAACTTCAATCATGAAACAGATCTTTGACAACAGGATAGAATTGAAAGGATACATAGTGAAATGCAGATAAAGTTGCGTATTGATACAAACTCCTCATGGAGTAAACTTATCTGTTGATACCTCCTCTCTTCACTACATATAAGCAGCAGCTAACAAGAGTCTCACAAACATTGGCCAAACGAGCAACTATCGAATCCAAATTCTCCATTCATCACCATTGTTCCTTCTTGTTCCTGCATCACATACTCCAGCCCTTTTATTAAAACAGATCGATAAAGAAAATGGAAAAAACAGTATTAAAGAAGGATTACAAAGATTACATGGTAATGTACCAAGGTTAACTAACAGGCTTCTTTTAAAATACATGACTACACTGACATCTAAACTTGCAAAAGCAAAGAGGTAAACTGTTCAACTAGAAAGAAGGAAAAAATTCATAAATTCCCTTCAAATAGCCCATTAATAAAAAGCAGCAACAGTGCAACTAACAATTAAGTTTTGTTAACTTAATTTCCTTCCTTCCTAAAAAATAGTGGCGATGGTTAAGTTATCATCACTGGATCTAACCATTCACACAAAATTTCCTGCATTCTCAAATTTAAAGACATTTTGATTTTTATACTGAAAACAACAATTCTATACTTCACCATTGAGAGAATGAAGCATGAAGGAATAAAAATTGTTATAGTAATGAAACTAATTTCCTTTAAGCCAATGTGGCAGGGTTGGAGGAAACAAGATACATTGAGGAAAAAAAAAAACTAGCCAGATATAGATGATTTAAAAAGCATTCATCTCTGATATAACCTGGGAAGTCAAATGTTACTTGGAACATTAATCATTTTACTACAGTGAAGAGGAAAGAGAATGCGGTAAGCTACATACTCTAAACTGTCGTACTAACTGTAATATTGGAGTAGCCTTGTATAAACTTGATCAGGTAGTTTCAATTGCTAGAGGGTTGGTTCCTTTTGACATTTAGATGAATAGTGTCCATTAAAATAAGATATTAGATATATCAAAATTAATCATGTAAAAGCATTGAACCAAAAGTATCCTTATATAAATTGAGTATTTATGTGGAATGGCCCTTTGTGTTCTTATTCTAAAAACTCATCTATATTATAAAATTTCTCTTGATATTTGTTTTATAAAAAAAAGGGAATTAATGGAAGAAATGAGAAAAATTCTTATTTGATTGCTAAATCTAGTGTCCTATAGTGGAAGTGCTCCACGTTTTGGAAGGAACATGAAAGAACCTGCTTAACCAATGTATTAGCATTTTCTGGTTACTATACACATCCATTGGTGATTCCATGACTCCTACTGCAACATATTTGCACATGAGCCTCATGTAGGTTGGAGAGCCGTAATCATCAAAATTCCAAATTGGATTTTCCTAAATTGATGAAGTAGATTTATCTAACACGTGGCTGATACTTTTCTACAATTCAGTTACATATACCTCTATTTCCTTCTGTTAGTTCTAGGCTCGTAAGAGAGGTAAGTAAAATATTTTAGAAATATTCGCCAATATATTAATTTAATATGATGACCAATTGACTTTCATTTTCCAGAAAGAATCTCTTCTCAAGTAGATTGCACCTGAGACATTGTAATGACATTAAATAGCCATATGACTTGAGCCAAGAGCAAATGAATTTCTATTTTACTGAAAAATCGTGTATCCAAAACTGCTGGAGTTTACAGCAATACCTCAAAGAAGTTTGGACAAAGCAGATAAAGAACATTTTTATATAGTTTGCAGAAATAATATGGTATTCATTGAATCAGCATTTCGAAATAATGATTTACGGCAAAGCAAAAGAAGACACATCACATATGAAATTGACATACACAATGCTAGATATATTTTCGTACCCGTTTGATAATTGCATTCACTAGATCGTCCAACGAGTCATAATTATTAGAAACAAAACCACCTCGCAACTTTGTTTGCTCCAAAAGGTAATCTTCTGTGGAACTCATCTTTGAGTCCATAATTGATCTATCAACCTCACCATGCTGCACCAGAGATGAAGCACCACTATTTGATTGGCCAACCAAAGACACATCCATCTTTTTATTGCATGCTCCATTATTTTGGTCCAAAGTCTGGCTTAAGGGACCCACAATACCACTGGCAGGAACCAGAGAACTTAGGGTGCTGAAAATATGATTTGAGTTGTGGCTGTAATCCTCTTTATGTTCTCCCCACCTCTGGTTTGGTGCATGGTTCATATTTTGAAGATTATCACCAACCAATGCTTGGCAAAGCATCTCTCCTCTGGAATCCTCCAGAGGTGCTGAAGCTGTACTGATAGAAGAAAATTCAAGTGGGCTACTCTGAACCTGAGGGCTGATTGAGGAACCATTTTCTCTTAAGCTATTAGGTTGCAACTGATTATGATTGAAAGGTTCACTTAATGGCAAAGAATTTGACAAAAAATTTGATAATTGAATGGGACTCTGCCAATTCACACCATTATCCTGGAAATTAGAAGAACCACTGACACCAATGTTGAAAGGTTCCGAGTTGAAAGAAGCCACTTTGAAAGAAGACTGATTTCCAAATCCTTCCCCAATATGTGATTGTTGTGGGTTCCCTTGTAGTATCAAAGGATTGTTGGGGGCACTGACTAGAGAGTTGCTTGAACTACCAACTACAACACGGCTGTCTGCAAAAGTACTGGCAGCTGTGAAGTTAGTTGGATCAGCAGCTGAATTGAAATCTCCATTAGAGCACTTGCTCTGTTGCAAATGGTCAAGCTCCGATGATGCTGGAATCCCATGAAACAAACTTCCAATTTGGTTAGCAGGTGAAACAATAGGCTGGAACTTGCCAATACTATTAATGGAGTTGCTTGAGATTTGGGCATGACTTGGTTGAATCAGTGCAGAAGAAGTGAGGCTACAGAGGCTCACACCAGCAGGGGTGTTTAATCTTCCAAGAATCCCTCCTGGTGAATATGATGATAAGGCAGAATTCGGAAGCCTTCCTGACCCAGCCAATCTTCGAAAATCTCCTAGTCCATCGAATGAACCAATGCGCATATAAGAGGAATCTTTACCTCCTAATGCAGCAACCAAGTTAGCTTGCTGGTTTGCCGCAGAACTGATCCTTTTCAGGTAAAGCCTATATTTCTGCAACAAAATCAGAACAGAAAGCTTCAAGGGGAGCATTATGATAATATTTCTCTAAATTTTCAAATAAGTCCAGTTGTTACTTCATTTGTAAAGAGAATTTATGGTGTAGTCTATAAGCGCTAACAAATGCGTGCAAATATTTGGAGCCAGCCATGCTAAATATTACTGAAAATCCAAAATTATTTGGATGGGCTAATTTGAAATCAGACATCCCTGTCCTTGATAATGAGTTACCCTCCTAAGTGAATTTTGAAATAAGATATCCCTGTCCTTGGACGGGCAAATTTGAAATCAGACAACCCATGTTTCATACTTTCTTGGTGGGGTGGATTTTTTTTCTTCTCTTTTTTGGTGCATTTTGGGTTGCCAGCGTGATGGGGGCAGGGGATCCTCCTTTACTTCCCGTGGTGGAGTAGAGACTAAGCTTATTACACATTATTTAGTCAGCTGCCTAATGTTATAGTCAGCTGCCTAATGTTACAGTGAAAGAATGGCAACATACACTTCTTCGTATCCAACATAATTTTTGAATCACTTCAACTTACTCTTGCCAAATCGTTAGCATGCTGATAATTTGCTAAACCTGACAATACTTATTCCATTTACTCCCAAAATGCAAATTATTCCTTGGGCCAAACAATACATTTCCAGAATACAAAGAAATTCATATGAAGGCATAGAACTTTTAAGGCCACAATAGACGTAAGAAAGGACAAGGAAAGATTTATGCCTGGAGATGGCTTGCCACATTTTCCCTTGTAAGTCCTTCGACATTCATCATGTCAAGAATCCTTTTAGGAACAGCTTCTGCATTAAAAACAAAAAAAGGAGCAAAAGAGGGAGTCAGCCATGACAACATTCATACATGAAGCACAAAACATCAAATGATGTAGGATGAAGGACTCACTTTCGATGCCCAATTGATTAACAGCCGCAACAAACTTCCTATGAAGCTCTATAGACCAAACAACCCTAGGCTTCTTCTGGGCTGCTGGGTCCTCATTCTCGTGTTCGCTCTCTTCATCCTCTTCTTCCTCATCCTTTCTTTTTCTATTGAGCTTCCCATTCTGATCTGCATTACCTGCCAGTGCAGGCCCTAGTCCACTTTCAACACTTCCCTGTTGAGCACTATCTTGAGTAACGGACTTGTTTTGGGAGCTGGAGTCAAACTTCTTTCTCCTGATTACATGTTGCCATATGTTTCTGAGCTCTTCAATTCTAACAGGTTTTACCAAGTAGTCGCAAGCACCATGGGTTATCCCCTTCATTACAAGTTTGGTATCACTGTATGCTGACAACACTGGACCATTTCAAGATATTAAAGAAAATTTAAAATCACTCCATGTCTTAATCCTGGATTAGTTATTATATAAAGCTCAAATTGCATATCCAAAGAGACTACAATGAATAACCTTAAGTAAATTCTGAATTCTCATACGAAACCTCTAAAACTCAATAATAAGGAGATTTTTTTTTTAATCTACATTAAATTTACTTCATCATACATTTAACTATATCACGCTCTATCAGAGATCAGGGGTGGAGTTCTTGCTTACTGATGACAGGTAGATCCATTTCTAGACCAACAAGCTCCAAAAGCTTAAACCCATCCATATCTGGCATATGGACATCACTGATAACCAGGTCAAATCTATTTTTGTTTTCTCTCAACATCGTCAATGCCGTTCTTGCCTGACTGGTTGTTGTAACTGCAACAGCCGATTATCACGTAAGAAGAAGGTGAACTTTTCAAATGCCAAGAGCAAAACTCATGATTTTAATAAATAAAAATCAAGTTAATTCTACCTTAGAGATAAATTCGTAATGTTAGAGATAGAAACAGAATGAAATAGCATGCAACCCTTGATGGAATCTACAAGAAGATCAAAATGATGAACACGCTGGAATCAAGGAAGATAATTGAATAACCATTTCTCACTATCTCCCAAACTTTCTTAAAGGTGCAAAATTGAAACTCAAAATACCGTTTTTCAGAATCTCATATAATTTCTAAGAAGTCAGCAGTTGGAACTCCAAGATCTTACTGAGTCAACAGAAATTCTGAACCCAAACCAGAAAATAAAGATATTCTGAACACCTAATTTTCACAATCTCTTGAATAACTGAACACCCATTTGTCACAATTTCTAAAATACTTTATAAATAACAAGATTGAATCTCAAAGTTTGGTTGAGTCAACAGATATTTTGAACTAGAAATTGAGAACACAGAAGTCTTGAATTAATGCAACAATTGAACAAACGTTTTTCACAAACTCAAAATATTCTAGGAACTACAAAGTTGAAGTACAAAATCTGAGTCAACGGACATTCTGAACCAGGCAGAAACAAAATAAAAACACAAATTATGGAAGTAAGAAGAAAAATGGAACATCAAAAATTTATAAATCTTTAAAATTTTTCAAAAAGATATACAAAAATAAAACACAAAATTTGATTGATTTAACAAAAACTCATTGAGAAGAATTGACAACCACGCATGGAACCAAATCAACAACCCCTTTAAAATTGATGGATAAGGACACCAAAATTGACAACTACTCATCAAAACTTCAAAGAAATACCAAATTGGATAAAAACAAAATCAACAAGCAACGTAAAAACCCAACTTTGATCGATCAAATAGCAATTCATGTAAAGAGAAATCAAACAGAGAAGGGTCAAACCCTGATACTGGCATTTACGAAGCAGACCCTCCAATAGCATCAAACACGTGGGGTCATCGTCGACGGCAAGAACACGCATACCCACCGGAAATTTATCTTCATTCCCATTTCCACCACCCAAGCTTCCTCTAATTTCCTCAACAGTCATATTTGGAACAGAAATTTCAAAGACCCAGATAAGAATCAAGCACAGAACAAACTTTTAGGCTTTGCGCACTGAAAACTCTGCCTTTTTGAAACTTTTCAACAAACCCAGAAGGCAAAGAACGCTAACGAAAGAAGATTCGGGAAGGAATTAATGAGAGAGTTTGTATATAGACGGAGACCAGTTGAAGTAAGTAAAGCTGTACATATTGACAGTAATGGAGATAACCAGAACAAAGCGAAAATGGATTCAACCCAACAATACACCAAATCATATAGTAGTACTTGAGTAATCACAACCCCTATCTATCTCTCTCTACAAACGAACCAATATACCCACCTCTGTATTTGTCTTTAGCTTTTTCTTCTTCTCACAGAATACAAAAACTTTTTCAATATAAAATAGTCATGTGTGTGTACTGATATGAATCAGAGAGCTTTTGTTTATACTTTATGGAGCCTTCTTACAGGAACTTTTTCCACTCTCTCTTCTCTCTCATATGAAGCCAGAATCATGCGTATTTGGTAGTGGAAGACCTTTAGAAATGATAGTGTGCTCTACCATGCACCAGTAGTTACATACACAACACCCTTTTATCATTTTGGACAGTAATAACTTTGCAATCTGGCCGTTCATTTGGCATAAATTCTTACACGACCCTTTTTTGTGGTTTGTAGACTCATAGTCAAAACTAAAATCTACATCCAGATCACAAATGGTTATATGCTCAATGATCTAATGGCTTAGATTACTCTTGGTGATGTATGTTAGACCAGTGTAGGTCTTTAGTGGTGGCCCACCAAATTGCTTAATCATACCTAGTTCAATGATAGAGTGCTGTTTTGAAAATGTTTTAAGGTTTTTTTTTTTTTTTTAATTAACCTTTCAAAAAAAATTGTTAAGGTTCATTAGGAATGATGTTCTTTCTATTCCATAGTATGCCCATAGATGGCAAAGATAATTTTGCAGGGGTATTAATGCCAATTGAGAGTAGTGAAACAAATTGATATGAAAATCTTTATAGAATTTGGTAATTAACAGGGGCTTTAAATGCTTTATACATTTTCCCTTTTACGGGAAAGTATTTATAGTCTCTAGCAAATAAATTCCTTTCTTTTTTGTTATTGCGTCATTGATGCCCTAGTTTTATGAAAATGACAATTCTGTTAACGGGATATGTGGAAGGACACAATTGTCCTTCTCTTGCAGTGCATGTGATGTTTATCGTTTACTGGGTCCAAATTTGTCCTTTTAACAAGTTATTAAATTTTGAAAAAAGAAAACTAATGAGTTGCTTACATCACTAATTAATTTATAAATTTTCCTTTTCAGCTTTAACATTTTTAGGTAAAGAGGGTTGTACATGTGGAATTTTTCTAACCAGATCATGAATGGATTGGTAAATAAAAATGTCAAACGTGATACAAATAGTTATATTATAATTGTGCGCTATGCTGTCTTTAATTCTTGAACACGTGACTTTCATGTCATAATTGAACAAATTTATTATTACACCAAGGTACACATTCTTTATGTTTAATTGCTAATATACTTAAATTAAAACATTACTATAGTGGAATTTTTATTTATTTGTGTGATTTATTAAAATAAAATGAACAGTCATTCTATAATTGATTTTTAATTTTTTTGTTTATATTTAAATTTTATAACTAAAACAATATTAAACAAATTATTGTACGGATTATGTCATGTTACAAATAATACAATTTATTTCTATAACAAACTACATAAGTCATATGTGACATTTGCATTCACATTATATAATACTCTTATTTTAACACAATACGAAACTATTGATTAAAAAAAAAATTATGGTTCCTAATTCATAGAAAATATTTATTAATTAGTTTCGCATTGTTTACTCGATATATTTAATTCACATCACTAACATTAATAGTAAGGAAAATAAGAAGAAATTGTAAAAAAGAAAAATAAGAAGAAAGAGCCCGGCGGCATTCAGCCAAAAAAGATTTAATTCTCAAGAGGAACGTGCCTCTCACACTCTAGAAAAGGGAGTGGACCAATCATGGATAATCGACTGTGCAGAAGTACCACAAGTAAAGGTTGTATATGGACATCCCCACAGTATTCAAGTGGCCAATGCAGCTACGTTTCGATATATGATTGGCTGTCATGTTAGAACTCCGCTTGAGATTCCCCAGAAACGAATGCAGCCATTTGTGATAACGACACGTCGGTCGCAGGATGTCTGAAACTGGGCCCACCAACAGTGTATCACAAACAGTGGGACCCGCGTAAACCGTGGTAGTTATTGTGAGATATCAGACATGCGATAGACGTTGGGGAAAACATTTACAATACGTCGCACCCACGCATGTTGTACACATTATTTAAATTTATTCAGATATTTACACTATATCTATTATAAATGTAGTCTATGTTCAGGGACAATATGTCCGCCTGTACACGCTGGGTCATGCTGCTGTGTGTGATTTAAAATCAAACTTTTAAATTTTATGACATAAAATTAATGTAATTAAAATTTTAAATATGTGACACAAAATGAATATTCAAAGCTATCCGAAGTATAACATTATTAAACTTACCTGAAAAACAAAAATAACATTAACAAAGACAATAGAAACAACAAATTAAAGTGATGAGCATGACCCTTATCCTTAATCAAAAGGAGCTACCTTTTAGGATTCTTGAAGAAAATAACTTTAGGGAAATATAATGAAAGGGACTTAGCAAATCACCTTATACTTAAATGCCCACTACTCTTTTGTGTGTCATGAGGCCCATTTAGTGGGAAAAACTATAGCCATGTGACTTAAAATGATAAGCCATATAGAGGGTTGGGGAGATATGAATTATATTTGTATGTGTATTTATATACATAAACATATACATATATATATATATACAATGAAAGGATTTTGGTCAACTTGTACTCCACTTAAGGTTGATGCTGAGAACTTTAGTTGACGTATTTCAAGTGAAAGTGCTTGTAATCATATTGTAATCAGATTTCCATCACTTCTTTCTCAAAGAATACTAAACCCTCCTTTGTTAGCCAAAGTTGTGCCTACGGTGACATGGTATGGTGATGAATTAATTGTGGAAGCTTATACTTTCTCTTTTTAATATATCTATCTATGTATTAATATATATATATAGACGCATATTGTCTCCGTAACGTACTTAGATGAAAGAATGGAATTTCGATGCTTGGATGAATCATATTCAGAAATGCTGCAGAAGTTGTGGGCTGGTTTATGTAGTACCATCCAATTAATACTTGACAGCGTATTCTTTGGGAGAATACATTTTTATTTATTTATATATATAGACACATATTAGTAATATTCATATTGTTTGACTGGTTGTCAATATTGAAAGTGTATTAAACATGATCACACAAATGAAATACTATGAATTTTTGATAATAAGTTGAGTTTTGAAAGAGGAACACCCACCATTCCTCCTCCTTTGGAGACTAGAGAAAGAGTTCTAGTACGGAGGAGGTCCTCCCTTTCTTTTTCTTCTCCCACCTTCCCTTGGAAAAAAGGACAATCTCCTCTTCATTTTTTGTAATTTTTTTTTTTCTTTTACGTTGTAACAAACTCTAATATGCTTTAAGCAGTGTTTGGAAGCACTAAATCGAAAATTTAGTTCAAAATAGCCGATTCCAGCAATTGTGTGTCCCAATAGAAAAACTTGGATTGATCAAAATCATGGATGACCAAGAAATCATCTGAGGGTTAAGAGAGAGAGTTGAAAAAAAGGGGTGGGGGTTCACAATTTCTTCGGGAGTTAATAGAAATGTCAGCTGATGTCTATTTAGTCTTATTCATTCTATTACCTAACCCTGTATTATAAATGTAGCTCCATGTCAGTTTTATGCGAATATTGACATGCATAGGTTGTTGGTTGTTGAAAATGAAATCATTTCAAAGGCCTAACCACATTGTTTAGTTTATAGAAATGTCACTTGATGCCTGTTTCATTTGAAAATATATCAATATTGCATTACTAATTGGTTTGCCACTTTTCCATATATTGATTGGAGATGCATTCATTATCTAAGACTTTCATTATTCTATTTTAAATCATCACATTTTAATATTTTATATATCAATAACTTTCCAGCTAGGTGTCTGTATTTGCAACAACATATAAACTGAAAACAAGTTCACATTCTAAATACTAGAGGGCCCAACAAAAATATGTGTTCTGAAATATACAATGTGAGGCACTATCACAAGCTTTTGTTTTTGTAAGCTTATGCAACACTCAAAGCTTATATTATAATAATGCATCAAATCTTGAGGCTTGAAGCACATCAGTGATGGTACCTTAATAATTTACTGTGTCCAGGAGGAGAGGAGACATATCCCCCTCAATCTGCGGGATTGATTTTTTTTTTAGCAGTGTAACTACTCAGAACACAAATGTTTTGAGTCATAAACACACACACACACACACACATATACATATATGCTTGCATCCAAGTATACACAGGTAAAAGTTCTGCACCCTTTAGGCTGCTATTGCAGGAAGACATCAACAGAGCAATATCTAAGAATGAACCCTTCATGTCCTCGTGACTATCAAAATTACACTACTGCTATATTCGGTTGCATGTAATTGGTGTCTTGGAGAGCACATGAAGAACTAAAGAAACAAAATTAAGAGGGATGTGAGCATCATGTAGTTTTCAAGACAACAAAATAGAGGAAATGGGCTAAAGATTAACAAAGAACCTGATCCATATATTTACTAGTTCTTTTTCGTTTACAAATGATGATGGTAATTGTGATATAAAGCTCAGATGGCTAATTATACAAGAAATCCAGATCAAGTCGCATGATAAACTTATATTTTTCTGATAATGCGGCGTCACTCCTTTTGAACAGTACAGGCAACTACAGGAGTTTCCCACATAAAAAATGGTTTAGTGAGCAGGATCTGGATCAAACACATGATTCACGTCAGCTTGTAATCTCGAGAAACATAGGAGTATGAGCTTTGTGGAAAAACTCTGGGTCGATGAAGCAACCAAGCATAATTCTTTCTGATCATGGCAACCTTTCAAGAAACTAAGCTACTTCTGTTCACTACTCAAGCGATAAGAACGAACTAATCATCTCTATCCAAATCTCAAGCACCTGTTGTGTTTTGATTCCGTTATGCTTGGTGTAGAAGTGAGGTGTGGTTTGCCTTGCTGTGCCATAGAGAGTTTCTCCATTGCGTTTATGAACTTGCGCAAATGCTTAATGTACTCGGGAAAAGTTTCAATGTTACAGTGTCCACCACCCTTTACCCACAATGGATCATATTTTTCTTTGGAAAGTTCCCATAATCGCTTACCATGTGACCAATCAACAATGTCATCGTCTGTTCCCTGTGAATGGATCAACAGAAAAGGATATGTCATAGGAGCACCATAGGGCCAAAATGAGACCCCTAATCAAGGAAAAATGACTAATTTTCTGACAAGAAATTGCTCCAAATCATGGGCTGGCTATGAGACTTCATTTATCTCATGTCACACATTATTTCAAAACCTATAGAAACATGAGGGCAGTTGTATATGTATAGAATTTTTTCTATAATATCTTCTAAAGATGCTCTTTCCATGGACACCAACTGTAGCTTAAGTAAAAATAAGATTCAAGAAAATCCACCTACATGTCCAGTTCTGAAATCCCTCAAAAGCAATCATATCTTATTATTCAATCTTTTCTCTTATTTTTACTCATCCATGATCCTTCTTGACATTTTTCCTTTGGCTACTTCATGTTTTTTACATGGCCACTAGATAGCCATGTTTGAAATTTATCTATTAACATTATATACATTGTCCAAACATCTCAAACAATTCCTCAAAATTGGAGGTTCAAGCAAACGATCATTACCACTCTCCCCTCCCTTCTTCAAGAATTTTCTGATTATCAGTACGAAAAATGCCGAAACTACACTCCCCAACATGAAAGGAACTTGATTTCCAATAATATTCACGGGTAGAGATACTTCTAGGCTCTCACTCGCCATAACGAACATGGCTTATTTATCAAAAGGAACTTAGTAGTTATTAATAAGAAAAAAGAAGTTTGTAAAAGAAACAGGATCTGCTTCTGATTTGATTTGATATATAGAGACTTCTCAAGCTAGTGTCACTTTAGCACCAACTCCAATACTGTTAATACCATGAAAATTTATTTTTAGTTATTTGTTTATAAGTGAAAATCAAGGGCCAATATAGATACACCAATATAATTCAACAAGCAGTAGAAGGTGATTAGACAAACTATTTTGAATTAAGCTAACATTGGAATCTGTTTCTAAAAACTAAGAAGTTTGATAATTCAGAATTTTAACATTGTTTCCTTGAGAGTTCAAAATCCACATAATCATGACAGATCATGGTTTCTTACAACAAATATTTGAGGTTTCCTTGTCCCCTTTAGTTGGCATTCTCAACTATATATAACACATGGTAACAATGGAATGAGGTATAGGCAATATAATAAAACAATTATGATATATGCATCGTGAAAAGGTAATTGTAAGTCTGATTGGAGAAACAAATTTACATAAAAATGATTTATACTAAGAGACACCTCACCTAGAACAAACGCATGAACCTGCCTGAATGGGACATCAGAGACATGTATCTGGGAAAGAAAGAAAGGAAAGAAGAAATAGGTAACACTTACATGTATAACTAGAACAGGACAGCTGACATTCCGTATTTTGTCTATATTCTGTAAATATTAAACAGAGAATCCTCAATACGAAAACCAAGAAATCAGAACGTGAAATAGAACAGAAGGACGAAGAAGTGAAACGTACTTTGAAAATGTCAAACCAGAATGTCACCTTCACTGGATATAAAACTCGTATGCCTGAAAGGATGGCACTATGAAGAACAATACCTCTCAGCCTCTGTAAACGAGAAGCTAAGTGTAGTGTAGGCCCGCTTCCAACAGATTGGCCATACAAAATCAGATCCTCCTGCTTAATTCCATAATCACTCTTCAAACAATTGTAGACAGCCTCTATGTCAGTGTAAGTGTTGAACTCAGATGGCTATCACAATTAGAGAATAATCACAAATCAGGAAAAGTATTAGCTGATGAAATATATGGATTGATAATGGGATGATAAATAATTTGTTGATAGATAAATTGCTGCCATACGGAGGCATTACTTTAATCTGTCTTTTCTTTACACTCACCAAAGCTTATGAGTAGAACACTTCTTGGCCAATTTCAAACTCATTTAGAACCCTTTCTTCTTTTGATAGGTGGACGACACTTGTAGCTTTAAACACTACTACATATTCAAAGCAAAAAGAAACTTCACATGCAATTTAGTTTCAATTATTCCTTACCTTACCGGAGGATGCTCCATATCCAGCATAATCATAGCTGCAATATAGCAAATTATACTACGTAAATGATAAAGGAAAGGTTGCAGTATAGCTATACATAGTGCATCAAATCTGCATAAAAAAATCCCTCTTTACTTTTAACAAATGATGGTAGCTGCAAGTTAGATTCTGAATGGGTATTGACCAGTTGAATTTACTTGCTAAAGATCACCTAGAAGCAACGAGTCATCAATTTACAAAAGCATTCACACAAATACCTTAAATAACTCTATTGCTGCCAATTCACAATACTGATACCAGCCAGTACTAAAGTGTCGATCAGAATACAAAATATATACATTTCTTATATGGACTGATCATCACATCATATTTCACAAATACAACAAACATTAAAATTTAGAAATTCAAGGAAACTTTTAATCATGATCAAGTACACTATCTTCTGGCGAAAGACGGATAAGAGAATATATATATTGTAATTATGGCTTTATAAGACTACTTGTAATAGAAGGTAAGAGACGGAGAGCACGAAGAAAAATAACATGGGATGAGGTTATTAAAAATGACTTTAAAAAGTCAAATATGGCAGGTGATATAAAAGGTTGGAGAGGGAGAATCCCTGAGGCCAACCCCATTCATATGGGATTAAAGCAAGGATGATGATGATGCTTTATGAGATTATGAGCCTCTCCATGGATATAATAGTTAATGGTCATGCATCCATGATAAATTATGGAAGTAAAAAGCATGAAACAATAAAAACAAAAAGGGTTTTTCAGCATCTATCTATATATATATATATATGAAAAGTAACACAATCAATATTTTGAGTATAAAACCGATGACATTAAGAGGCCTGACCAAAAAATGGGGGGAAAAAGAAGAAGTAAAGAGCAAACCAACAATTAGTACTAAATTTCCCACCGAGAAGGGAAAAAATCTATTAAAAAGCGATAATAAAGTGGTCATTGAACAAACCACACAAAATATAGGAGGCAAATAATAGAACAACATGAAATCCAAAATACCATTAAATTTTCAAATAAATTATCAAACCGTCGAATATAATAAAATCAAAAGTTACAGAGTAGGTGTTGAATTAATTACACCAACAGACATGAGAAACAAAACATTAACCCCAAACATAAGCAAGCATCCAAGCACCCAATTCAATACGATCAAAAACATCAAATTCCAATTACACCAATAGACCTTACCAACAGAAAAATCAACACCGGATGCAAATAATCACTGAAGAACAAAATCACACCCCCGTTTCAGCATCATCCAATCCAAACAAAATCCAGATTTAAAAACAATGATAGAGCAAAATCATACATGCATGCATACATATACACCCACAGAACACATACAACACAAGTGAATATCATAAATAAATCATTCTTAAATGAGCACTTAAAAATCAAAACCACAAACACCCATTTCCATACCATAAAAAAGAAACAAAAACCATTAAAACCCAGATTAAACAATAACATACACATAGATATATACAAATGTATTGTGATCTACAAAAATTAAGATACCTCATGATGTTGACACGAAGGTGAGCTCTGAGCTCGATGAAGAGCTCTTGCATTTGACCCAAATCAGCAGCGTTACCATGAGAGTAGAGAATGGTGAATCTCCCAGAAGGGTGTCTCCAAAACGTGGCCACAATCTTGTTGCCAACCTTTGTATCCAACAAATGGACATCTACGTTCTTGTCAGCCGTGAGCCCAGTGAAAAATAGCTTCCCATCGTCTTCACTGTACACGTTATACGTTGGCGGGTCTGGCGGGAAGAATGCGAATTTCGCAGCAACATTCGACGTTACATTGCCCATTAACACCAACCCACCAAAGAAGAGTTATCAATCGACACGATCGATGAGGTATTAGGCCATGAAAGAGCTTGAGGTATGAAATTTTCTGGGGATTTTCTCGGACTGTTTCTTCTGTTTTCTGAAACAAAATTGACGGAAAATGTGGGATATTTTTTTTTTAATTTCTGTTTTTGTAAAAATATTTGCTAAATGTATTTAGTTTTAAGTTGTTTTGTTTGATGATGAGAATGAGATACAAATGGCGTCAGAGGATATTAAAGAGGGTTTGTGGCAGATAAGAGATCCGATCTAAGCGGGACAAGCTCGAAACATAGCCCTTAGAAGAAGAGTAAAAAGAAGAAAAGTACTGTGACGATGATGATGAAGGTAATATGTACACATACCTCTTTATATTTGTACAGGGACACCCTTTATTCAATAACAAATTGATGAAAAGTCAAGTTTGGCCTTGATTTGGTCAATGTCTATGGGTTGGTTGGTTATTTGGTTTGTTTGTCAAATATTGGTTACGTTTAAGGTTTTGTTCAGTATTTGTTAAGAATTTGGAATTCATTTTTATTCTTTTAAGTCAAGCTTTAATAGCCCACTGTCATTTTTCTTCACTTGTACTGTTTATGAATTCAATAAATATGTTATAGATCTGACAGTTGTCAAAAATTACTATTGGATGAACATATATTAGTTTGATACTAAATAAAATAGCAAAATTACTCAAAACATTGTTTTATTTCTTTTTTCGAATACACGAGATTGTTTCATCCCGGCAATTGTTCATCAAGTATTTTTTATGAGATATTTTTTAATTTTAAATCAACTTAAATAAATTGAAAGTTTTCTAAAATATCAATATATATACACACACACGTGTGTAGACTGTTGAGAAATATTTGCTTGACACAAGATGATATGTCGGTCTCAGCAACCTGGTAATAGAAGGGTAATTTAGACTTTCACAGTAATGCATAACTTGGTGGTATTAGTGAGGTGCCCCTACTGTTTTGGTTTTATAAAGGGGGTAGTAATTAGTAAAACACGATAGTAATTAAGAAGTACAGATGTGGCAACTGTAAACAAAAGGCTAAAAGGATCTTTAGCGGGGATGGCGATGGACGGCTAGGATTCGGTCAAAGGCTGCGACGGGTCAAAACGAAGAGTTATAAAGAAGTTCCAGCAGATTTAAGGTGTCAGAGACTGTCAGAGTCAAACATTCCTCGATCAGTTGCTTTGCTCAGCCAATAGTTACAGAAAGTTGATGGTTTCTTAACAATTCGTTAAATTAAAACACGCAGCGAGCGAGAACATGTGAGTTGCGTGTTTTCATTTACCTTTCAAAAAAAGAAAAAGAATAAGTTATTTTCAAAAGTGTATATATATATATATATATATATACAAGAATGTTAGATTATTTGGTAAGTAAAAACTTAGTATCACAAGATGAGTGGAGATTTAAAGCGAAAACTCAGTATTATAAGATGATCGAGTGAAGACTTAAAGTCCCACCTCTTACATGCAACTGAGCAGCACGCAACACATATAAGTGATATATAATTTAATACTTACATTTTTATAAAGTATATATCCTTGTCTTACAAAAAGATTTTTGAATTAATGTTACTTATGAGTGGTCCTTTAAATTTTTACAATTAAAAATAAACCAACCAAAATATCTGAATATAACCTAGCATTGGCATTTAATTATATGCTAGACATTATATTTAGACTAATAATTGTCAAAACACCTTTACTTTATTGAGACAAGACAGAGGTGTGCAAACAGTGAAGGGACCACAAACCTTAATAATCCAGCTATGGTATTATGGGCATTATCAAGAGGAATTGAGTGATGAACCGACTATGAGTTTGGTTTGACCATACATGTGGTTAATGCGCATTGGAAAAAGGATAAGGTACAAGGCTTTGTTTGTTTGTTTGTTTGTTTGGTAGATCGAATACATAAAAGTTGATGGAAATTGTGATTAAAAGAGAAGAGATAATGTATGTGTCATCGATCAATTGACGGAGGTTCTGCCCAACTGGTCCAACCTATGTGGCTAATCAATATTACGTACGTTCCTTTCTCAATCTCATAAACAGAACTAGGCCAGCTCAATTTATGGACCATTTAGTTGTAGTTTTCAGCCTTCACTTTAGAGGCTTTCCAAGTTCCATAAAGCAAAAGTACACCATATGCTTATAAGAAGAATATTCCACATCGCAAAAAAGAAGATCAGTAGACAACTACTACTCATTATTAAAGTACTTCTACTAGAATCATTTTAGATATATATATAAATCTTTGAATTATCAAATTCAATTCGTATATATATATATATATACATGTATATGTAGATGTATATGTATGAATTATCGAATTTGAATTGCTAATAGATTATCAAATTGGATGTTTCAATTCATATCTTAATTATCAGCTTGGAATCGGATCCGCCTAATTTTATCACTAACATCTTCTTATTAATCTAAAGTGTTGAAATGGACAAACTATGTGCAAAACCTAAAACTTGATATTACTTGTAAAAAGTGGGGTTGCTTTTACCCGTTCACATTATTCTTATTCAATTCGTGCTTTTACTTAGCAATATTGTGTTTTAGAGAAGAAAAAAAACATTTTAAAAATGGTAATTAATGCAACAATATGTCAAAAGATCATTAATCACAAAGTAATTGGATTTTTTTTTCAAGGAGCTTAATGGGAGAAGCAAATTTTATTGTAATATGTATATATGTATATATAAGTTAGAAAACCTGATCCTAACTAATCTATCTTATAAATCTTTGGCCCAAAATGTTAATAACTCATGCATGGCTATTCATAGTCAAGGGCAACCTAAACAGTCTGAACAGACAAATATAGATATGATATTTCTATAAGGTCAAGTTGATATAATAATCAGAGCAACTTTGATGGGTTAAGGTGGGTACCCTACCCTAACCTCTTTAATTTTGCATCTGTCATGACAACGTTGAACACCCAATCACAAAGCTGAGTGGGCAAGTGGTAATACAGTAGGAATATCTATCAAAATTTCCTATTAACTAGATGGAGAAAGCTTTAGTTCAAAGGAATAGACCGGGTCAAAAAGCCCACAGAATTCTCTCGAAGTTGGTGCAACAACAAAAGATACTACTTAAAAAGGAGACTAAAGATTCAGGTTCTTTTTTAAATCATATTCATGCTGCTAAAAGTAGAATCAAACAGAAACATACTCCGTGTCTGTATATATATATATAGGTTTTTAATTCTCGACTTAAATATATTTTAATAAAGGCAAAAAGGCAAAAGTGTACATTTATTGGCAAGTCTCTCCCTCATTTTATAATTCCTGACAGTACCATCATTACATATATACTTTTTACTATCTCTATTGCGCCTTTATTTTATACAGTAAAAAATAAATAAAAATTTTGAAAAATAAAAAAATAGTTAGATAAAATTTATAAATTATAAGTTTAGAATCATAAAAAAAAAATAAAACACTAATAGAATTTTATTTAATTTAATTTTAAAATTTTATTTAGAAAACATTATACCTATAGAGAAAATAGTATCTATATCATTATAATTGATTGAATTTTTATTTTTAAAAAAAATTTAAATAAAATTATATTAGTCTTTTTTATAAAAAAAAATGACATAATGATCATAATAAAAAGTATATATGTCATTATACTTCTGTCACACTCAACATGCCAATTTTTGTAAAATGAGAAATTAATTTGCTTCAACAAATAATTCAGGAGTGAATTTGCATATTCGTAAAAGTTTACTATTTTTTTTATACTTTTGCCTTTAATAAAATATAATTTTAAAGAAATATAGGTTTATAAATTATAACCCTCGTTCTAAAACAACAATTTTCTACTATCAAGTATTCAATATCACTATGGGATCTCCATCCCGATTGGAATCATTGGATGCCCGTCAAGGACCGTGTGTGTATATATATAAGCGGAATATCATTATATTCCATGAAATTGGAATATAATGAAAAATATCAAGAATTAACTCTGTATTTGTTGCAATGAATGAAATAATTTGCATTTTGGGTTGGGCATTACAGTTTGTTATATAGAGGGTATCATCATTCTTTCTATACATATAAAAGAAAACCGCTGATGAGGCTCACGCAAGTTCAGTGATGGAGAGTCTCTCTCTCTCACAAACTCTGTGATAGGCGAGGGTGTTCATCACTAAAAAAAAAATTGCCTGAAAGTTGTCAAATATTTAACAGTTTAATGTATCAGATTAAAAAGATGACAAATGAAAATAACAATTACAATATACAACTACAGGTAGTCATAAAAACTTGTTCCAACTAACATTTTGTGTGAACATGTCCTTGAGGTTGTATCACAAGGTTTTCGTTGCATTATAATCACTATAAGCTTCCCATACATGCAGTCCAAGTTTTGCATGCTCTCAACCAGTTTGGAGGGATCCTTGCTGAGAATCATACCTTTTTGCCACAAATTTATTTAGTCTTCTTCCTCAACCTAAAAAAAACTTCTTTCAAACCCAATGAATAGTATGATTTTGTTAGTATCAAATTCCATTTGACATAAAATTATTGAGTGTCAGATGTACTGTATTACTAATATTGTTGCCCGCCGTGTTGCTTCTTTTTATCCTTCAACGAGCAATTGAGTTAACGTGACTAGCTATAATATATGATCAGTCCAGTTGTCGTATGTGACTAGCCACATTTTTAGTAATATATTAATTGAAGTGTGATATATACAAAACAATTAATTGAATAAAATATATTTGTATGATTTAGACAGTTAAAAAAATATAATACTAAAAATAAAAAGCATAAAATCGTGAAAAAAAATATATAAAGAAGAGGGAGAGAGGGAAAATTATTAAATATGACAGATTCCGTATATTGGGAATCCGACCACTAGTAAAACTCTAATGCGGTTCATGATATGGTAAGTTCATAATTTTAATTAATTTCTTTACTTGATCGTATTTAATAAGTAATTATTTTAATTATTGTGTAATTATTTAAAACAAATTACAGTAACTCAACATCTATATAAATTCACTATGAATGAGGACTTTAAACTCCATGCTTGTTGAATTGGAATATTTTGACAGACTCTCTAAAATGGCATGCATATTGTCTCGATTAAGGAAAAAAAAAATCTAAAATTGCAAGCTCAAAAAAGAGTAGTACTGGAATCAATATCAACGAGTCTGTTACTTGATCACTCAACCTATCAAGTCCATTAAGTAATGCAGTGTACGAGGGTATTCCTTCTGAAGAATCGCCACAGTTCGGCATGAATGAATATTCACCTGGTATTGCTGAATCTCAACCATTAGAGTGACCAACAGGACGCAAGGCAGTGAAACAGAGCTGAAATAAAAAGAAACAGTCAGAATATGAGACCTCACACTTATCATTCGAGGTCAGTTTCCAGCAAACAACGTCCAAACCTGACTCCCAAATAAATCTTATTATGGAGACAAAGCTAAAACAGATGGAAAGACAACGAAAGAGAGAACTACACGAAGAAGAAATCCAAGAAGAGGAGTTGATGTTAAAAGATCAAAATTCAATGCCAACAGAAGTACAGAAAGCATGGCTTATCTGAAAACAACAGCAAATATATGACCAAATGTGTACAGAAACAGATGAGAATTTACGCAATTCATATGACTTGTTTAATCCATAATGGATATTGTATCACTTTAAGTTATGTTATTTTTTTTTTATCCATTATGAATACTGTATTGTTTTAAATTATGTTATTTTTTTAATCCATTATGGATGTTGTATCGTTTTAACTTATGTTATTTTTTAATCCATTATGGATATTGTGTCGTGTGAAAGATAATTTCATAATCAAAATTTTATTGTATAATATTTTATAACATATTACAAGCATAAAAATACAACATAACTTGAAATTGTAGTACATAAAATGATAACATAACTTAAAGAAATGAGTACATAAAAAAATAACATAACTTAAAGAAAGGAGTACATAAAAAATTAACATAACTTAAAGATAAGAGTACATAAAAAAACATCACTTAAAGATCATCATATGAATCACCAATATGATTCCACATATGTTCTATCAGATCCTTCCTTAATTGCGTATTTATCTCTCTGCTACAATACTGAGTTTGGCGAGCGTAGATGTGTGTCGCAAAAATATTGGGGTCTAATCTTCGAGTGTGATTCAGAATACTCTCTTCCGATGGCAGCCAAATTCCAGTATTGTCGTGACGCCCATCTTCAATGATCATGTTGTGAAGGATTATGCATGTTCTCATTATAAGACACAAGTCCATCTTCTCCTAATATTTAATTGGTCGTTGCAGTATTGCCCACTTGATTTGCAAGACCCCAAATGTTCGCTCCACATCTTTTCTGCATATCTCTTGTATTTCTGCAAACATTTTTTGTTTTAAAGTTCTTAGATTTGGGATGGTTTGCATCAAAGTTGCCCATTTTGAGTATATATACCATCAGACAGGTAATATCCCATGCTATACTAATGCTCATTCACCACATAATTAGCCGGAAACATTTTGCCACTAACAATACGGTTGAATGCGGAGGAATGATCCAACACATTTATATCATTGTGTGAACTAGCCATTCCAAAAAATGAATGCCAAATTCACAAATCTTTTGAGGCTACCGCCACCAATACTAAAGTAGTCTTATGGGTGCAGCCCTTGTGTGTGCCATGCCACACCACTGGGCAATTTTTCCACTCCCAATGCGTACAATCGATGAAACCAAACATACCTGAGAATCTTCTAACCTCCCCTTTTTTAAACAGTCGTGCAATGTTGATTTCGTTTGGTTCGTGCATATACTGCTGCTCATACACAGCAATAACAGCAATACAAAATTCCTTCAAATAACTCATTGCAATAATCTCACCGATTTTAATATACTCATCAAATTAATCGGCTTGTCCACTATATGTGAGAATGCGTATTACAGTTGTCATCTTCAGTATATAAGACAACCCCAAACGACCATTTGTGTCCTTTTTTTGGACGAAGAAGTCATCATAAACTTGAACATCATTCAGAATATGAAGAAATAGTTCTCGGCACATCCTGAATCGTCTATGAAATTGCTCGAGTGTATATAAACAATTCTCGTCAAAGTAGTCTTTCATTAGCTGACGGTGGCTTCCTTCTCGGTCACGATGAATAAATCGTCGCCTCTGAGCTGGTTGAAATACTTGCGCTATAATCTCCGGCGTACAGCAACTCAAAATTTCTTTGAAGGTAGATACATAATCTTCAAACAATTTGTCAAGATCTATTGATGAGGATGATGACAAAGAACGTGAAAAATTAGAATCTGGCAAAGGTAGTGATGACAAAGCCATTGAAATTTTGAAATTGAAAGAGATGATAAATGAACTTTTTGAAGAATAAAAATAGTGATAATTTTATAAATGAGCAAATGAGTATTTATATAAAATGAAAAATATAACCGTTGGGAATATAGCCATTGAAAATATAGTCGTTGGGAATATACCCGTTAGTAAATAAATAAATAAATATTTAATAAATTTAAATTTTTAAAAAAGTATTATTTTTAGTTACAGAAATCTGGAGAAGCTGTTATGGAGCCAAAATTTGGAGATCTGGGAATGCTGATGTGGCTGGCTAAAATGTTGATGTGACTGGCTAAAATTCGAATTTAGAGAACTACTTTTGGCCAAGCCATAGTGGATGGCCTAATTGCCCACAAAAGGTGGCTAGCTAGCCAAATAACCATTACACGGATTGCTATTAACAATACAAAAAACTTGCTACTATAAAGACGAGTTTTTTTTTCTTGTAAATAAATAAAAGCATTAGGTTATCAAATAAAACACAGTCAATATAACGATTAGTAGACAAAATAATCATTATCGATCTTTAGGATTAGCCTTACAAAAGGATACAAAGGACATTGGGATTTTTATGATATAAGTAGTAGGATTGAAATATGTTGAATATAATGGGAGCAACCTAGTGGAGTTTTTGTGCAATAAAAAAAACATAAAGGTAAGAAACTTTTATAGAAGCTAAAAAGACAAAAAAAAAAAAAAAAAAAAACTCGTTATAACATGATATGTAAGTAATAAGAAATAATTTTAGGGTGGCGATATTCGCATTCTCATTTTCTACAATGGCACTTTACTTATCTTTTTCTTTAAAAGAAATGACAAGAATGTTCATAAACGAATTAATACATCATCCCTTATTTTATATTACCACAATTACCCTTTATATTATAAACTTAAACATTTTTTTACCTTCTTTACTTTCTTTATTACTATTTTTGGGGTCCCGTCAAAAGAGATAATTTTTTTACTTTCTTTAGTACTATTGTTTTGGTCCTGTCAAAAGAGATAACTTTTTCTTAGATATTTTTTTTTTGGTCCTGTCAAAAGAGATAATTTATTCAACAAATATAATTATTTTTTGGATCCTTCAAAAGAGATCATTTATTCAATAAAAATAACTTTTTTTGGGTCCTCTCAATAGAGATAATTTATTCAATAAGGATAACTTTTTCTGGGATACTTTTAAATTTTTGATTTATGCCAAAAGAGATAATGTTTTTTTTGTATAATTTATTCAACATAGATAAATTTTTTTGAGTTATTTTTTTCCGAGTATTTTTTTTTTTTGAATCTTGTCAAAAAAGACCAAAAACATTAAAGATTTGAGACAGAGAAATGATATCTTAAAGGATAATTTAGTATTTTGAAAAAAGGTAATCATTCACATGTGAAGTTAAGGTTAAAACTGATATTTCTTTTAATGTGAGAGTGTGAACATAAAAAAAGGGAGCGAGAATATTGTCTCCCTAATTTTAAAGAGTTAATCTAACATTATATATGTCTTGTGATAAAAAAGAATCAAAATAGAGAATTACGTGACATTGACTGTGTTCATGATTCAATATATACGGAGTAATTAATATCAAAAGCGAATAAAAGTTTTAAATTTGAGGAATGTTGGCAGCAGTTCATAGGGGCTGCTGTAGTGCACTCGCGCTGTGTGATTGGTGACCGGCATTGAATGTTACGCATTCTAACCTCTTAACTTATGTATTTTATTCTCTTAGTGATAGATTATTTTGTGATTTTACTTTGTTTTAGTGTTTTATGTATTTTCAGGGCCTTAATTATTATTTCAGTTAAAACCAGGATTTTGAGCTTTTAAAGATTACATGCAAGATGGTTAAATGAAGCCTACATCAATGAGATTCATTCCACCATTTATTTCAACTCAAATCAGCTCAAGGAAGAGGTCCAAGAGAATTACAACTGCTTAAGAAAGTTTCGGGCCTGAAGCCCAAATCTGTGCATAATACAGTCTTAATCGCGTTTTAGAAAATGGACCAGAAGTCTCATTTCCGAGCCTCAAATCGACATAATTTTCGCGTAAGGTTGAACGAAATTTGATTCTGCACACTTTTATATTTCACAAAAATTCCGTAAATCGAACTTCTAGTGGGTCAAAAGTTGGGCCGAAGTCAGCAGGAAAAACCCACCTGATTAGTGCTGCGGGAAAATCTAATTAATTCCTAATTGGATTAGGACTTTGATGTATTCTCTTGGCTATTTAAAGTGACAAATTAGGGCTGTATTGGGAGGCTTAGCAGCAGCTTTGAAGAACTTTTGGAATAGAGAATCATTGGAGAACAAGGCGTATCATGAGCGGCTAGTTCAGCCACCAGGGTTTTGATGGAGCCCTAACTAAACATCACTGGTTTGATTGTTCTAATTATTAGAGATTTTTGTATTCATTCATAGATTGTGTAATTTAGAGGATTCTTATTATAGAATTGAGCAATAAAAGTCTTATAAATTCAGTTTCAATGATTTCTTATCTTGTCTTAGATATTTGATTGTTGTTATTGAACTCGTCCCTCTTGTTTTCTGTGATCATGAGAGTGATTGTTACACAATGGTTTTCACTGAATATATCATTAAAGTTTTGATGGATTATGCCTAGAGAAGATGAACCATACTGCACCCTAGAGTAGAGTAGTTAGGCAGATGGCCCATGCCAATCGAAGATAGTCCATGACTTAGCCTTAATCATATGTTATCTTCTTGATGGATGGAGGTGAGCTTGTAGCCACCGACACCACTTATGCATGATATGATGCCCCATAGTTAGTTCAATTGACCATTGATTGTGAAGTTAGTGGTGAAATCAATAACCCTAGACTTATCTTATATTCTCTACACTCCTTCGTTTTTTTTGCTTTTGTTCAATTGCTTCACTAGTTAATTTAGAATTAAAAATCAGAATTTATTTCTTTTAAATTTAATTAGAATTTATTCCTTATATCCAACTCAATCAGACCACAGTCCCTGGGGTACGATACCCCTTTCGATAGCCCTATTCTGCAAGGAATTCGTTCTATTGCGAAGTGTGGAAAATTTTAATTGATATACTTTTTGAGTCACACTCACACACGAATCAATTGGTTAATCACACGTACAACTACTTGACTTTGACTCAGACTTAATAAAAGGTAAGGTTGTAATAAAATTGATCATATCTTGTGAGGAGTGTTAGGGACAGTTGCTTAAGCGATTGTACAGTCACTACCGGATCGGTAGAAATCAATTACAAAAATTAAATTTTGTTTTATAATAAATGTTATACTTTTTCATCAATCAATATACCCTTTTAGTTCCAAAGTATGTACATTGGTGCCATTAACAAACAAATAAAATTATAAACATAAAGTATTAAAATATTTTTATTAATATTTTTTTATATTGTCTTGCTTTTAAATATTTTTAATAATCTATATACTTATTATAATCATTTCCTATATAATTGTTAAAATTTTGTAATAATGGTTAATTGAATTAAAGAACATATTTTTAAAGTATTAAAATATTTTTTATTAGTATTTTTTTATATTTTCCTGCTTTTAAATATTTTTAATAATCTATATACTTATTATAATCATTTCCTATATAATTCTTAAAATTTTTTAATTATGGTTAATTGAATTAAAGAACATATTTTTAAAGTATTAAATTATTTTTATTAATATTTTTTAAATATTTTCCTGCTTTTAAATATTTTTAATAATCTATATACTTATTATAATCATTTCCTATATAATTTTTAAAATTTTGTAATTATGGTTAATTGAATTAAAGAACATATTTTTTTATATATACTTATCATATTTTTCTTTTATAAATAGTTTTATTTGTTTGTTGATGGCACCAATGTAAATACTTGAGAGCTAGAAGAGTATATTGATTGATGAAAAAGTAGGACATTTATTACAAGAAATCATTTAATTTTTGTGATTGATTTTCACCAATCATTGGAGCGACTGTGCAAGGACAGTCGCTTTGCACTCCTCCTTGTACAAAATCACGAAAAAGTCACTCACAAATCCCTTCATAAATTTCTCCTCATTCAAATCCAAGTCACCATGAAACGAAAAACCCTAGAAATTCAAGATCACGAATCAAGGAGTTCTCAATCGCGATTCGAAAAAAAAAAAAAAGTTCTCTCTGATCACACGAATTGCAGTACTGCAGATATGCCAATCGGTGAGCTTCAAAGCAGGGGTGGAACTATTAATGGACTAACCTAGGCTATAGCCCAGGTTCAAATTTTTTATATTTTTTATTACTACAGTGTTTATTAATTCATAGCTCACTAGCGAAGCCCACTATTTTTATTATATTATTTATATTTTATATTTTGACCTTCTAATAATATATTTAATTATCTATTCAATTTTAAACTCAAGCATGACAAAATATTCTCGAAAGTTTATACTCATACCATTTATATACACATATTATTAGAGTACTATATAATTGCACCGAGTCATGTGACCACCCGACCTTTTAAAAACTTATTCGTTCAATCATTCATGGTGGTTTTAGACCTTTAATAAAAATATTTAAATGAGATTAAATACCTAAATTTTCTCTAAAAGTCCTATTTTTTCTTCTTTTCCAATTCTTCACCTAATAGTTTTTAACTCTTTCTATATATATCATATATGTATAAATAATTAAATACTCAGCAATTCAGAAAATCATTAACAAATTGGAGAATATGCTAAACAACAGGAGGTCAGTTTATACATTCTCCAATAAATTGTTTATTTTTTATTTATATTTTTAATTTGTTATTATACTGAATTTTTCTTATAAAAATCTTATATATGCACATATTTACTATTTCTCAACAAACTTGTTTTTGTTGTGATTTGTGAAGTGTGAATAAACATCTTAAGGAAAATAAAATTTCTTTTTATATCTACTAGAAAGTTCACTTAAGGCCTATCAACTTTT
Source organism: Cornus controversa (assembly GCA_026545225.1). NCBI lineage: Eukaryota > Viridiplantae > Streptophyta > Magnoliopsida > Cornales > Cornaceae > Cornus > Cornus controversa. Next base: position 42,828,180 of record CM048851.1, read on the forward strand.
TGAGAATTTCAGGGTCGGCACTAAGCCTATTGTTTCAGACTATCGAAACACTTTCATTGCAAGATGAAAAATTTGTTTTCATTTTATAAACTAGAAAATGATAGATAAAAAAGTGAGGCAACTTCTAATGAGCACCTACAACAACCTCCTTCAAATGTTCCAAGAGTTGATCCTACAGAGAGAAATTTATTATCTGATTGATAAATTGATCTGTGTCATATTGAATCTCTCTATTTTTACGGAAATAGTGTAGACATTAAAAAATTACATGATGGACCCAAAATATAATTTGAGCTTATCTTCAGTTTAGCCTACTTTGGAATATGGCCCAATGAGTTAGATAATTCAAAGTCCAGACCTACTACAAATAAATGGGTCATGGGCTTATCCAAGTTGTCTAAGAAGTCCAAGCCCACATGAAAATGGGTCAAATGAATAATTATATATATATATATATATATAAATCATCAAAGATAATTATTATGCATATATTGGATAATTATCACAATTATCATAAAAGATAATTATAGGATAATTATTAAAAGAAAAGAAAGTTACAAGTCTACCCCTCCGGTGAGCCTATAAATAAAGGTCCAGGGGTGGGGGAGAAAGGGGGGAAGATTCTAACAGAATATTGAAATTCTGCCCGACTCTGCCTTCAATCAACACTTAAAGTTTTGAACACATAAGTTCATCCAACTTTCAAAGCTTTGAAGAAGAACAACAATAAAGACATTCAAAGTCGTGTCGTTCTTCCTTAACGATTCAACAAATTCAAAGAATCATCAATAAAAGCAAAGTCATGTCATTTTTTCTTAACGATTCAACAAATTCAAAGAATCATCAATAAGACTGTCCGAGATCAAGCTTCTTCAATCCTTGATCAGAAATTCTCATTGGCTTTCTTCAACAACAAACACTTGAAGAGGATTCTCAAAACCCGACTTAAGATCAAGCTCTAATAGCCCTTGAATATGGAGAAAAAGGAGACTAGAAAACTCTCAAAAAAAGCTGAAACTGTATTCACTCAAAATCCAAAGCTCCAAAGTATCTAAACCCTGAAGGAGAAGAACAACAAGCATATCATCCACGTGCCATTTTTCACCAAAGTTTTCATTCGATTCAAGATCAAGCTCTAGTAGCCTTTAAAGTCGAATCACCAAGGAGATCAAATCAGAGTAATTTGTTTTTCTTTTGTAAAGATCTATAGAGATTTGTAACTCATATTTCTTGAAATTAATATATTTGATATATTTGCCCACGTATTTTGATCTTATTTTCAGACTCAAAATTTGTATGTACAACATGATTCTCAATGAAAGAGAACTTGGTGAAAATATTGATATATTCTCGATAGTTAATAAATTTGATTATTGGAGATTCATTTTCAATAACTTACTTAAGAAAACAATATATCTGTTTTTTCTATCTATTTATGATGTAATTGATTTATCTATATGAGAACGTGTTTTTTTTTTTTGGGTCTATTTTTGAATATTTATAACATATCTTTGTCATAAAAAATATTGTATTTATTTTCAATTTTTCTTACTTTCAGCACTCTTCACTTTGCAATCCTGCCAACTTCAAAGCCTCCAACTGTTGGCCCTCGACAACCTCATGCCCAGAGGCAATATCATTTTTTGGGTTCGAAATTTCCATGTGCGGCTCATATGATCTCTTTGTGGAAAAATTAATCCAATACTTGCCCACCAAAACAAATCCATTTTAAATTACAATTAAATATGATCATCAAGTAACTTGGTCCAATAAGAAATGAGAGACATTTTATATATATATATATATATATATATATATATATATATATACATACCTTTGTTGATGATGGCGATGGCCTCGTCCCAGAACACTCTGCACACATGAAATCTCACAATCTTGAGAGACCTTTTAGCATGAATTAAAAAAGATATATATATATATATATATATATATATATATATATATATATATATTATCACAACGATGATTGGTTGGCAACGCGAGTGCACTAGTCACTGCGCTAACACTCTTATTTAAATTTAGGGTAAATTACTCTGATCTTCCCTGAGGTTTGACCTAATTACACTCAGCATCAAACTATTGAATTTTGTTACAATGACCTTCCTTGAGGTTTGCTTTGTTATGACACAGACCCCCTCCGTCCAAAATTTCATTAATTTTGTCAAAAATTTTAGTTGAAAAGACCAAAATGCCCATCAACTTATATATATATATATATGCACATATATATATTTCAGATTATAATATATATACACATATATGCACTATTCCGGTCATCTTCTCCGACGAATTTTCGACGACTTGCACAGTTCCGGTCATTTTCTCCGACGAATTTTCGGTGACTTGCATGGTTCCGGTCATCTTCTTCGGCGAATTTTCGGCGATTTGCACTGTTCCAGTCATCTTCTCCGTTGAATTCCGGCGACTTGCACTGTTTCGATCATCTTCTTCGGCGATTTTCGGCGATTTATACTGTTCCGGTCATCTTCTCCGACGAATTTTCGACGACCTGCATTTTTCCGGTGAACTTTCTGAGAAGTCAATTTTGGTCATTTTTTACCAACTCAAACTGGTTCCTAGCTAAATGGACCATTTCGAACGCAACTGTGAAGTCTATTTTTTAGAATTCAACTTCAATTTGTCAAATTTAGCATCCAAGGTCCTGTGATACTAATAAAATATATCAATATAATATTAATAAGGGTATAATAGACATTTTATTCAAAAATTAACATCTGTTAGTCCATTTCTATTAGAGGGGAGGTCACTGTAACAAAATTTTTTTGTTTAATGTTGGGTGTAATTAGGACAAACCTCAGTGTAATTTACCCTTAAATTTATACCAACCTTAAGTTTCAAAGTTAGTAAATTGGCACAATTTTTGAAACCGGAGGCTCTTTCTGGACATCGTTTGTTCTGGCCAACTGCTTCTTTTTTTGGTGAGCTTAAACTTCAAGCCCCAAACTCCAGTCGATAAATAGAGGGAGGAAAGAACTGGATTTGAATAAAAGGATGTTGTCATTTTATATTTAAGCTTCTTTATGGACCCAATTAACTCCCTCAACTATTTACTGAAAAAAAATAAAATGACTCCCTCAACTTATCTTTACTCAAAAGCTAGGTTTTCGTAGTACCAATACTGACTTGATCGAATACATTCTTGATTTTTACTACCATAACCAGCTAGCCATGAGCCTAAACTTGGGTTTAGACCAAATTAAATTAAGTTTCAAAGATTGTAAATTCTAAAAATACTTAATCCGGAGAATCACGGTGAATCTTTAGAACTTGTTTTCACAAATAGGATGTATGAACACTTCTGTGATGATTTCGAACATGGTTGGACAGGCCGAACACGGCGTAGACGCGACTTTTGTATATAATTTTTAAAAGATTGTGATTTCAATGCAATATAAAATATATTATGAATTAATTAAAAAAATATTATAAAATTTTTAAAAATAAAAACAAAAAATATCTAACTTCAAATTTCAAATTAGTGATTTCATTAACAAGAAAAAATTATTTATATATAATAATAATAATAATAATAATATATTATATTATTATTATTTTTACATATCCTGCCATATTTATGTCCTGATATTTTTTAGATTTATTGTATTACCGTGACTTTATCACGTTGGATCTATTATTGCATTAAATTTAATATTAGTTTCTCCCAAGTCAGCTCAATTTGATTAGCCAAATCATCTTATATATTAGGATATTCTTTTGAGTTGCTGGTCCATCTGTGCTAAACATATACGAGTATATATATATATATATATATATATATATATACATACATCAATAGTAGGTTTGGTCTTGTCTTATATATGTTGCTCCGCCACCTACGTACCTGTCATTTGAAAAGTCAGAAAGAGTAAGAAGATGTAGTTTTCTCACACGTACCCCCCGAATGACCAATTACTCAATTCAACTAACTGTAGACTTTTCACGCATATCCTTCTTACTTGGCAGATCAGAAACAAAATTTATCTCAAATTAATATTATTTCAGCAACTTAAAAGAACAAAATTGACTTGTATTTAAAGAGACTGTACAACATCAGGAGCAATATATATTAACTAACATGGCTGCCACCACGTACAAACATCACTCTGTGTGTGTGTACACACACTTTTAGAAGTTTCAACTTGCAGAAAGTGGAAGCTAGTCTCAAAAGTACTCCCTCGGTACCAAAATTTTTGAGCATTTCTGGAACTGTGGGTCACAGTTGTCAAAGTACTCAAAAATTTTGGAACCGAGGGAGTATGTCAATGCATGCATGAAAATTTTAAAATTATGGTTGTCATATAAATAATTTATTGAAAGTAATTGACAAATTTAATAATAGTTATATATTAGGAAGTGAAGTCCTTTCAATACAGTGACTTTTGGTAGACGAAGTTATAAGGAAAATCCGTATATATACAATCTATGCAAATTACACATATCAATTAAGTTTATATGTACTGTTTTTACCCTTTTATAAGAGTCAAATTCAGGAGGTCCAGTACTCAAATAAAAGAGAATGGCAGAGCAAATTCATTATTGTTTTTTTATAGGTAATGCTACTCAGGCGAAATTCGTAGGCAGAAAGTTTTCTATCCATTGGATGCATCACCACATGCATCCAACGAATAAAAAACTTTCTGCCTATGAATTCTGCCTACGAATTTTATCTGAGTAGCATTATCCTTTTTTTTATTATTATCACTACAGTTCTGCCGGAGTAAAATCACTGTAATTAATAGTTTACATTAAATATCATGTCATTAGAGCAAGTTTGTAATGATCCACATGCAATTGATGTACACCACATATTATGTCATATAACGTACAAATCACCATAATTACGGAGACAGAGAATTAATAAGGGACAATTTTTTTCCATCAAAATTATCAAACTATGGACTTACAAAATAAATTACAGGAATAGCTAGCCCACCTCTTAGAAAATAATTATTAAACCACGAAGTCATCATTTGTGTTTTTGGGAGACCATGCGAATTAGTGCCATTTACAACAATTTGTGCAGTAAAAGTGATATATACCAATCCATTGAGTCAAGAAGTCGAAGGACATTTTTGACTTTATGGAAGAGTTCCGTGAATCAGGCTAACCTGGTAGTGGCACATACAACGTTGTGGGATGTGATAATTGATATTTGTTCACAGTTGGCGTTGTCCACAAGGCAATTGATAGATATTTATTTTAATTTTAAATTAGTTGGGGAGCTTCATTGACTCAACCATGTGATCCAGAATTATCTGACAAAAACGAAAAGAAAATTTATTACCTATTATTAGTCTTCCATGTGGATATTAAAAATGAAAAAATATATATATTAAACTGACACTTTTTTGCGTCAAAATTACAAAACTATGAACTTGAAAACACAAGTTACATGAATCGCGCACTTTGTAAAATTAACTCCGAAACTATGAGCTAGGTTTGATTTCATATAATTAACGTGTCAATAAACAAATATTTAAAAAACACCATTTGCATTAGCTATTGTTTAAAAAAAAAAAAAAAAGATAATTAAAGTTATATGTTCATATTATAAGTATATAATAAATCCATTGAATAAAAAGAGACAGGAAAAACTAATTAAAGCTGGAAGCACCATCTACAACTAAAGAAAAAATCGGGGATTAATAAAAATCTAATAGCCACTACCAACAATAGATTTTTTCTTTTTATATACAAAAAATTCACCAAAATATTATTCTTTTTTGCACATTTTACTCTATAATATTATATCTTCTAGTAATATTGGAAGTGTTTGCATTTAAGCTATGTTGATCTCTCGCTTTCTCAAAAAAAATTTTAAACAAAAATCTTTTGACCATCACTTTATTATAACATGAAGCGGATTGCAGTTAATACTAATTAAAGATAAAAACGCCATCACAACTAATAAAAAAATAAAAAATTATTATGATTTCTGATATTTTTATTATCCCAATTTTGTTTCAGAAAGGGTGCTTTAAATGCCAGATAAAACAAAATGAGACTTTTTTACACTAACACAAACTAACAAAATTAGAAGATAGGAAAGGTACATGCAAAGCAGTTGAGTAAATCATGGCTTAAAAATAATTGAAAGAAAACTTGTCTTCTCAATAGATTGATCATTTTATTGGACACTGGTCTCCATGAAATAAATCCTACATCATAATTTAAAATTCAATTTATCAATTTCAAATAAATGCTAACACTAAATTCAAATGGCCTTAATATAAACTCTTAAGACTCTAAATTCATAATCAGAATCCTATACTTAAAACCTGTATGGCTACATTCATGATATAAGGAATTTTAAATATAGATACTGCAGTGACTACATATATAGAGATCAGGGAAGATGGCTTTTCCACTTGAGCATTTTTTTTTAAGAAAAGCCCACAAAGCTGCACAACATTTTTTTTTCAAATAAAAAACTTATGATGCATAAATGTTAATGTAGCAACAAATTAAGAACATCAACCTTTATTATCAAGAAAAGGGAACAATTTAAGTGCAATCACATATGACCATATAAAAATAAATAAATAAAAACCATCAGCTTTAAGTGCAATACTAAGTAACTGGTAAAACTCAACGGCACAAAATCTCATAAGAAAGAACTAAAATTGTTTTACTTTCCATCTTTAATTTCTTGATTTTTTTTTCTTCTCTTCTTCTTCTATTTCAATCTTTAACCTATGAACATGCATTTCTTTTCTTGAGTGATGTCCTCGGTTGCGTGAGAGAGTGATACAGAAATTGAGTGATGTAGAGAGAGAGAGCCACACGTGGGAGAGAGAAAGAGAGCGGAAAGCTTGTTGAGTACGGTGGTAGGTGAGTTGAGGTGGTGCATGGTGAGTGTAGTGGTGATGACTGTGGTGACAGTGGCTGTGAGAGAGTTGTTGAAAATGAGCTGGAACCCTCAAATGGAAGCTTGATGCTATGCATGCTGCACTGGAAACATCTCTATCTAGGAACTGAACAAAAATTAGAAGTACACAAAAGAAAGAGCACACAAAAGAAGCACACCAAAAAAAAGTACACAAAAAAGAGCACTGGTTTTTTCTCTATTAAATTAGAAGCACACAAAAGAAAGAGCAACTGAACAAAAATTAGTGGATATGATATTTTTGGAACAAATTTATTCAAAAACATTCCAAGGGTGCAATACAAGAATATTAAGTCAATAATTAAAGAGAAGATGTTGCACTGGTGACATGAACCTAAGGACTCGAATAGAGGTATCAAGCCACCATCTTCTCAGGCCAAGCTACAGCCACTGCCGGTCACTGCTGTTACTTTCCGAGCATGCACAACCACCATTGAATATGAGAAGACCCAACTCCAACCTCCATCAACCACCGTGTGTGGCCATGCATGGTGAGCGTTGGGTGGAAATGGGTGCTCACAGTTGTGCTTGGAAATGGTGGTGATGATGATGGCGAAGATGGTGGACAGTGCATGGTACCGGATGGTTAAGATGGAAGGTGGAAGTGGGTTTTCGACAATGAAGAGTGAAGAGGTGAATGCTTGTGGCTCTTCTCGGTGGTGATGGTGAAGTCAGCTAGGATGACGATAGAAGTGGCTATTCTCGGGTGGAGCTCTGGCAGAAATGGTGGTGTATTGAAGGCTGTGATGGTGGCCGAAAAGCTTGGAGATGATGGGTCTTCTCAGCCATGCTTCAGCGTCCAGTTTGTAATGTGAGCACAACCATGCTCCACCCGAAACCCTACACAGAGAGAGAGTGTGTGTGAGAGGGAAGTAGATAGAAGTGGGTCTTCTTGGGCGGAGCTCCGGCAGAAAATGGGGTGGTGATGGTGAAGCCGATCGACTGGGATATAGTTTTGGCTGTGGAGTATTTTGGCTGGAAAGTTTGGAAGAAATGGAGAGAGTGGTAGGTGGACGTGTATTATATGAGAGGTAGAGTAAAAGAGAGGGAGGTGTTTAAATTTGAATTTAGGTGGGAGTGAATCATGACCGTTGATTGAAGATAGGGAGAGTAATTTTAGACCGTAGATAAGCATATATATTTTGAACCATCAGATGAGTTTTTTAAGCAATTTTGACCGTTAGATGATGAAAAATTTTTGGGGGGAAATTCAAACACAAAGGTAAAATGTTATATAGATATATATATGAGGAGATGATCAAAGGAAGAGATATTTACCAATTTAGCTAGCCAATAGCTTGAGAGTTGAGATCAAACTTTTCTTCCTTCGGTGATAAGTATTTCTGTTTAAAACCGAGACACGTTTCGTCCTGAAATTCAAAATTCGTACTCAGTCAACTGAATCGAGTTAACTTTTAAAGCAGATAGAAATGTTTGTAACATACATAATTTTGTGAGTCCAAAATAAATTAATACTTTTCAACACCTAACAGTAAGTTTTACCATTTAATAATATCTGCAGCTGAGTTAGAATATATTATTATTTATAAAACAAGTATATATGATTGTATTAAATCAATTTTTCATGTTAATCCTCGCACTTGTGCATGAAAAAACATGACACCGCAAGCCCAATAGCCAAACAGAACTATTTAGGATTCATTTACTATAATTAGCATGATGTCTTACCATTTTTTTTAATCTCTCCAAACAACAACTAAAACCCCTTGCAACAAAATAAATAAAAAATAAAAAAAAACCAAAATAGAATCATGCCAAGAGTAATAAATATTACACACACATATATATATATAAATCCGAAGAAAAAGGATTTTCAGTCACGTATTTATTTTTTCCTATTTTGAAGCTTTCCGTATTTGTTACGGATTTCTTTTAAAAAAAACATACTTAACTATTTAATGAATCAAAAAGTTTGTTTGTATTTTTATTCTTCTTTGTACAAGAAGGTGTACTTTTTTTTTATTAGGTCCTGAATATTCTTTTCTTTGATTAATATTAAAATTAATAAAAAACAACCTATTTCTTACGAAGAAAATCTTTGATAGAAAAAAGGTGAAGTTTTAAAAACAGAAGAAACATTCTTAATAGATATTTTTTAAAAAGAAATAGTATCAGAGCATAATGGTAATAATTATAAATGAAATACTAAAACAAAAATATTACACATGTCAAGTCATAGTCATCCTGTGAGTGCGACAACTAACTTAGGCCCGTTTGATAATCATTTATGTTTATTGTTTAAGTGTTTATATAAATAGTGTTTATGTTACGATTTTGTTTATCCATAAACATGAGTATTGTTTGATAACGAAAAAATGTTTGACTTATTTTAAAAATCATAAATAAAAAAACATGTTTGTTAACTTTAAACTATTTTTAAAAAATAATAATAATCAATACAATAAACTGCATAAAAAGTCAAGTTTATGCTACGACAAATTTATACAACAATAATAAAGTAAAAAATATACATAAAAAGGAAACCAATAATATTGGGTTACATATATATCTACACACTGCAAATTATACTATAAAATTACAATGATCCACAACCCGAAAGGCCCCAACAAGTAAGGGTGCACACGGTTCAGTTGATCCTTACGGTTATTGGAAGAATCGAAATCAGAACCAGAACTGTTCCCAACGGTTCCTTAATTTTGAAACCAGAACCGTTGAGTTCGGTTTGGTTCTTTATGATTCCGATTCTTTACGGATCAAGTTCTAGTTCTTTGTGCACTCCTAAATTTGCACCCCTAAATTTGAAACTAATTAATGAAAAAGTTTAACATTTTCTACTAGTAAATCATAAATTTGCTTTTCATATGTTTTATTATCTTTTTCTTTTTTAAAAGAACTGAAAGATTATTATATGAGTATATATGTGTGTATGTGTATATATATGTATTTGTGTGTGCATTGTGAGCAATCAAAGAATGTATCAACAAATTAACTAATTTCTGAAAACTGTATCTTCATATACATACCAATGTTGCTAAAAAAAGCAAATAATTTTTTTTCCTTTCTTTTATTCCAACCTTTGTAATCTAACAAAAGATACTAACCGTTATTAAAAGAGTTGTATTTAACCTTATATTAATTATAATAACTCCATTGTTTAAACTCTTTTACGTAATAAAAAGTTATTATAACTATCACTACTTTATAACTGTTATATATATATATATATATATATATATATATATAAAATAGAAAATTTTTATAGGAGTTTTATAACTATATATATAATCAACAATTTCGGTTCCGATTTCGATTCCAAGGCTTGGAACACGAACTGTAGTGAACGGTTCTTAAAATTTGGAACCGGAACCGAAATGAACGGTTCAGTTTAGCTATGGTTATTTACAGTTCCGGTTCTATCGGTTCTTTGTGCACCCTATCAATAAAAGCAAAATATATATAATTATGGAAAAGTTTTAAGTTTTTCAATTTGTATGAAATGAGAAGAGGAATTTGGAGGGCATACTCTTGATCTTGAACTTATTTTACTATTACTACTACTTTATTTTTTATTTATTTTAATTTTTATTTTCCTTTCAACACTGAAAATGAATGAATGAAACAACTACAAAATACCATTTTTGTTTCTTTGATAAGGAGATGATTGTGACTTCTTTGTTTTTCTTTTTTCCCCTCAAATAAGGTTTTTTTTTAATACGGGTACCCCTAAATAATTATTTCTTATTATCAAATATATTAGTAATTATTCATTTTGTAACAAATTTTTTTTCTCAAGGCAATTGATGCTCTTTAATTTTACACTTGGTAATTCTAATATTTTTATCGTTGTATCAAAGAATAGCCTTTTATATATATTTTTTCTTTTCATTTTCTCACTTTTTGTTTCAATTTTTAATTAAAATAATATAATTACTATTTTAGATAAAAAATTTTTTTTTTAATAAACATAAACACTAAAATATTATTTTGGTGTTTAAAATTTAAAAGCTTAACTACAATATTGTTTTAAAAATATTTTAACAATTTATAAACAAAATAAAAATTATCAAACATGTTTACCCTAAAAAATTATTTTTATAAATAATAAACACTGTTAATCTCTTATTTTGCACTAGAAGGATCAGCGGAGAAAGGCTAATGGGAATTTATGTCAAGACAGTCATGCTGGTAAATTGGTAATGGCCAAACCAAGATTAAGGTCAACAGCTACTTCGCAACAATTAAGATTAAGGTCAACAGCTGTTTTTCAATTTTACAACAACCATGACAAGCGTGTGTTGGGCCCATCGTCGCAGTATCATTAATACGTTTGGAACCAAATTCTTTTAGATTTTGAAATTGGAATTGAAAAAGAAATTAAATTTTAATTAAAATAGAATTTTATTTGGACGTTAGAAACAAAGTGAAATTTATAAAAAAAGAATTTGAAAGGAAATAAAATGTGCACTATTTTACACGTTGGTGGTGGAAGATGATAGTCGTGGTAGCGATCATCGCAGTGGTGATAGAAAAATAGAGGACAAAATTGGGGATATAGAACAACTTTATCAATTTATAAAAAAAATATAAGAGTAATTTTGGTAATTTAATCGGTTAATTTTCAAATCCCTTCAAATTCATTTAAAATTTTCATGAATTTGAAATCCCTTCAAATCTCATCTCTTTTTAAAATTTCATGGTTTCTGAAAGTTATTATTGAATTAAAAATTGAATCGCTTTCATTCTTAGATTAGTGCAAGTGGGACTCACAATTTTATAATGTAATGGATGAGAGTCATTCATTTTGTCAATTCAGTAATAACTTTCACTGTACCTATCATTACTCAATCCTGGGATTCCGAACGTAGTGTAAGGCTTCGTTTGGTTAAACGGAAGAGAAAAAAAAAAGAACATATCATTAGTTTGAGAGAAAAAAAAAAGGTGAAGGTAGCAATAATTTTTATTCATGTTTGGATAAACTAGAGATAAAATAAAGAAAAGAGTAATATCTTGTTTGGTTAACACAGAGGAGAGAAAAAAGAGAAGAAAAAAAAAAAAATGATAACAACTAAATTACTATTATATCCTTTAATATTTAATTTATTAAATTAAGGAAAGTAAGTATCATATGAATATTTTTGTTAATGAAAGATTTTCACTATCAATTGACACATGAACACGACTGGAATAATAATTTTTTGTTTGTAATTATTGAGAGCGGTTTGAGAAAATACTATATTTAACCCATTGTCTTTTTCTTTCCAATATTATCATTTTTAGGAGTATATGGGATAACTCTGAACTCTGTCTCTCTTCGTTTAAACAACCGAAACATAAATTATAGTATCACTCCCTTTCTAGACCAAGAGACATGTATCATCATTCTTAAATGGCGTTGACTATCATCACCCTCTTCTTCCTCCTCTTTCTTCTTCCCCAACCTCCATACTCCGCCTCTGGAGCACAAACATGGATCAAAGCCGGTTACTGGTTCTCCGGCAGCGAGTTCCCTGTCGCCGATATAAATTCAGTTCTGTTCACTCACCTTATCTGTGCCTTTGCAGGCCTCAACTCTTCCACATACCAACTCTCCATCACCTCTTCAGACAATCAGTCCTTCTCCACCTTCAAGGACACCGTCAAGCAAAAGAATCCATCAATTGTAACCCTTTTATCCATTGGTGGTGGACAAGCCAACTCTTCATTCTATTCTTCAATGATCAGCCAATCTTCTTCTAGGAAGTCTTTCATTGATTCTTCAATAAACACAGCTAGGCTTTATGGGTTTCATGGCCTAGACTTTTGTTGGGTTAGCGAGACTACTGATTCTGAGATGGCCAACATAGCCACGCTTCTTGATGAGTGGCGAATCGCTATAGAATCCGAGTCAACAAACTCTAGCAACTCAAAACTAATTCTAACAATGGCTGTTCAGTTCTCACCATATCTTGATGATTCAGTTAGTTTTCCAATTGAGGCTATAGGAAGGAACTTGGATTGGGTACATGTTATGGCATATGATTACTATATGCCTGAATGGGCTAATCATACAGGGGCACATGCAGCTTTGTATGATCCAGCAAGCGATGAAGATACTGATTATGGTATAAACACGTGGATTAATAATGGATTAGCAGCCAACAAATTGGTTTTGGGGTTGCCTTTCTATGGCTACGCATGGATACTAGGGAATCCGAATGACAATGCAATCGGTGCACCCGCAATAGGTCCGGCCATAACCGATGATGGGGATATATCGTATAAGGAGATCAAGAGCTACATTCAGAGAAATGGAGCTGTTTCAATGTACAATGCAACTTATGTGGTAAATTACTGCACTATCGGAACAACTTGGATCGGTTTTGATGATGTTGAGGTTGTCAAAATTAAGGTTGCTTATGCGAAAGAGAAGAATTTACTAGGTTACTTTGTGTGGGAAGTGTCCTATGATGACAATTGGGTGCTCTCTCAAGCAGCTGGTAAGTGTAATTAATTTATTTACAATATATATTGTGAGTCTCAACATATATGATGTGGGAATTGGCCAATGAAGTCAATTGAGTGGCCTTAATACTGACTTTTTTTTGCTAAATTTCAATAAAATATTGGAATTGTTCAAGTCAATTTAGCAGGACGGTTCTTCATAATTTGAACTTTCGTCAAACAAAGAAATAGCTACTTTGTTTAATTAAATAAGAATAGGTTTGTGAGTGTGATTGAATGAGTTGTACTAATTAATTAATTACCACCCGGTCATTTGGGTGGATGGTATGATCGCTCCTTCTCAAAGAAGAGGTTTGAGAGTTCGAGTCCTGCCAGAGACATTGTGGTAGGTGTGTGCAACCCCACAATAAAGATTCCCTGCTTTGGCTACCTAAGAAACATTCATAGGAACTATTTTCATGAAAAAGAGAGGCTAAAGAATTTCCATTACTTTATTCTGTATATCTATAATTGCTGATCTTTATATGAAAATTTTCTTCACAGCTCAAGAGGATAATAAGGATCATGGAAACAAGCAGCGCTTGTTAATAATCTTGCTTACAACCGGAGCGTCTGTTATCCTTCTACTAAGTGTCATGGTTTGGTACCTGCGGAGGAGATTGCCTAAATCAAGAGGTAAGCTCTGCCAACCATGAAAATTCACCATCTGTTACCATGATTCAAAGTGACTAACACTTCTTTGGACCTTCTGTGCTTTTTATTTTTCTAAACCAGGAGCTAGTATGCGAGGTGATGGAAGTAATAGTGCTCCTAATTTGCAAGTATTTAGTTTTGCCGACATTGAAGCAGCTACAAACAAGTTTTCATTTGAAAATAAGCTGGGAGAGGGTGGATATGGCCCTGTTTACAAGGTAGTATATATTAGATCTTAATATTTATGCAGAAGCCTTGAAGGATACTCTACATTTTGTAGATTAATAGAATGTGCAGTTTGAGGGATAGACAAAATTGAGTTAAAAGGTGTAGGTGATATCAAGTGTTGGAAAAAGTGATCAGTGTATAGTTTGGGGTATGCTCTGTTAAGTGTTGGTGTATATTATGGGGTATGCTCTGTTAAGTGTTAACATTAGGCATGCTAAAATAGCTAAATCTGGCTTATACTAGCGAAAAATACAAAATATGTGCATGTTTTCGCAGGGCAAATTGCAGAAGGGACAAGAAATAGCAGTGAAAAGGCTTTCAAAGACTTCTACACAAGGGTTTGAAGAGTTCAAAAATGAGGTTATGCTAACTGCAAAGCTACAACATGTAAATCTGGTTAGAGTTCTTGGATTCTGCATTGAGAAAGAAGAACAAATGCTGGTCTATGAATACATGCCCAACAAAAGCCTGGATTACTACATCTATGGTAAGCAATATTTGATGCTTCAAATCAAACTTTTTGAACAAATTGTGCAATTCGACATGGGGGGTGGTTGCACTTTAAGGAATACTTCCAGAAGCAAAGTGAGACCCTCTCCAAGCTTCTACTGTGAAATACCACATGACATTCATCTAAATTATATGAAATGGTGTGTGTACGTGTTTTTCTATTTTTTGCCTTGTTAAACTTCAAAAAGTTGCAATTTGATGTAGATCCAATTGGAAGATTATTGCTTGATTGGGAAAAACGAGTTGACGTCATTGAAGGAGTTACTCAGGGGCTGCTATATCTCCAAGAATACTCAAGACTCACAGTAATTCATAGAGACCTGAAAGGTAGCAACATTTTATTGGACAGTGAGATGAAGCCTAAGATATCAGATTTCGGTATGGCTAGAATTTTCAAAAAAGAAGAATTTGAAGCAAACACAAGCCGAATCGTTGGAACATAGTGAATAAAAGGTCTTTTGAAACCATCTCAAACACATGTTCTACTTTCAAATTTTGATCCTTTTTGATGGTTATGAAATGCAGTGGTTATGTTCCTCCTGAATATGTAAAACGCGGAATATACTCCACAAAATCCGATGTTTATAGCTTTGGAGTAGTACTTCTACAAATCATAAGTGGCAAGCAGAATAACTGTCTTTATGGTCCCGGTGAAAATCTAAACCTTTTAGAATATGTAAGTTACTTTGAAACCTTGCCATGACTACTACATTTGAAATTATCCCTCTTAAACCATAAAAAATCATAACATTGTGTTGTTTCAGGCGTATGAGCTGTGGAAAGAAGGCAATAGCATGAAGTTTATGGATCCCTCACTGGACGATACATCTTCATCGTGTAAATTGATGAGATGCTTGGAAATAGCTCTGCTATGCGTCCAGGAACATCCGGCAGATAGGCCATCCATGTTGGAAGTTTCAACCATGCTCAAAAAGGAAATTATGGCTATGAATACTCCAAAAAGACCTGCTTTTTCTATAGGAAGAGATCAAGATAGGGAAAATGAATCTAAATCGCGGAAAGAATCTTGCTCGGTTGATGATGCAACAATTACCCAAACATTAGCACGATAAGGTTTCATATATATATATATATATATATATATATATTTGATAGTTTTTAGTTCATTAAAGAAATTAAACTTCAGCTTCAGTGTGTCCATGTGTTCTTAGACTGAACAGTATGGTCATTCTTGTTTCTTATTGTATATTCTCAAAAATATAAATATCCTCACTGGATATATAGCAAATATGTATAAAATTGCCCTTGAAATTCAAAATTATAGCATCATTAATTCTGTTATCATTTTTAGCCCTGCATGTTTTCAGAAAACAATTCTTAGGAAACTCGGAACAAAGGAAAGAAACATGCCTACTTCTTTTTATGTTGTAACCTATTCTCGCCAACACAAAAAGGGCACAAAGAGATTCCTAATGCAATATTACTTTTAGCCAAAAAAACATACAATAGAAAGAAAATTTTACAAATTTACATGTAGTTCAAAACAAAATGATGTTGTATGGCACATTTTAGAGGAGAGGAGAGTAGAACTGATGAGCCACGCTGTTAGGGTTACAAGTGAAATTCCATAAGAAATTCCCTAGGAGGTGCCCATTGCTGTATTTGGAGGTGCCCATTGCTACATATAATTCTATGAGGTCTTTCTACGTATCAAAGTCGTCCATTATTGTTTTTGTTGAATTCTAGTTTAGCATACGTGAAAAATTAGGAGGTGGCTGAGACTAAATTGGCTAAAAAACAGAGGACTTTGATAAATAATAATAAAAAAAACAGAAATACAATAACAACGCCAAACGACTCCTTGATAAGTATTCATGGTGGACTAGACTAAATTGATTTCAGATAGAATATTCCTGACCTGATGCAGGTGAGAGAGAGGGGACTTAATTTAAAAATTCATGGACAGCTTACCTCACAAAGAATTTCCAGTCACTCACTGTTCAACATATGTATCTGTAGAAATGCTGTCTAAATCCAGTCCACGCGAATGAATATGATTGTGAACGACTCTCCTGCTTTGAAGTCAAGCATACCAAAGTCCGTAGGATTCATCATTTCATAGTTCTCTAAATAGAGGAAATATACAATAAATAATCTCAATTTCATGATCTTCAGCTGCTACATTTTGCTATTTTAATTTCTGTACTGAGAATTTTTAGCCACTCACTGAGAATTGTTAACATAAAATAAAAAAGTAATTAAATTTCTTTCTTTTTCTCTATCTATCTATATATACACAATATACTATAATTATCTATATATACCCAATATACTATAATATATATTTATATATATAATTATTTATTTTCATAGATAATAATGTTAATAGAAAATAAAAAACTAATTAAATTTCTCTTTCTTTTTGTCTATTCATCTATATATACACACTATAATATATAATTATTTGTTTCCATAAATAATAATATTAACATAAAATAAAAAATTAGTTATCATCGCATATTATCATGAACGGTATTATGGTCATTTTTCAATTCTGATATTTTTATATTAAAATACATTTAAATAATTAGGGCCAATCAAGACATTTCACATATTAGAAAAATGAAAAAGCTGATTGGGATTGTTGGTGACGAAAATTTACAAAGTAGTATTCGCGTGTCAATACATTAAACCTCAAAAGATGTCAGTGATATTTAGCCTTAAAAAATTTAAGCCCAAAATTTAGAACCATCAAATTAAGTTGATATTATGAAACTATTAGCCTAGAAAGTACGGATACTTCACCGAGGGTGCCGTACCTGTGTCGGACACTTGGACATTCCTCGAACACTTGTTGAACACTTCGTAGAAGTGTCCTGATATATTTTTTTTTAGGACACTTCTCGAACACTTCTTGGACAGTGCTTGAATATTTTTCAAACACGTATCAGACACTTCGTAGTAGTGATGTATGTTCAAGTATTTCGAAAGGAAATTCAATACGACTAAGTGAAATTTCATAAGAATATATATATATATATATATTATTTTTTCTGAATATTGTTGTTTTGTTAATACAAGAAAACCTTTACCATCTAACTAGGGGTGACAATTCGTGTTCCCGTGTCGTGTTCGTGTCGTGTCGATGTATAAGTATTCTACGAAATAGCTCAACCCTAACCCGACCCATTTATAATCGTGTCAGAGACCCTCAACACTAACCCAACTCGTTTATTAAACGTGTTATCCATGTTATATCATATGAGTTTCTCCACTCCTAAAAATCTCTCTAAAGATCATATAAAAATAAAGTACATATCAATACATAAATCAAACTATATTTTAAATTTTGTATCTATATATAAACTCAAAAACATACTAAGGTGATTCAACAACTGGAAAGACACCATAACAATCTCATCTTTGAATTTTATGGCTACATCAGTCCTGTAAATAAACAAATAGATTACAAACAATTGCAATATATATAACTATGTATATATATGTCTGTATCAAACCATAATATATGAATAACTCATGTCGTAATCGTGTTGTAATCGTGTCGTAATCGTATCACGGGTTAAACAGCTTAAACCCAAACCCAACCCAATTTTTGCGTGTCGTGTTCGTGTCGACCCATTTATTAAACGTGTCGGCTTACTTCAAACCCAAACCCGCTTAATTCGTGTCGTGTTCGAATCGTGTTATCGTGTCGTGTCCAATTTTGCCACCCCTACATCTAACTCACATACTTGATTGTTTCATTCTAAACGAATATCTATCTTCTGGACAAAAGAAAAAAGCTAAATAAAAATGAAGATTCAGAATTTAACTTCTTTTAACTAAAAAGTTTTGCCCGAGAAATCGATCCAACGGTTCAAAACGAAAACCTAAATCCAAAAACGCACGCCTTTACCTGTAAAATATCCGTACGTTTCTGAATACGTTTTATTCCCGTGCCGTATTTTACTAACTATGAGTAATTACATTAACCAACATGCAAATATTGTGGAAGATTTTTATAAGAGTGTTTAGTTAAGTCAACTAAGGGAGTTAAAGTGATTTGTCAAATAGTTTCATTTATTAATAATTTGGACAAAACTCAGAAAAAAAAGGTCAAAAGTAATTTACTCTTTATGTTTCCATTCACAGCAGGCACCATCCTTTTCTGTGTTCACGCACAAGCACCTGTATAACTATATATATATATATATATATATATATATATACATACATACATAGTACACGTGGGTGGAAAAAATCCCAACAAAACTCCCTTGGGCGCGCAGGCATTGCTGCATTATTGGATGTTGGTATTTGGAGGTGCCCTTTGATACATATAATTCCATGAGATCTTTCTACAGATCAAATTTGTCTATTATGTTTGGTTGAATGCTAGTTTAGCATATTAATTTATGAAAAAATTAGGTGGTCAATTATCGAGACTAAATTGGTTAAGAAACAGACGATTTTGATGAAGAAAACAAAAACACAGTAACAAGGCCAAGCGACTCCTTGATAGGTATCGACAGTCTGAATACACTTGATTGGTTTCACATAGATTCCTGATCCAGGTGAGTGAGAGGAACATGCATGGAAAAGTCATAGACACCTTACCTCGAATAGAATTTCGTGTCATTAACTGTAGAATATATAGGTGTCTAAAATCAGTTCACATGAATGAATATGTTTGTGAACGGGTCTCCTGCTTTGAAGTCAAGCATACCAAAGTTCTCTAAATAGAAGAAATATACAAGAAATATCAATTTCATGATCTTTAGCTGTTACATTTTGATATTCTAATTTCAGTAGAGACAATTTTTAGGCCATAGCATTAGAATATTAACGTCAAATATTTAGAACTATCAAATTGAGTTGTCTATGAAACGATCGATTAGTCTAGAAAAGGGCACCCATCGTTGACTATGATGGCTGTATGTAACCCCTTTCAAACTTTCCATGTATTGCACAAATGGAAACCTTGTATATATATATATATATATATATATATACACCGGTGTTGCTAGCTAGACACAGTTGAGCAATGATACAAAGCATATATATATATATGAGCGAACTTTCTTCAATGCTGTTTAAAATCCTTACCCTGATCTTCCTCTTTTTCCTTGCTTTGGAGGTGAAGTGTTCGAAGGCACAAATCTGGATCAAAGGCGGGTACTGGCATTCAAGCAGTCAATTCCCGGTTCCAAAGATAGATTCGGCTATGTTCACTCACATCATGTTCGCTTTTGCACATATCAACTATTCCAGCTACGAGCTTTCTATCTCCTCATCCGATGAGCCATACTTCTCCACCTTCACAAACATCGTCAAACAAAAGAATCCAACGGTTCAAACAATTGTATCCATCTGGGCTGGAGATGCAAACTCTTCAAACTTCTTTTCAATAATTAGCCAATCTTCTCAAAGAAAGTCATTCATTGAATCTTCGATAACAAGTGCCAGGCGTCATGGCTTTGAAGGCCTAGATCTTTGGTTTTATCCACCAAACATGGGCACCAACATGACCAACACAGAAAAACTCTTCGATGAGTGGAGAGCTGCCATTAATTCAGAGTCAAGAATTTCTAGCAGGACACCACTGATATTGATAATGACAGGCCATTACTCGCCTGTGCTTGACTCCATGAGTTACCCAGTTAAATCAATTCAAAAGAACTTAAATTGGGTACATGTCAAAGCATATGATTTTCATTTGCCTTCCAGGGAGAATTTTACAGGTGCTCATACTGCTTTATATGACCCCTCAACTGGGATAAGTACTGATTATGGTATAAAGGAATGGATGGCCAGAGGATTACCTGCTAGCAAGATGGTATTGGGCTTAGCATTCCATGGCTTTGTGTGGACACTTGTGAACCCCAAAGATGATGCCATAGGTGCACCTGCAAGAGGTCCAGGCATAACAGCAGATGGATCCATGAGCTACAACTCCATCAATGGGTACATCAAAAGTTATGGTACCACTTCAGTGTATAATTCGACTTATGTAGTAAATTCCTGCACCATTGGATCCTTTTGGATTGTTTTCGATGATGTTGAAGCTATCAGAGCTAAGGTTGCTTATGCAAAAGACAAGGGACTTCTTGGTTATATTGTATGGCAAATTCCCAACGACTATAATTGGGTGCTTTCTAAGGCAGCAGGTAAGCAACCTATTATTTGTGTGAATTAATGGAATTTTAATGGGATAAAAGATTGATGCTGCTTTTCTGCATTTCTATAATTATTATTAGCTGTTTCTTTGACTAGCTAGCTGATTTTTCATAGAATTTTTTCTGCCTTGCCAAATAGAGAGCAATACACTGAAACATTGCCATAAAGAAAAACTTTTCTTTTTTTTCTTTTTGGTTGAATTGAACTAGTGCAGTGGTGATAATATAATGACATTTTCTGGAAGAATTACGTACCCAAACATTTTTGTGGTTTTCTCATAAGAACATAAAGAGGTTGAACAAGAAATAAATGTAGAATTGCTAAATGTTGTTTACATGACACATTTCTTCACAGCTCAAGAGGATGATAGAGATCATAGAAACAAGCACCACTTGTTAATGATCTTGCTTACAACTGGAGCAGCAGTTATTCTCCTAACAGGCACCATGATTTGGTACATATGGAGGAGAGTGCCTAAATCAAGAGGTAACCTCTGCCAACTGTGACAATGCCATTTATGACTATGATACAATGAAACTAACACATTTTGGGCCTTCTGATTTGATTATTGTTTCTGTTTCGTTTGAAGGAGCGGTGGACATAAATAATGATTCACAGTCTAATGAAGCTGGTGGAAGTACTAATGCTCCCAATTTGGAAGTATTTAGTTTTGCTGACATCAAAGCAGCTACAAACAAGTTTTCATTTGAAAATAAGCTTGGAGAGGGTGGATATGGCCCTGTTTACAAGGTAATATTTTCTCTCCATAATTATACGTTTATGCAGAAGGCTTGAAACATACACTGCATTTTGCAGGTTAATAGTATCTTTAATGAACAATGGTACAAGTTCACAATGTTTAGTTTGATCTTTGATGGATCGGTTAAATTTAGTTAGAAGGTGTAGTAGATATCAAGTGTTGGAAAATAATACTAATTTGGTAATTGAAAAAAATGATCAGTGTATAGTTTGGGATATGCTCTGTTAAGTGTTAGATCTTAAAATAGCTTATTCTGGCTTATATGTAGCAAAAGATACATAATAGTGGTGTTGTATGTTTTGGCAGGGTAAATTACAGAAGGGACAAGAAATTGCTGTCAAAAGGCTTTCAAAGACATCAAAACAAGGATTTGAAGAGTTCAAAAATGAGGTTTTGCTAACTGCAAAGCTACAACATGTAAATCTGGTAAGAGTTCTGGGATTTTGTACAGAGAAAGAAGAACAGATGCTGGTCTACGAATACATGTCCAACAAAAGCTTGGACTTCTATATCTATGGTATGTAATATTTGATTCTTCGAATTAATCTTTATAAATAAATTATGCAATTCTATATGGGGGTAGCACTTTAAGGAATACTTTCAAAAGCCAAGTGAGACCCTCAACCTTCTAGTGTGTCACATGAAGTTCATGTAAGTCTCTTTCTCTCTCTCTCTCTCTAGCACTTTAAGGTATACTTTCAAAAGCCAAGTGAGACCCTCAATCTTTTAATGTGTCACATGAAGTTCATGTAAATTTTGTGCATTGGTATCTCTCTATCAAAAAGACACAATTAATCATCCATAAATCTAATTTTCTGTAGATCCGATTAGACGGTTACTCTTAGATTGGGAAAAAAGAGTCCACATTATCGAAGGGGTTACTCAAGGGCTGCTATATCTCCAAGAGTACTCAAGATTAACAGTAATTCATAGAGATCTGAAAGCTAGCAACATCTTACTAGACAATGAGATGAAGCCTAAGATATCAGATTTTGGTATTGCAAGAACTTTCCAGAAAAATGAATTTGAAGCAAGCACAGACCGAATTGTCGGAACATAGTGAGTAAAATGTCTCTCAAAAACATCTATAATACATGTGACATTGTTAAATACTTATCCTTTTTGTTTGTTCATGCAATGTAGTGGTTATGTCCCCCCTGAATATGTAAATCATGGCATATACTCCACAAAATCAGATGTTTATAGCTTCGGAGTTCTGGTTTTACAAATCATCAGTGGCAAGCAGAATACCTGTTTACATGGTCCGCAAGAAAATTTAAACCTTTCAGATTATGTAAGTTACTATGGAACCTTAATATGGTTAATGCACTTTAAATTTATCCCTCTAAGGTCTAAACCATAAAGATTCACAATATTGTATTGTTTCAGGCATTTGAGCTCTGGAAAGAAGGCAATGGCATGGAGTTTATGGATCCATCACTAAACGATACATATTCTTCATGTAAATTGATGAGATGCATGCAAATAGGTCTGTTATGCGTCCAGGAAGATCCTGCAGATAGACCATCCATGTTGGAAGTTTTATCCATGCTCAAAAATGAAACTATTGCTATGAATACTCCAAAAAGGCCTGCTTTTTCTATAAAAAGGGATGAAGATAAGGAAAATGAATCTAGATTGCGGCAAGTAAGTTGTTCAATTAATCAGACAACAATTACCCAAGTGGTAGGGCGATAAGCGTCATTCATATTTTCTCTACTGTAGTATATAGTTCACAAAATAGATTATTCAGATTTCTGCTTTAGTCTGTGTCTACACTGAACAGTATGGCCACATTCCTGTTACTTGTGTATATACTCAAAAATATAGTTTTCCCAACAAAGCATATTGCTAATAATTCTTCATGAGTTGTTATGACCCATCCTTTCATTTATATTGCTTCATATTTGTTGTGATGACCGATGATCAAGGGCTTAATTAGCTTGACTACCGTTAAATTTCAAACACAACTCTTCTATTTTAATTAATAAAACGAAAAGAAAAACATTTATTATTCTTGGATGTATTGCAAAATGTTTTCTAAATGAGGAAGACAAGTTACAACAAATACAGATCAAACAATCTTCTGCTTATTACACAAATAAATAAATAAGAAAAATGGAGGTTACCACTGCACATGACAAAGAGGGAGAGGAGAGACTTGTTGAAGCTTGGTGCAAATTGTGAACATGTCTAGCCTTCTCAAACTCTGCATAAAATCAAATTTCACCGTCCCACGCTATTGAAGCTGCCATAAAATCACACACACCATTGAATTAGTCCAAATGTTCAACAGCTCTTAATGATCATTTAGGCATCTATATACGTGTGTGTGTATGCGCGCGCGCACCCGTGTTCGTGTAGCAGCAGCAGTAGATAGTAACATCTTCAATATATAGAATGAATGAATAATCTTCAATATATCAAGCTTGGTGCAAGTTTTATCAGTTAACAAACTTAAAATTGATGCTATAGCATTAAGACATGACATTTAGTTAGCCTTTTGTGTAGGTATATATAGTAGGGAAGAGTAAAAATGTTGGAAAATAACCTGCTCTTGAGAGTGTCCAGTTCTTGTCAAATCCAACTGCCCAGAAGAAATACCCAGCAAGGCCCTTAGCACTAGCAAACCTGACCTTATTTGATATTGATATCTCTCCATCATACCCAATCCAGTCAGTTCCAGCATACGCGTACATTGATACTGTCCCTTCATCATACACCACAGTGGCATTGTTTGCCAAATTGAAGTCCACTATATCAGTATACACCATGACACCTTGATTGCCAGGTCCAATTCCTACTGCAGGAGCCCCAATTCCATGTTCATTTGGGTCCTTCAATTGCCATGTTCTTCCATACATTGGCAGTCCCATGACTAGTTTCTCTGGTGCCACACTATTCCTAATCCATGATGATATGCCATAGCTTGTGCTAAGATTGCTAGACTTGTCATAAAGCAATGCATGTTCCCCTGTGACAGAGGTATCCCAAAAACCATGATAGTCATAGCACATTGGGCTCACAAAATCAGCATACTTGTCAATGGCATCACCTGGGTAAGTCCGAGGGACATTTGAGAAAATGTTTGAAGCAAAGTAAACCGCGGCAGATAGAAGGAGTCGAAGACTGCCAGAAGCAAGCGCTTCCTTGTCAATGGCGCTGCGCCACTCAGAGAAGAGTGTTGCCATGTTTGACATCTGTTGTGGGTTGTTTGGAAATTCCCAATCAAGATTAAGGCCATCAAAACCATACTTTCTAGCTACAGCAATGCTTGAGCTTATGAAGGAGGCACGATTGTCATGGTTGCTAGACATGTTAGAGAAAATGTTAGGGTCTCCTGCAATGGCTAGGAAGGTTAAGGCAGGGGGATCTTTGGCGCGGAGGGTGGTCGTGAAGTTCCACATCCATTCCTCATGAAATTGTGTGATGGTCAGTTGGTAAGTTGTGGCATCAGGCACGACAAAGGCGTAAAAAAGGTGAGTGAAGTATGAAGTAGGGATTAACGATGGAGGGGAACTTTCGGCTGTCCATGAAATCCAGTATCCACCTTTGATGCCAGCAGAGGAGATGGCAGCTGGAGATGGTGAGGGTGAAATTGGAGCCGGAGATGGCGAAATACTACTTATAGGCCATGGCAAGGGTGAAGCAGACAATGGTGGGCATGAAGGAGCAGATGAAACAGCTGGTGATGCATTAGACACTGTGGTTATAGCTTCAGCAACAATGATGGCCAGAAAGAATGACACAAATTTCCTTCCGGCCATTATAAGATTTTTTAATCAGTTGTTGAAACCTTGAAAGATGTATATATATATATAAATTTAAAATGATTGAGATTGCATAAGAGCTATGGTTGTATCGATATACTATGTTGTTGTTTTTTTTTTTTATGCTTGGAAGGTTGTGTTTAGATTTGCTAGCTAGAGAAGGCTAAGTTGGTGAAATATATATATGCAAGGGAAAGGATGTTTCTCTTACTGTTAGATATTTCTTTGGGGGGTTGTTTCTTTGGTATTTCTTGGCCAGCTTTCTTGTTATCAAGAAGGTTTGTCAATTTGGATCAAGACATGCTTGTAATCGAATTTGAACCTCTGTTATGTGCCTTTAGACTTTAGAGGATCTTGTATAGAATATGTTGTCAGGCGCTGAATCAAAATAGATGCTTATACCTGTCAAAAATCAGCATATTGGCAATACTTCACATGTGGTTATGCCCAACAAATGTGAATTCACTTCTTTACACCAGTTTTGTGTCATGTAAATCTCAAGCACCTTTGATCCAATTCAGCCTATTGGCATTGCTCAGTATTGAATTAATTTATTGCACCGATCAACATAGACTAAAACATGAAACAGAAAAACAAAGGCAATCAAAAGCTAATCTGAGTTCACAAGTTGGTTTTTTATTTGAACTGTATCTTAGGTAGATACTTGGCTGGAAAAGATTAGAGAACAACTTAGACCATCGGAGCATCATTTTTTATAAAGAAAATCTGCATCTAAAAAGGACTAGTTTAGTGAACGATACTCCCATTCTTACGGGAGTACAAGAACGGTTGAATGTATCTAGTTTTACCTCCGTATAAAGAGAGGTTGCTGTGATTTTATACCGGTGATTTTCAAATCACAATAAAACAATCTTACCATTGCGGTAAGACCCACCCTCATCAAAATGTGTACGTAATGGTCCTGAAAGTTTAAGGAGTATCACCACTGTTAGCGATGTTATTTTCATGTACCTATAAAATAAAAAAGTTCTGCTGTTTTCAATCATAGAAATGAACTAACCTGACATATTTTGAATCGATCAATAGTTCAACACTTCCAAAGTTATGAACGAACTCACAGTACTTAATTTTGATCCTCACTAAATACTTCTTTTGCTTGTCCGGCGAGACTGTCTTTATTGTAAAACCAAAATAAATACAAATCTAATAGTTTGCAAACTAAATCCTACAAACTAATGTGTATATATCAAAGGAAAAGATATATACTATACGCAAAACAAAACAATAATAATAATAATAATACAAATTAGTAAAAGTGATAAATGATCCTCACCGATGCACTCGATGTTGATACACATTGATGATTTTTGAAAGAGTTAAATTCAGCCAGCTAATTTTAATAAATGACAAATGATTATAATTTATGATCATGGGTAAACACAATATTGTCATTAGGGGTGGCAAATTGGGTGTCAACCCGCCAACCCGCCCAATTAAAAATGGATATGGGTGACTTATTTTCTTATACGGGTCATAAACGGGTTGGATAAATATAAACCAATTAATTAGCGGGTTAGATGGGTTGAATATGGGTTGAATATGGGTGCCCATATTCAACCCATCTTTCACCCATAAAACAAAATGTGAATTAAAGTTTCTCTCTTCTATCCAACCTCTCTCTCTCTCTTTGATCTCACTTCTCTCTCTCTCTTTCCTTTCTCTCTCTTCGATCCCACCTCTCTCTCTCTTCCCTTTCTCTCTCTTCGATCCCACCTCTCTCTCTCTTCCCCTTTCTCTCTCTATACTTGGACAATATATATATATTTTTTAAAAAAAGTATTTTAGTAAGAATTCAATTTTTTAAAAAATAATATTTTTTCGTTTTAGTAATTATTGTCGGATTTTACCATTGTAATTTCTTAATTAAAAATAAGAAGAATATATAATTTAGACACAAACTTTATAGTGCAACAACAATTTTCATTGGAGCATTCTATATATATATATATATATATTCATCATTCTTTAGATTTTTTTTATTAATTCCAAAAAAAAATTGACTAATCGAAAGGTCACATATTTTATTTTTTCAACGGTATTTTTATTTTTATTGATTAGTTCCAAAAGACTCAGACTCATCCAAAAGTCACATTCTCTCCCCCTATGCACAGAGTTCATTTTGTATTAAAAAACAAGAATAATTGAATTTTCAAAAGTCACCTTTCTCTATCTACAGAATCTATTTTTGTGTTCGAGTACCTTTCTCAATGTTTTAATTTTAATTATATTCCATGTGTTTCTGTGATTTGGTAAGTCATTTTTAAAATTGCCCAATTATGAAGATATAATTGAGTTAGTGTTGAATACCTTTTTCAATTGAAATACTTATTATAATTGTTTGCTTATGTTTTGATTTTTTTAAAGAAAATTTATGCTGACTAAGTTACTCGAGACTCTATACTCTTTTTTCTCTTTTGCTATAGATTCATAAATGTAATTAAACACTAGATTGCAATTAAATTCTTATATTCTTTTACGCAATCAGCTCTTGGATAAAAAAAATAAAAAAATTTTGCTAACACCCAAAAATAAACAAACCATACAAATAATATCAGTATGATTAGCAAATTATAGTTTTTTTGTTTGATTATAGACCTTGTGTATTCATTTTTTGTGTTTGACGCCTACCTACTGTCGTGTCTAGTCGGGTCAAATATGAGTTGACAGGTTGACCCGACCCATATTCAACTCGCCCATATTTGACCCGCAACAAATGGGTTGAATATGGGTCACAACCCATATTCAACCCGCCCATATTTGACCCGGCCCAAACCCGCCCAATTTGCCACCCCTAATTGCCATGAATCAAAAGGACCGGCTTCACATCGACCATTATTCATTTTTCTTACTCTAGCTCCCTCTAATTTCATAACTCATAATTCTAGTTAAACCACACTATCCAATATTTCTTTATATCTTCCTGTGACATTAAATGTGGTTCTTACATGTGGACTTGACCATCCTAGTTGTAATATTCTCGTTGTCCTCTTAGTAGCTGAGTGCTACTTCAACTGTTTCACAAATATAATTATTTTTAGGTTCACCCTCTTTTCTGTTTTTTTGAAAGGTAAAAACTAAAGGTAATTATATTTTTTAAATAATCAAGTAATGATTAAAATAATCATGTTTACTTTTATCTTTTCTTCTCTCCCTACATCCATCTCAACTTTGCCCATTTTTACTAGTGTAAGAAGAATACATGTCTGAAAATACTTAAATCTTGTGTTTGCGACAGTGAATCAACGTCTTAAAATTGAAATTAGAGAAAAATTAGTTGAAAATTTGAATTAATTTTTCTTGCCAAATTCAAGACTGGTTCGGTACTCCCAAACATAACAAAAGGAGATTTAAGTAAAATGGGGCTCGTTTAAGTTGAAATCATAAAGTAGTTTGAAATTTTGTTTTAGGAAAAATTAGATTTAAGTGACCAAAATTATAAATAATTATTCTATAGTGACCATAAAGTTAGAAAAAAACACGAATAGGTACCAATTCTAAGACTATATTTCCCTTTAGTTATCATATTAGACTCAATTACAAAAATACCCTTCCCCTATCTCTTTCTCCCCCCAACTGAAACATTGCCTATACACACCATTGCATATAATGTGTATATCAAATAATAATAATATAAGGGACATGATATTTGCGCTCCATCAATATTCTCTAGCATTCCACTCCTCTCTTTTCTTAAAACAAAATTACAAAAAAGTCCCTATGATAGATGAGGTTTGATTCTTATATTATAAATACCATAATTGCCCTTTTAAGTTAGAATTTAATCCAATTGTTTTTCTTTACCTTTTTTAGAATTCTAATTCATTCACGTTTTATCTCACATTCTTATATTTGACATATTGTCTTTTACTCACCAAAATTGTAATTTACTTTACACGTGTCATATCTATAAAATAAGACAAATTAAAGATTAGATACATGCAATTAATCAAACAAAACATGAAGGAATGAAAAAAAAAAAGCAAAGGAAGAATAATATCCTATCAATTTTATTTTATTTGTTAGAATTTTGCTGCAAAAATTCCTTAGCTAAATTATGAGAATTTAAAATTAGAAAAGGGATTCTAGTGAGTCATATATTTCTCTTTCCATTTCTTAATTTCTAAAAGTTTCCTTCTAAAATAAAAAAGCTTTCCATAGCTTCCTTAAAGAACTATACATCATAATTTCTATTAAAGTAAAACTAAATTTTTCTTTAATTTTCAATTCAATTAAATGATTTTATTCATTGATATAAATTTTACTTCCAACTCAAATACTTTTTAATCTAATCAAATAACTTTTTTTTATCCTTATCACATACATTTGATCAATACTTTCTCAAGTCATTATATTAAATCTTATACTTTTCCACTTCTATTTAATAATAACCCCTTCCTCCTCTTTGATCTAAACATAAATTGCGTCTATTATTCTCAACATAACATCCTAATAGATAAAATTTAATTCTAAAATAAAATTATAGATTGATTCAGTAAGAAAACATAATATTTTCAAAGAAAACTCAAAAAATATATTATGAAGAAAAGTAGAAAAAAGAAAAAAAAATCATATTATCGTGGACATTAGAAGGGTTGAGTGATTCATAGACTTCTAAAATTTATTGAAATTACTGCTTGGCTAAGCAATTTCAATAACTTCCTCCAATGTTGAGTCACACATAATTTCTATTTCTAAGGTTGAGTAATCTTTTATTTTTTCTCAGTCAGAGAGATGAAAAAGAACGTGAGAGAAGTTACATTTTGGTATCAAGAATCTTTACCTTAATAGATAAGGACACATATGGTATTAATAATATATGAATCAAGCATGGTCTATCATAAGGATATTTTTGTAATTCTATTTTATGAAAAATGTAAAAGTGGAGCACTAAAGGATATTGGTGGAACGTCAATACCAGCTCTCTAATATAAATATGGTGAATCTAGATTCTATATAGACTCCAAATCATTCATTTTTTTAACTCTTCCAAATGGTACTTATCCATTATTACATTTTTTTTAACTTTTCCTCATGGTACTTATTCATTATTAACTCTCTTTTGTTCAATTGAATCTTTAAATATGATGAATATACAGTGATGATTTATGCAATTTTGAACAGTGTATCTCCATAAAATACAATCAAAACCCTAACTTTATATATATATATATATATATATGGAGCTGATATTGACACTCCACCAATATCCTCTGACACTCCACTTCCACCTTTTTTGTAAAGTACAATTACAAAGATGTTCATCTACTATACAATATTTGATTCTTATATTTTTAATACCCCTAATTGCCCTTATTTGATAATGTTAGAATTCTTAACTCCAAATTGCAACTTCTCTCTCACGTTCTTTTCTGGTGTGAAAATACTTCTTCGTTGATTTTAAAAATATTATTTTTTCATGTTGAATCAACTTATCAATATTTATTTTAGAAGTAAAAAAGTTTAGGATTCAATATAATGATTTAGAGAGTATCAATCAAATGTATGTGATTCAGATAATAAAAGTTACATGATTAGATAAGTTGGGAAGAAGTTATTAATAATAGATTACATGGGAAATGCTAAACGTTATGAAATTTTATCATGAATTGCCTTCATGAATGATGTGGCAAGTGATAATACCATTGACATTCCATGTATGGGGGGAATCTCACCAATACTAACTCACCATTTAATTGCCACATCATTCAAGATAAAAATTCATGAAATATTTTCATGACGTGTAGCATTGCTCTAGATTACATATAGAAATATTAAAAATGTATTTGAGTTGGAAACAAACATTATATCAATGAATAAAACCTATTTGAAAAAAAATTAATTATATTTAAAATCAAAAGAAAGTTTAATTTCACTTGAATAAAAATTATGATATATAGTTCTTTAAGAAAACTAAGGAAATCTTTTTTATTTTAATAGAGAACTTTTAAAAATTAAAAGATGAAAAGAGAAAAACATGACTCTATGAAATAGTTTTTCAATTGTAATTGTCTTAATTTAACTAAGGAGTCTTTGCACCAAAATTTCAAAAGATAAAAAAAAAAAATTTAATATGATATTTTTTTTCGTTTGCTTTTTATTTTCTCCTCCTTCCTTTCTATTTTGTTTGTTTACAAATTGATGGTATGTTTCAAAATTTTAATTTATGTTATTTTATAAATAAGACACATGGAAAATAAATTACACGTTTAGTGAGTAAAAATAAAATATTTCAAATTTTGGATTCTTTGAGTTATATAGGATAGGTGAACAACAAGTTTCAATTGAAAAATGTCTAAACTATAGTATTTGGGTGGTAATAAATGGATTGTTATATTGTAAACCTAAAGTAAAAAGTTGAAAAAACTTTTGTTTAAGAAAAATAAAATAAAATTAAAATTGATTTTTGAATTAGAAGGGCAATTAGGGTACTAAAAATATAAGAATCTAAAATGGTATAACATATGATCACTTTTGTAATTTTACTTTACAAAAATATAGGAGTGGAGTGTCAGAGGATATTGGTGGAGTGCCAATATCAGCTCCCATATATATATATATATATATAATCCCATATATATAGAATGCAAAGTTGGGTTTAATTATGACTAGAGTTTCTAATCCTATATTAGGTTAGAGAAGTATTAGGTTTAATATGTTTAATTAATTGTTTATTTTTAGTAACTACATAAAACATTTTGACAAAACTACCCTCAAATGGTCACAAAAAACAATTTAGTTTTAAGATTAGTGACTATTTATCTTTTTATATCTTTAGGCTCCGTTTGGATGACACGAGAGAAAAGAAAGGAGATGATAACATTAATTATGAGAGAAAAGAAATGAGAAGAGAGGATAATAACAAACTGTATTCATGTTTGGATAAATAGGAGAGAAAAGAGAGGAGATGGTATTTTTGTTTGGATAAGATATGGGAGAGATCGGATAACGACCAAATTACTATCATATCCTTCTATATTTAAGGGACATGAGTAGAATAACAATTTTCTCTTCTCTCATTATCCTTTCAAATCCCTCAAATGGTCACTAAAAAACAATTTAGTTTTAAGATTAGTGACCCTAAGATTAGTGATTAGGGTCACTTCAAAGCAATTACTTTTTAATTTCGGTCAAATATAATTTTTTGCTTGATTTTTTGAGGATAATCTTCATGAAATTGAGTTTAAAAATGTTTAATTTTATACATCACTCTTTTGCAAGAAAGAAACCTCACACATTTATTTAGATCTGGAAGACTGGAGCCCTCACTTTTCGCTTTGGAATTCAACTTTGGATCGACATGTAAGAGTAACGGCCCACAACTGCTCACTATTTGTCAACAAAATATGTGACCCTGACCCAAATAAATCTTTCGGTCTTGGGCAAGGCCCATTAATCCATCCTTTCACAATATAGTACTCTTTAATACTCTTTAGAGCTTGGTGGCTTCACTTCCCAAAGGTAGGGTTTCTCTTCGTGTTTCAGTTTTAGTCGTTGCCGACCTATCGGATCGCGAAAATGGTGAATCTCTCTCTCTCTCTCTCTCTCTCTCTCTATATATATATATATATATAAGCAAGCACACACATTTATATTCACAACAAACACTCGGATATTCAGGTTTCTTATGTCCTGACATATGCAAATTATTATTATTCCGACCGAGATCTGATCTGGACATATTTATGTTTCTGTTCTGAACTTGAACTATGAGCAGATATACAGAGATACATTCGTACATATTCATGTATGTATTTTATTATATGAGCTTATTCGGATGTTTATATTTACAGCCGTCGCACAAGAGCTTCATGATCAAGAAGAAACTCGCGAAGAAGATGAGGCAGAACAGGCCTATTCCTCACTGGATTCGCTTGAGGACCGACAACACCATCAGGTTCAATGCTTTGTTCTTTAAATCTCTGTCTCAGCTAAATTACTGATACTTTAGCTGATACGCCGTCGTTTTTGTTTCAGGTACAATGCTAAGAGGAGGCACTGGCGCCGTACGAAGCTAGGCTTTTGAGGTCCATTGCGGTCCTTTGTGATGTTTCTGGTTTCAATTAAGACTTAAAAATTGTGTTTAGTTTATATTAGCTAAACCAGTTCTGAACTATTTAAAGTTACTCCGGAGAAATTGTGACGATTGTTGTTTGATTTACATTTAATTTCTGATGCGCTTGACTTAATTCTTGTTTAATGTGATTTTATAATGGGCTTTAGATATAGCCTTTGGTTTTGTTGGGTATTTCTTTTCATGAGTTGATTAGTATGCTTGATGTGCATTAAAATGTGGATATTACTCGGAAGGAAGAAATTTGATTTATTTTTTGACCAAGTTGGTAAAAACTGAAAATAAACACAGTGGAAAATCCACTTTCACTGGTCCTAATTCACTAATTAGTGGTACCAAGTTGTGTGTTAGACAGGAGGACTGCCTTTGTTGGACAGTCAAAACTCAAAAGGCTGTTCGACCACAACTAGTGGTACATGTTTGAGAAAGTCCATTGGTCCTAATTCATTAATTAGTGCTACATGTTTGAGAACTTTATTATTGAGCATGTTATTTTATGTAGTTCATGGAGAACATAGTGCAAAAGAGAGGTGGCTGCTTGTGATCTTTGTTGAATTCGAGAAAGTGTGGAGAGTGCTTTGAAAATGCTTTCTTCTCTGTTCTTTATTTTCCCTATTGTATATTATTTATTTCTTATTTTCATTTAACAGAAGGAAGTCAGAAAGAAATATAGAACACAGCCATAGCTGTTATTTGGACTTACTAAAGGGCTTTTATATAGGGGATTTTACTAAGGGCTTTTATGGAGCTGTTCTCTATACAAGGGCTGACATTTTAGCCATCTATTTCATTTTAATTGCTCTAAAGTTAACTCTATTTCCATCATCATGCATATATTCCCAAAAGTCCGCGTCTTCACAGATATGTATCTCTGCATGTTAGTTGTGTTAGCTGATTTCTCTTGTGCATGGAGGCATTTAAGATGTTGTGTTTGAAAATTTGAGGGGATTGAATAGTCTGGTTTTCTTTGAACTACTATAGGTTTTTTCCCTTTATAACTTCTTGACTTCCAATGTCACTGGGTTGAGATGTGGATATCTGCAGTAATAGCTAGGAGGTGAGCTGTGATCCAGAGAGAATTCTATCCAGGCTAGTTCACTGTTGGGAAGCCAATCTATAGTTCACTCTTGGTTGAGCCAAGATTGGCTTCCTAGTTCCTTCTTTGTGTTTTATCACTTGAGGTGGCAACATAAACAAGCTGACCCATAATGTGATCTTTTTGTTCTAGGGGCACCATTCTGGGTGCAAAGTTCTTTTTTAAAACTAGTGTGCTCCACCCATCCAGAATTGGAGATGAGGACAGATTGGTTACGAATTTAAGTTTTGATATTATTTTGCACAAACTAGCGGAGATGACATTCAATTTTGAATGTGTTGTATGTTTGTTTTATTTGGCTTAAGATGTAGGCACAAGTAGCTCATTCGCTGTGTATGAGACCTTGCACACCCATCCAGAATTGGAGATGAGAACAGATTGGATACAAATTTAACTTTTGATATTATTTTGCACAAACTAGCCGAGATGACATTCAATTTTGAATGTGTTGTATGTTTGTTTTATTTGGCTTAAGATGTAGCCACAAGTAGCTCATTCGCTGTGTATGAGACCATGCACAAGCAAAAAGAAGTTATAAGCCCCCTCCCCCTTCTCCCTTTTTTTTTTATGGATCAATGATGGTGGTGTCGGGTTTTTTTAGAACACTCCATAATCCACCACTGAGCACATGCAATGGGTAATTACCAGAAAATTTTTCTGAAAGTGGCCCAAGGGAATTCAAACTCCCGATCTCTAGGCTGTGAGGTGAAAGTCTTGCCATTAGACTCTCTCTGGGGTTTCTAACTTGTGATGTTTAAGCTCTCCAAATATTTGGCCTGTAGAACAGGCCATGGCTTAACAGGACACCATTCCTGGAGCTGTTGTTGGTATAACAACTCTGTTAGGACTCACATTCTCTCTAATCTGCAATTCTGTTTCTATTTAATTTAATGACCTTTATTGTTTTTCATTTTCTTTCTTTCTTCTTTGGGTACAATCCTTGGCAAAGATCATAAGCTTTTAAATTATAAAAATCACGTTACATATGCTATGGAGTTCAAGTCCGATGTCTTGAGAAAAGCCTTGCAAGCTGTGCGGCCTGAGCAATTCAACAGTTTAAAGGAAAAAATGTATCGAGTTCATAGCTCACCTTTTAACGAAATAAAAATAAATAACCGTATCGAGTTCATAATCTGGAGTGTTGAACGTGGTTTCGCGACTTGCAGCGTTTTTGCATGAAATGTGAGTTTGGAGTGGAGGTTCAAATTAGAATGGAACGAATTTCGGACTGGAAGTAGAACAATTTACGTACAAGAAATTTGAAATTTGGCTGTAAATATCTATGTTCAATCAAATTTGAAAGTTCTGACTAGGATTGTTTTATTAATTCAACTGAAGACTTGGCCTAGTACTTGAAATTGATTGAAAATATGAAAAAATGAAAAAAAAATGGTTGATGGGTTTCACGCAGAAATTCCAAGAATTTCGTATGTTGTGTTTTGAGTCCCGGATTGTCAAAGGAATTTATATGAATCACAATTGTTCACTGGTGATAAAAGAATTTAATTTGCTATAAAAAAAAAAAAAAAGAATTTTATGATCCTTGGATCAGGTTTATTGTTTCTTCTGAAACATATCTCGAAAGATGAAATGTAAATCCTTTTTTGACATTATTTTAAAAATATGGTAATAATAACTTTTTTGGTTATTAATTGATAATAAAATTTTATATGAAAAAAAAAGGGTAAAAGTAACTTGCAAAATTTAGAAGTAATTTAGACAATTTTTTTCCCCCTCCGTCACTCACTTCTCAGACATACACTCATGGTTCCCATGTCCGAAAAGTATTTTTGTTTATGAAAAATGATAAAACGACTCTGTAACGGTTCTTTCTTTATATATATGATTACAATCATATATATGCAGTGTTATGCATAATATATATAGTATACACTCTGGTTGCACACAACTCTCGGACTACCACTAATAGGTTGTAATCTTTGGTGTCTCATTACATATATTCATATATATACCATGAACGGAGCTACATTAGCCTGACGGAATACATCTGCCCCAATTAAATTTTTGAGTAAATTACACTCTATCTCCTCTCAGAGTGATTTTACTATAATTACACGTAACATCAAAGTGATGCATTTTGTTACACTCACCTCCCCTCTAATGGATTTGGCAAAACAGATATTAAAAACAGAGTGATTTTACTATTTTACCTCCCATTTTTAGTATTAAAATTGATCAAATATTTGAATATATGAAATTATCAATTTGTCCATGCATAAAAAAATACATTTTTTTCTCTTCTCCCACCCCCCCCCCCCCCTCTCTCCTCT
This sequence comes from Cornus controversa, assembly GCA_026545225.1. Lineage (NCBI taxonomy): Eukaryota > Viridiplantae > Streptophyta > Magnoliopsida > Cornales > Cornaceae > Cornus > Cornus controversa. Next base: position 42,865,109 of record CM048851.1, read on the forward strand.
GCTGCACATACAACCATTAATCACACCACCTCCTCCCACCATGGCCACTGATCCGTCGTCGGAAAAGCCATTAATCACACCACCTCCTCCCACCATAGCCATCGACCGTTGTCGAAAAAGCCTGCAACACTCCCATAACCACCACCACCACCACCCAATCTACCAAGGTCACCACCTTTCACCAACAGCTCCACAACCACCTACCACCACCACCACACAATCTACTACGACCACCACCACCACCCAATCTACTCAATCCATACATTAAAAAAGAAAGATAAATTTCACCATCACCACCACCATCAAGCATCGTATCTGGTTCAAAATGATCACAAAATCTCAAAAAAATCGAAAACCCAATTCATATCAATATACATATGTAACATACATAATTTCAATTTTCCTTGCTGATAATAAAAAATCACACCAAAATGCAGAAAAAAAATTGAATTTGTATCAATATTTATATTACATTTATATGTATGTATAGAAAGAGAAGAGAAAGGGACAGCCGAAATCAGCGAACCAGATGGTGGGGGTGTGGTATTTGACACGAGTTGAGGAAGTCGCGCTTCATATTGACGACACTGGCTGCGACGGCGGCGATGTAAGATCCCAGAGCGCCAGCAGATGTGCCGTAATTCAAGCTCTAGGGTTTGCGTTTTAGATAACGATCGGCGAGGTGATTCCACCAAACGCCGTCGTCAGCTGCCACCGGCGATTGTGGGTTGTTGATGTTCGATCCGGTCGTCGTCTTCTCCAATTCTTCGAGAGAACCTCTGTGTTTGTGTTTGTGTTTGTGTTCGTATATATATATATATATATATATATATATATATATATATTAAAGGGTTAAAACATCTTTTTTATTTATTTATGGACATTTTGGTCACTACAACCAAATTTTTGGACAGAAAAGGTGAAATTTTAGACGGAAGGAAGTCTTTGTTATAACGGAGCAAATGTTAGAGGAGTACAGTGTAACAAAATGTATAAATTTAATGTTGTGTGTAATTAGGTCAAACCTAAAAGGATGTCAATATAATTTACCCTAAATTTTTTATATTAAATACTTAAAATTTTTGTCACGTCCCGAATCTTAAAGACCCAGTGCATGAGAAAATAATAATAATAACAATAATAATATTAATAAACTATACACTTTGCCACAACAACCCAAAAGCTATTCATCTATAACCAAAACAAACACAAATGGGTACAAACCAACCCCTAAAACATATATGTTCTGAAATATACATTGTCCCAAAAGCATATCATCCAAATATATTGTATAAAAGCGTACCCAAGATAACACGAAAAGGAAATATTACATATGGCATGCTAATCTATCATTTAGAAGTTCAAAAAAAAAAAAAAAGTCATTATGGTCACAGCCAAGCTAGGGGTGAGGAGAGTCCTCCATGGCAACGTTTGTTTCTAAAAAAAAAATATCAACGGGGAGTGAGCTTGCAATGCTCAGTAGGAATATGGTATGCAGTTAAATTATGTTCCTTTGAGCCTTATAACCATGACATATGCCATACAATACAAAGGACATGCTTCCTAACGTCTAGTCCAAGGGAACTCCTAAAGAAATAATCCTAGAACTAGCAAGTAAGCAAGATACAACTATACTACACAGTTAAACATATGCAATATAATGAAATATCATAAACTGTAAGTTGCAACTACACATGGATGCCAACTTGTCAATCAAGATTCAAAATCAACAAATGGGATAACTTGGTATAGATCAATGAACCCCCGGACATACCTATTGCATGCACCGGTAAATATTATTTTCGGGCTACTAACTCGCAGGGAACAAACCTAGTGGCCACTATAAATGGGGATTTTCACCCCGAAAGTTATACCCTCGCTCAATAGTAACAGAAACCGAGTATCTCCCAAAATCATCAACTAATTCACGAAGGGGTACACACAGTTTAATAATCATATTTAGCACGTCACACGCGCACATAACACATGTCAACCACACAACTCAAGTCCTATAGTCCAAAACACTATCATGATATGCTCACAATTATGGCATTATAAAAATCATAGATTGATCAATTTACATCCTGAAGACATTATAATAACATTAAAAATGCATCAACTCAACAAGCATCATTGCATCATTTAAACATGATTCTTAGAATATAGATTCATCAAAACAAATCACATAACCATCACAGTCAATGAATGCAATCACTATCCATAAGTCAAAGCCACACACACACTCACACTATGCATGTATAACACACACCATGACCATAAAACTCAAAGAATTCATAGGTTAAAAGCATAACACACCCCTACCTCAATTTGGAGTGAAAACTCCAAATTTTCCGATTATGGAAACAATTGACGAACTACTTTCGTGGGAATGCTCCTAATTTCTGTCCAAAAACAGAATTTTCAGCTCGTCACCTTCAACTTAAAAAATTTATAAAAATTTCATTCCTCAAGCAAATTGCATGAATCCAAATGCAATTGAAAGTTTAAAGGCTAAACTTTGAAACTATCAATTCACTTTCTCAAAATCCCTCACCATCTAAATCAGTTCTAAGACAAAAGGAACCATAAACATTTTGCCCAGAAATGAATTTTCAGCTTGAAGCTCCCAACTTCAAAACTTCATAGAAAAATTATTTTAAAACGAAATTGCATGAAACCAAAGCCCATTGAAAGCTAAGAGACAATATTTTCATACCATCTTCAAAAACAAGTTATCTTCAAAAATTCGCCAAAAATAGAATACTAAATGAAATGACATGAAACCAAAGCCCAAAATGAAGCCAAAAGACTAAACTTTCATGCTGTAATTTTTGTTTCATGAGATCCTTTGTGGATCAAATCAGTTTTGATAAAGAATGCAGGCCAATTCTGTTTTCAAAAAAAACTAAATTTCCAGCGGCAAGCTTCCCATTTCAAAAATTCATATCTCCTTCATCTCAAAGCCAAATTGCATGAAACAAATTTCAAATGGAAGCTAAAAGACCATATTTTCATACTATCAAATCAATTCAACCAAGTTTTTTACAAAAAAAAATCAATTGAGGGCAGAATATTCACTTCCTAATCTTGCAACCAATTTATAAACCTGAAAATCACTTAATATTCCCACACAACCAAAACTATTGAAGAATAATTACACATACCTTAAATCAAACAAAAAGTCCCAAATTACTACCCAACTAAAGTCACCAAATTGGAGAGATGAACCAATCAAAACGACAAGGAAGACGAGGAGAACATTTTTGCTTCTTGTGATTTCTTTCAAATCTCACTCTAAGAGGCTCAATTTTTAGAGAGAGAGAGTAGATCTAGGGGAGTCAAATGCTCATTCGTATAGAGAGAGAGAGAAAGCTGTCATCTGATTTCTTTTTCTTTAGTCTAGCCTCATTTAACTCTCTCCCAAAAGTCTATATTCATAGCTTGACTCAACTCTCTTCCAAATTTGCAATCCCTCATTTTCCTTCTTAAAATCTTTTATTTCTATCCCTCCAAAATTACAACTATCATCACTCCCAATTAAGAAGTCCGTAAAATTATTTTCTATGGTCAATCCACCCGTCCCGAGTCCATATACTCGAAGAAGTTATATATCATAGTTGTGCACACCAAACCTTAAAATGAATTTCATAATTTCACATAGTAAAATAAAATAAAAAAATAAAATAAATAAATAAATAAAGAAAAAAAAAATTTCCAGTCTCTACAATTTTGCTAAAATTCTAATATGCCTACACTGAATATATGGCAAAACCTTTATTTTAGTAATTTTTTTTTATGTTATTGCAGGTCAAGGCCGCCACGGCACCACCCTAAAATATGTTTTTGACTCTGTCACTAATGTACCTCTTTGTTATACATCTCTATATAGTATATACCAAATACCAATCTATATGTAGGTAGATGTAAAAATATCAAATATTCATATTACGTTACATTCTTAGTGAAAAATTATTGTAAGATTCCACCAAATACCACATATAAGCTCACTCCACAATTTTTACCGGTGTTTTTGCATAGCCGCAAAATAATTCGAAAACAAACCAACAAAGTTTTAGGAAGGACACGTCACTGGTCAACCTCCGAAAAAACAAACGGTCAAACACAGGTTGTCGGTGGTTGCTGGATATGCCCACTGGTTCGTCGTTATTTTTCCCTCGCATTTGACAGAGTGTTCGTTAAAAAGGATACTTTCTCTCTTTACAGACTCTTCTTGCGTGCCTATGGAGGAGGCCTGAGGAGAGAGAGAGAAAAATAGAGGAGAGAGAGAGAGAGAGACGGGAGTTCTCTCTTCTTTCTTCTTTGATTTTTGTCTTGTGTGATCATCATGGCCTCCTCCTTCGTTTCCATGGAAGATATCAAGAATGAGCAAGTCGACCTTGTAAGCACAGTATCCAAATTATCATTTCTTCTCATAAGAACGTGTGTGTAAATCAGGGGGGAAAATGTGTTTTTATATATATGTATACACACACCCACACGCATGCATGTTCAATTTCACTTTCTTCTCTCTCTCTCTCTCTCTCTCTCTCTCTCTGAGAGCCTTAAATCATTTCACATGATTTTTTATCCAATTTATCACACTTGATTTCTTTTTTTATTATTATTTTCTTCTTTGCCTTTCTGTGGCTAGCTCAATTTGACCTTGAATCTATGCGGGCTTGAGCCTTTAAAATGGATCATACATACATTTTTGTTTGCTATTTTTTTTCATAAATTGTTACCAATAACGAATGACAATAATATTAATATTAATATGAATGGTGTGCAGGAGAATATTCCAGTTGACGAAGTATTCCAGCATCTAAAATGTACAAGGGAGGGTTTGACCTCAGAGGAAGGGCAGAACAGGCTCCAAGTTTTTGGCCTTAACAAGCTTGAGGAGAAAAAGGCAAATTTGCTTTTACTTATAAAAAAATTGTTTGTATTGCATTTTTCATACATGAATTTTCTTGAAGAATGAACTGATCTTTTGTATAAAAAATTTGGGTTTCACAGGAGAGCAAGTTTCTCAAGTTTTTGGGTTTTATGTGGAATCCTTTATCATGGGTCATGGAGTGTGCTGCCATTATGGCCATAGTTTTGGCAAATGGAGGGGTAATAATGACTCTATATATACATATATTTACTATAGATGCACGTATGTTTATATAAAAAGCAGTAGTAGTAGTAGTAGTAGTAGCGGTAGCAGTGGGTAAGATGATATTGAATAATGCAGGGGAAGCCTCCAGACTGGCAAGACTTTGTGGGTATTGTTGTGCTGCTAATTATCAACTCTACCATCAGCTTCATTGAAGAAAACAATGCAGGTAATGCTGCTGCTGCCCTTATGGCCGGTCTTGCTCCCAAAACCAAGGTATCGGTGTCCATTCTTATTCGTGCCCATATATAACATTAGCAACTTTATGAATTTCATTATTCAACTCATTGTTTTGAATATATTGAAGGTGTTGAGAGATGGAAAATGGAGTGAGCAGGATGCATCAATCTTGGTTCCAGGAGATGTGATTAGCGTCAAGTTGGGAGATATAATCCCAGCAGATGCTCGTCTACTTGAAGGAGATCCACTCAAGATTGACCAGGCAGCCCTCACTGGTGAGTCCCTACCTGTGACAAAGAATCCTGGTGATGGAGTGTTCTCTGGTTCCACCTGCAAGCAAGGTGAGATTGAGGCCGTGGTCATTGCCACCGGTGTTCACACCTTCTTTGGGAAGGCTGCCCACCTTGTTGACAGCACCAATCAAGTGGGTCACTTCCAAAAGGTAAAACTGTTTCGTTATGTGCAATTCAATATTGCCTTGTAGCTTCTTTTCCATTCAAGGAAAAAAAAAAAAAGTGTAAAAATGTGTTGGTTGATGTTTGATCAGGTGTTGACTGCCATTGGTAACTTCTGTATCTGCTCAATTGGGATAGGTATGATATTGGAGATTTTGGTGATGTACCCACTCCAGAAAAGGAAATACCGAGAAGGCATTGATAATCTGCTAGTGCTTCTCATTGGAGGGATCCCAATTGCCATGCCGACAGTGTTGTCTGTCACCATGGCTATTGGGTCTCACCGGTTGTCGGAACAAGGTGCCATTACCAAGAGGATGACTGCTATTGAAGAGATGGCTGGGATGGATGTCCTTTGCAGTGACAAGACAGGAACCCTTACCCTCAACAAGCTCACAGTAGACAAAAACTTGATTGAGGTTGGTAATTACTTAAAAGCACATTAAAAATACTTCCAAGGCACAGAAAGAAGCGAAGACACTTTGTTTTTGGGCATAGAAAGTATGACCAAAAGCTTTAGGACTTATCAAGGTATACTCATGATTGCAGGTCTTCCCCAGCAACTGTGATCAGGACACTGTCATCCTCCTTGCTGCTAGGGCTTCTAGGGTTGAAAACCAGGATGCCATTGATGCTTCAATTGTTGGGATGTTGGCTGATGCTAAGGAGGTAGTTTATTGGATCCTCCCCTTTTGTGAACTCTGATGTTTTAAATTATTCTACTATTCCTAAAATATATGAGATTAGTGAGGAGTATTTCTTATTCCTTTTTTTTTTTTTCTGCTTTCTTGTGGGGGATTATAGTCAAGAGCAGGGATTACAGAGGTGCATTTCCTGCCCTTCAACCCTGTGGAGAAACGCACTGCAATAACCTACATTGACTCTGATGGGGATTGGCATAGAAGCAGCAAGGGTGCTCCTGAGCAAGTAAGTTAATTACTCCTCCACTGGTGCAATTGTACCACCATGGCATTTCATTTCCAATATCTAATTGAATTAGTATTCTAGATTATCGATCTTTGTGACCTCAAAGGAGAGGTGAGAAAGAAGGCCCACAAGATCATTGACGGTTTTGCTGACCGTGGCCTTCGTTCTTTAGCTGTTGCACGACAGGTAAGTTGGTGTGACTACTTATTACTCGAGTCTTTTTGGTATTTGTTCATGACAAAGTATAAGAGGTGAAATTTTCATACTGAGTTTGATTTGATGGAATGATGTCTTTATAGACAGTACCAGAGAAAACAAAGGACAGCGCTGGCAGTCCATGGGAATTCGTGGGTTTATTGCCCCTCTTTGACCCCCCAAGGCATGACAGTGCAGAGACCATCCGCAAAGCCCTTGAGCTGGGTGTCAATGTAAAAATGATAACTGGTGACCAGCTTGCAATTGGAAAAGAAACTGGTCGTAGGCTTGGCATGGGCACCAACATGTACCCCTCATCCTCCCTTCTAGGCCAGAGCAAGGACGAGTCCATCGCTGCGATTCCTATCGATGAGCTCATTGAGAAGGCTGATGGCTTTGCTGGTGTCTTCCCTGGTAAATTGGATTAAACTTGAATAAAAGACAAATACTAAAATGCTACTATAACTTTAAGGTCAAGTTTTGGTACAATTGATGTAAATTTGGGCTATGCAGAGCACAAGTACGAGATTGTTAAGAAGCTGCAAGAGAAGAATCACATTTGTGGAATGACTGGAGATGGTGTAAATGATGCCCCAGCACTTAAGAGGGCGGACATTGGCATTGCAGTGGCAGATGCAACTGATGCAGCCAGGAGTGCATCCGACATAGTTTTGACCGAGCCAGGACTTAGTGTGATTGTGAGTGCTGTTTTGACAAGTAGAGCCATCTTCCAAAGGATGAAGAACTATACCATCTATGCTGTTTCAATCACAATTCGTATTGTGGTGGGATTCTTGCTTGTCGCTCTTGTCTGGAAGTTCGACTTCTCACCTTTCATGGTCCTGATCATTGCCATCCTAAATGATGGAACCATCATGACCATCTCTAAAGACAGGGTGAAGCCATCTCCTGTGCCCGACTCATGGAAGCTCAATGAAATCTTTGCCACTGGCGTTGTCCTTGGAACCTATCTTGCCATCATGACTGTGGTCTTCTTCTGGCTTGCAGCTGACACCGACTTTTTCTCAGTAAGTTAACAACACTAAAATGGTAAAATCAAAATAGAAATAATGATAATAAAAGAAACCTACTAATAAATTTAACATTTGCAGAAAGCTTTCGGTGTTAGATCCATCAGAGATAACAAAGATGAGCTTACGGCCGCCCTTTACCTTCAAGTGAGTATTGTCAGTCAAGCACTCATTTTTGTCACCAGATCACGAAGCTGGTCTTTTATTGAATGCCCTGGTCTCTTGCTTGTTGGTGCCTTCATTGCAGCCCAATTGGTAAGTCTCTGTGGGAGTTTTAATTCAAATTTTTCTATAAAATGTTCTGCTAGTCCTTTTAGTGCACTTGATGTCAATATCTTGGTCTAAGTTAGGTAATTGCTCAATGTAGGTGGCTACGGCCATTGCTGTTTATGCAAACTGGAGCTTTGCTCGGATCCAAGGCATTGGGTGGGGATGGGCTGGCGTGATCTGGATCTTCAGCTTTGTCACCTACTTCCCTCTCGATGTCCTTAAGTTCATCATCCGCTACGCATTGGCTGGAAGGGCCTGGGATAATATGATCGAGAACAAGGTATATATTCAAACTTTAGAACCTGCTAAAGTGCTAATACAACTTTCTTTTTTATTTATTTGACTCAATCCTCTTTTTTTTCTCTCTTTTAACGATCTAGACTGCTTTCACAACCAAGAAGGACTATGGCAAGGAAGAGAGGGAGGCACAATGGGCCACGGCTCAACGTACAAATCATGGCCTCAAGACCACAGAAACTAGTGCTGGCCTGCTCAATGAGAAGTGCAGCTACCGGGAGTTGTCTGAGATTGCCGAGCAGGCAAAGAAACGTGCTGAAGTTGCCAAGTATATACATGATTAGCACTCTTCATCTATTCAAAAAGCAAAGAAAAGAAATACTGTTTTTTACATAAATTGCTTGATCATTTTCAAAGACATGTCCAGTCAAAATTTGAGGCACAAGGACTTGAACATAGAGTATATTACTTGAAAGTTGATCAGTCAGGACAAGCTGCTTAATTTTTATGAAGAAGTCCAATTATAATACATTTTCAGACAAACTTTCTTATAGAGTAACACACTTGCGAACGTACTTGCAAATGTTTGTGCAGGTTAACAGAGCACCCTTAAAGGACACCTCGAATCAGTGGTTAGAGCTGGAGGGATTAGACATCGAAACCATTAACGCTGTCCAACAGAAACTAACAAGGGTGGAACAAATTGTGAAAATGTAGAAGTAGATGCCAAGAGTAAAATGGGAACTTCTCTTTCAATCTTTCTGTTCTTTATCTCAACCAAGCAAAATAGAGGTTGGTTGGTTGGAATATGCATGACATGAGGGGGAGCCTGGAGGAGAAAGAGGTTATGTACAGTGATGAAATGACTATATAGAAAGAAGGTTGTGTCAAATGTTGTATCATTTTCTATTACGATGATTCTCCTTTTTCTCATTATTGTTTTCATCTTCTCCTTTTGCTTTCAATTATTTTAGAGTTTTGTTGTGGGTTTTGGTTATGGAGATTCAAATGTTAAGGAAACAAGGTTGAACTAAAAAAATATCACATGGTGGTGTTCCAGTGTGTAGAATGATTATGATTATCAATTTGGAGACCCCTTTTGTGGCATTTTGTATGAATTTATTTGGCCTTGTCCGATCATCCTAAATATTTGATTTTCTTAGTCTAGGTTTACACCTGGTAATGACTTGTACATTTTAGGCTCTTACACACAAGCAGATACATTCATCTTTATATTAACCATTTTTGTTAAGGGTTAAGTTCAGAAAACACCATGTGATATGCATATTGTGCGTATTGCCTCCCTCCTGTTCTTAAAATACCCCCAAAATTTAATTTTCGTGCGAACATTCCGTCACTGCACCGTTAACGGAATGATGAATTTACCAAAATGCCCATCCGTAAAAATAAAATAAAATAAAAAATAAAGATTTTAGTGAAATGACGAAAAACGACACACAATAGTAGTTCAGAAACACCCCTGTTATATAGGTTTTGTGCGTTTGCCACCCCTCTAGTTCCAATTGTGCAGATAACTCCCATAGGTTTGAAAAAAGTGTGCGAGTTGGTACCCTCTGTTAGCTAACCGTTTGTTTTTGTCCGTTAAGTTGCTCACGTGTTGGGCACGTGAGTCTTTTAAATTTAAAAGGTCAGAAATATTCTTTTATTTATTGTGCCTTGTTAACCCACTTTGTATATATGTATACACGCGCACAGTCTCTCTGTAACCCCACTCTCTCTCTCTAACCACACACTCTCTCACCGTTCTCTCTCTCTAATTACACTCTTTCTCTCATCCGTTCTCTCTCTAACCACACACTCTCTCACTATTCTCTCTCTCTAAACTCCACTCTCTCTCTCTCTCACTGCAACACCAAGATTTTCGCAATATACTCATCATTGTTTATGTATATGTGTGTATATATAATTGATGATTTAAAATTGTATGTATATACAAAATCTAGGGCCATGATTTGAGGGAGAGGGAGACATGTGGGGCCCACCGATGCCGGCTTTTTTGTTTTTAAGTCAATATTATATATATTCTATTGTGTGTCCTTTTCTGTCATTTTACTAAAATCTTTATTTTTTATTTTATTTTATTTTTACGGATGGGCATTTTGGCAAATTCATCATTCCGTTAACGGTGCAGTGACGGAATGGACTTATTTGCACAAAAATTAAACTTTAGGGGTATTTTAAGAACTGGAGGGGGACAATACGCACAATATGCATACCACATGGGTGTTTTCTGAACTTTACCCTAACAAGGCACAATAAATAAAAGGGTATTTCTGACCTTTTAAATTTAAAAGACTTACGTGCCCAACACATGAGCAACTTAACGGACAGAAACAAACGGCTAGCTAACAGAGGTACCAACTTGCACACTTTTTTCAAACTTATGGGAGTTATCTGCACAATTGAAACTAAAGGGGTGGCAAACGCACAAAACCTATATAACAGGAGTGTTTTCTGAACTTAACCCTTGACCAGTTTCTTGAGCTCGGATTGATAACAAAGAGTAAAATCTAAACTATGTTTTTTTTTTTTCTAAAATGGGGGTGGCTTGCCACTTGCTTATGCTTATTGTGCTTATATATTTATTTTGTGCTGGATTTTTTTTACTACAATAGAAAATCATGTCTTAAATGGAAAAGATTGAACTACCACTTGAAAAGAAAAATAAGATGACTTTGCTATGAAAAGTTGATGAAGGTGTTCCTTTTTGTACCACGCTGCACCAAAGTAGAGGTGCTCTGCCTTGAGATTTAGAGGTACCTTGTGCTTTGTATGTCCTTTCCTAGGCTGAAGGCTAAATGATAATGTGTGGTTTTTTTTTACTTATACAAGTATGTAGATAAAATAAAATATCTTAAATTTAAAAGAATTAGAAAATTTGCATGAAAACTCAGATTTAGGGTGTGAGTTTTAGGGTAATATGCAGGTTTTTCATTTCAAATATTTTTACTATTTGTGCATAATGTTATTTGGACTGATGCTTGCAATCTAATTCAAAAACATAAACTATTAAATGGTGTTAATACTCACCCTTATATGCACAAGACCCTCTCCATCCGAATCCAACGTGAAACAAGAATTCATAACATTCTCCCCACCCAAACCCGCAATACAGTGGTCCACCCTAACTGCGGGAGACCTGAACAACTCCGTGTGGGCACTTAGCGTGACATCGGATCTAAGATTAGCCCGCTCTAATACCACTTTATCATAGATTAAGTGTTTGCAATCCAACCCAAAATCTTAAACTTTTAGTTGGTGATAACTCCCGCCCTTATATACCCAAGACCCTCCCCATCTGAATCTAATGTGAAACAAGAATCCATGAATTGCTCACTAGCAAGCAACGTATCCGAAAAAAACATCTCAAGGCTTTCCATCAAAAAAAAAAAAAAAAGCAACGTATCCGAAGGTATCACTAAATTTGACAGGTGCTCCATTACTCCGTGAATGGAAGGTATAATAAGTAAGTTTAATTGCTAAAGCTATAGATCAAGAAATTCTCGTTAATTATTGCTTCATCTTATTCCTCCAAGAGGTTAATTCTAAGGGGATTAAATCTTCATTACAGGAAAGCACAGCTTGTGCAATGAGTTTCCCAAGCCAACCATGGTACAACAGACCCCTTGAACCTAGGCCTGAAAATAACCAGTATTTACAAGAATGATTTCCACCTACAAAATCATCTACACAACCCAGAATTGGAAGTGATCCATTAGGAGTGAGTGGAGGCATTGCCCTTAGACCTGCACTTGCTCCAGTGCATGTCCAATTCTTTATGTCTGGATATATGGCAGATGCTTTTGGTAGCAGTTCTTCCAGGGCTTTTGAAGCTTCCTCCAAAGGGACATATGGTGAATAATTCTTTGATTTCCATTCCCATGTTGAGCCCAAACGTAGATTGTGGGGGCCATGGACAGCAAGCCATGCATCTGAGAGAATCGAAGGGCTACTTTCTGGATAACTTTCTCTGAAATGCAGCATTCAAAATAATTAAGTTTGAATATCCTGACACAACTATCCTTCACTGTGTGCAACCACAGGTTAAGTCATTACCAATAGAAGGGATGCACCACCAAGATATGATAATTTAGCTTGAACATAAATACTATGGATTACTCATTTTAGATGCTATGGAAATTATAATACTTCATTCCAGATGCACTCTGTGATAGAATGAATCTCTTTCATCACTTGAAGTGGAAGCCATACAAGCATAGAGCTTTTACCCAATATCATCAGGCAGGTGCAGGTGAGCAATGACACCTCTACATGTCCTCAAAGGAAGCCTCCCTGAGAGCTCTGGCAGAAAGACTGCTCTGGCACCCAGACAAATAATCACTGCATCATATTCCCCTGAAAAAGAAAATACTGTCTTCAATCAACTGATTAGGATGAAAATAGACTCTCTAAATTATGGCATCACCCAAGATTATTAAGTCCCACCTCTAGTAGATAGTTAAGCTGACGATACAATTGCATTACCTAACATGGGAATTACACTTTTTCAGAGCCCACACCTCAAAGAATATGAAAAACAAAAGAAAAATGGTTCAAGTCATAACATGTTCAATGAGGGTCGAGTTTGGCATCCACACAGCCCTTTAGGATAGCAAAACAGATTAAGCAGCCAGACTCCAAATAGAGAAATTAAGAGATTGCCATGTTCAGGTCTTTTGGTAAGGTCTCCATTTTCATTTCCTTTGCTAAGGTCTCCATTTTCAGTTCACAAAGGTTTTTAAATTGAAATTTCCATTTCAAGTCAGATTGTGATGTAAGTATTGTATATAACTCTAAGAGCTGACAACCTTGGAAGTCCAGTTCACTGGGTAGCTAAATGCACAAAGTAGATCAACCTCGCTCATGTGAAGTTGATCTAACCTCACTCTTGTGAGCAGTTTGACAACTGACTAATGGGTGGTTAGATCTAGTAATTAAGTTCCAATTCACCACAAGCATATACATAACTGGAATGCACCCACGACACATGCAGATGCATGCACAACTTAAGACTGGTTTTGCACACAGATTCTTTCTAAGGAAGAAAGGTTCCCTTTATAGAAGAAAACTAGTTTTCAGTAACCGTATAACAATATATGCTCTGATGTGTCAGTGCAGATAGAACAAGTTATGTCAATGTGCAAATAAACAATTTACAAGTATGAGACAACATCACAGATACTGCCTGCATTGAAAGCACCTATAAAGTTAAGAACCTGATCCCCTCTTGTTTGTTTCTTGTTCACCACTATTGAAACTCTGGTTGCAACTGAAAGAAATTAAAACAATAGCCCTGGAGTTTACCGGCTAGTTCAAGGAGATTGTTAATGGACTTCTTGTGCAAACATAACTCCTTCTCTGAAAAACCTGAAGTAGACATGCCTTTCACTAGATTTTCACATGCTAAGAAGAGTCCCTAATAAAACAATCACAAGATAAGAAAATGCCAATAAAATAAAAGAAAGGTATATTTAATTTCTTATTTAAAAAATGAGATTATTGTACTTTCAGACCTCCAGATAGCGTTGGGGATGAACATTCACAGCTTCAGGCATGTAAAAGGCAGAGTTGAAAGGTACGCATAAATTGGGAACAAGACTAATGGCAGCATCCTTATCAATGGACTCTATTCTGCAACTGGCAAGGCAGTCCTGAGCATTCTACTAATGAAAAGCAAGAAATACCAATATTACTGTAAAGAAAAATTCAATAAACCATCATGTTTTAGCAGGAAGTTTTGAGGAACTTACATCACTCAATGCATGCATATTCTTCAAACTGACTGCTGGCCTTAGAATGCCTCTGAAGTGAATAATGTCCATCATAAGCCCACGTGTAGTAATAAATACATGCAGAAAATAAAACTAGAACTTGGTCTTGGTCCAAGAAATCTAGACCAATTGCCTAGATCCTCAAATGCAAAAAAATGGAAATATAACTCGCCAAGCTCAGTAGCTAAAAGCTTGTACTTCAAGCGGAGGCACTAAAGGAGCAGGACATTGTCCTTCCCAGAGGTTAAGGTCTGAGGTTGACACCTGCTGGCCTGCCCATTCCAACCAAAAAGTTGTACCATGTGGCTTAACCAGTAGCTTAGCTAGGCTAGGGCCTTTTTTTTTCCAAACAACTCAGGTTTAAGATGGGGTCAGTTTAAGATTGCCGCCCTCTTCCCCACCTTCTGAATTACCTTGCCCAATATATGATCCATGTTAGGATTTTGTTGGGTTTCCATTCCCTGCCACTATTTCATCCACTCAGCTTCACTCATCTCTTAACCTAGACGATCAACTCTTCACCAGAGAACATCACCAATTGGCACAGGTTTTTACCCATATGTTCTTCAATTTGTTCGATAATCTCTCTCATTCAAAATTTCAAACGGCGTCTAAGGCGAGGATTTGTTTCAACAGACACATGGGGAAAAGAGGCCCCCATCCTGCACCCTCTTTAACAACCCCCCCTCCCCCCCCCCCCCCCCCCCCCCCCCACAAAAATAATAATAATAATAATAATAATCCCTATTCAGAGCTGTTCAAAATTATGTAATATATTAGAATAGTAGAGAAGTTGTGAATCAAAAATAAACATCAATCATATTGGATAGGAAAACTAGTGTATTGCACCATGACATGCCATATTTTGCTTATTAGTTATTCCACATAGCATGCATTTATCCTCTTCCAATTCTAATGTAACCTAAAATTTGCCATTAGGCCCATCAGATATAATGATTAAAGATCAAAAGGATATCATTTACAAAGGGTATGCAAAAGCTACCAATAGACAGTATCACACTGGAAGAAATAATGACATAAATGAAAAGCAATAACAGACACTAAACCTTCTCCTCACTATGAAACCTTTAGAATTTTCTTGATTTCCCAAGTTTGACTCCTTCAAATCAACTGCCGCCTCAGCAACACTTAATAGCTTTAAACTCTCTTTCCAGCATTCAGCACCCCTCCAGAGAAGCTTAGCTGCCAGAATCGAACTGATTAGCCCACCAAAAGGTCAACCTGGAAATTAAATATCTCTTGAACATTTTTTAATCAAAATAAATAATTATTGCTCGAACATCAAAAGATGTGAAACTAGGAAGAGGAAAGTAAATGAGAGCTCATGAAGCCAAAGAAGCTGCTATTGGATCAAAGGAGGAAATGGGAACCTTTGGGAGAGTATGGGTGAAGGAGTCCCCCGGAAACCCCAGACGCACCCCCACCAATGCCGGTTTCATCATAAATGTCAATGCACAGCCGCAAATCCTTGGGACTGTACTGCAAAAGTAATTTCAAACAATAAAAAAACTGGCTAATCATCATAACAAGTGAATATGAGAGCATACATAATCCATGCGTATATGCAACAGTGATGATTAAATCGAAAATCAGTTCCACAAGAGTTTTTTTTTCCCTTTTTAACTTAAAAAATGGAAATTTTGCCAAAGATGGCGCAAATGACATGTCAAATTTAATTTTGTACTTTGGGATCAAAAAAATAAAATTTAAGAAAAATGACAAATAGTCATTCTAATTTGAAACTATAAGTGGGCATGGGTTAAACATCCAAAATAAATAAAATAAGCATATATAATCAAATGGATTTACAAATACAACTTTTGGCAACACATTTGTATACCAAAAGGGCAGACAAAACAATTCAATAACAACAACAATAACCAAGCCTTTTCTCAATAACTTGGGGTCGGCTACATGAACAAAACAATTCAATAACACGTCTAATTAAGATCATACAACATTGAAGGGGATGTAGCTCAGATGGTAGAGCGCTCGCTTAGCAATAATATTTTCTTGACTTGGGCTTTCTTTTTATTTATCAAAAAAAAAGATCATACAACAATCTGGTACAATAAAATACTTATTTGTATAATAAAATACTTAAATGGAACCTGCAATCAAGGTAGCACATTTTCACTTCAAACTGCATTTGCATAGGAATTAAGTTTTACGTTGACAAAATACCTCATAGAAGTAAACCATTTAAAATTCTAATCTTAGTGATTTCACAAATAATTGATATTTGAACGAAAACTACTACAATTTTTTCAAACGAATCCTTAAATAAATAAATAAAACACACAAAGAATAAACAATGCGAGCCGCCTAAATGGATATTTGATGCAGCCCAATAATGTCCTTACATTCGAGGGAACCAAAGCAATATAAAACATCCAAAATTTTCGTTTTGGTTTTTTTTTTTTATTCTAAGAGCACCCCTTTTATAATTGCCAAGTAAAACGTCTAAAATTTCAGAGAGAGAGAGACACATATATATATATAGAGAGAGAGTACTTGCAACAAGTGCCAAGCGACAGACAACCCAGCAAAGCCAGCACCAAGCACCGCGTACCTATGAATGCATAATAAAGAGTTATGATAAAATTACTGTTACAAACAACAGTATGAAACTCTGGAAATACATATATATATATATATATATATATACAGAAAGCAGTCGACGAATAAAAGAATAAGGCACCTGAGGGGTCGCTGAGAGAGGGAAGAAGAAGACCGAACGGCAAAAGAAGAAGACGCCACCACGGCCGGGGATATGTTTTTTCTGAGATCTAGACGACATGAGATGCCACATGTCATCGGAGATTTCAATCCCCAAGGAAGAAGCATTTTGCTAAGGTTAGGGTTAGGGTTTTGGGCAATGCAAGACGACGGCATCATGTAGGAATAGGACCTGGTGCTCTGCTCCGTACAGCGAGCAGTATAGCCCCTCCTGCTACAGTCAGTCCGACTCAACCACTAAATTATGACCCGACCCGATCGACTTGTTTTTTCCGGTAATAAAAGTAACCCAATCTGCTTGTCAATATTCGGAAGATAGCCTAGGTAGATTTGTTTTTTTTCTTTGTCCTTTTTCTAAAAAAAAATTAAATCCAACCATTTTAGAAGAGATTGGAGATATTACTAGATTAGAATAAGAAAAAAAATTATTATTGTTAGTTAATTTCAAAATAGAAATTTAGTTAATATCAAAATATAAACAAAATGAATAGTTACTCACGCATCCTTGCATTACAATTATGAGTTGACAGAGGAATGACAATATTTCCCACTTCCTCCTTTTTTTTTTTTTTTTTATACTTCATTTTTTTTAATTGACCAAATATAAAACAATCAAACAAGTCTTCCTTCTTTAATTGATAATGCACCGCGGTCATGGTATATATCCTTCGTCATTGAGAAAATGCAAGGCACTGGTTATCTTTTAATCAAATTCAAATGTTTGCAGATTAACTTAAATCAGAACCGGAAAAAAAAAAAAAAAAAACTGTTTTAAAACTTGTAGCTGTGTATTTTTATAAAAGACAATATACTCATACATTGCTTATCTGATGTGCAAAAGTGATCCTAATCAAAACCAATACCTATAATGAATGACAATGTATTACAAGCCACCAATTACTATACTAAAACATTGTCACTAATGAAATTACAAAAAATCCCTCATAAAAGATTTTAGTCCATCAACTACAAGGTGTAATGTTGCATAATAAAACATTTGGCTTAATGTCTTCTTGTAAATCAAAGGAAGGCTCATTCAAATTGGATTTAATTTTCAATATATATTATATTGCGCACTAATTGCAGAGTATAGCAAGAAAAAATATTAAACTACAAATACAAGGAAATTTAAAAATCTCATTTGCACTTTCTATCCTAATTACTGCTGGTAGAGGAATGCCCTCCAGTCGGAAGTCTTTTGTATCCCTCCACTCTCCTAGAATTAGAGTTAAGCGATGGAAGATCTAAAGTAGACCTTTCCCACATGATGTCACCTAATGATTACAAATTGAGCTCACCACCCACTTCTCACCAAAAATAAAAATAAAAATAAAAATACATGAGCTGCAAACAATTCCTTCAGACTATTACAAAGGATTAAGCTTTACGAAGAATGACACGCCTTTCTCGCTTGTACTCAACTTCATCTCTCTGATGCATAATTAGCAGAGCTCTTCTAACCTGACAAATGTGACAATTATATCATTAGTAACAAATATTGACACCAATACCAAATTAGAGCTGCAGTAGCTACAATTCTTTTTTCTAGTGCTACAGTGATTTACAAACAAAAAAAATTTAGAACTTCAGCAGAAAGTAATTAAAAATGAAAGCATAAAAACATCTAACCAATATATATATATATATATATAGAGAGAGAGAGAGAGAGAGAGAATCGGCCTTACAATGGATTCATTCAACCCCATCCTGGCAAGCTCATCTATCAGCCGTCTCTCTGATATGTGGCTTCCAATTCCCATTCTTCTCTTTATCTGAGTTTCTGCTTGCTGTTTGAGGAAATTAATATATAAACTCATACTGAGAAGAAAAAATAAAAACAAAGAAAATGAAGAACAGATATAAGCTTCATAATTTGCAAGCCAAACCTTTATCTCATTTGCCATCTCTGGAGAAAGATTAATATGTTGATTTATTCCAGATCGCGCTGCATCCATAGTAGCATTGTTGAAAAGCCTGATAGCTTCCAGAACATGGTTATCATTTGCGACATCGGACCTAAAACATAGTGCACGAGAAATAAGTAAAACGGCAGTTCATTATAAATTAAGAAACCACACAAGGAAAAGAAACTCTTTAACTGTATTCATTTGAAACCAAACTTAAAGAAGCTTAATGAATTGGTCAGCTTAGGGCCAGTTTACAGTACAATTTGCACAGCCATGAAATGTGGCAACTTCTCTTGAGCTACTTCCAAGCATAAAGTCAGTCAGGAAACAGAATAAAGCGTCGATTGCATTCAAGTACCTTCTTGTACACGAAAGCAAGTATGGGGAAGTATGAATTGTTGAATCTTTTACCTACAGTTTCCCTACAATGCCCCAACAAAATAATAATTTCGATACCACTTGGTAAAATAAAATGGAGCATTCGAGTTCCATGGGACAACCAATTTACACCTTTTACTTCGCAATTCAGGCAATCATAATAAAATGCATACCAGACCAAATTAACTGTGATTAGCCAAAGGAATATACTAAGCAACCCACAGTTGGACACTTAATTCCTTTCTAAACCATGCGTCGAGCCAAGCCTGTTGAACCCCATTACCCGATCAGTATTGGTAAATAACTTGGTCAGTTATTGCAAGAATCACAGTAATTCCCAAAGATAACTCAAATAGACCTTCAAACAATCTACAACTCATTGTTCTTACTATTTTTTTTCTTCTTTTTCACGCATGCTAATATCCAACCATTGTGAATTTAAAACTCCCTGTTCAGAGGAACCAACAGATATTCAATGCATACACACTGCATTTTTTTTCTGAGGGACCCCTCTCTCAACAGATTTAATCACTCAGAAATCTTAGAACCAAAGTTCTAATAGCCATTAGAGTAAAAGCATTGCAAGTCAATATTCCTAGCAACAATTTCAAAGGCCAACAATGTAAACCATGAAAAAACCAAGTTCAAAAAAGATATAGTACACTGCCTGTTAACTTACAGTTCCATTTTTGCAATTGCCTCACTCAACCTTACAATAGCTTCCAGCTGCCTGACAGTAATTGGGATAGCAGCTGCCTCACCAGTTTCATTTGCCTGCCGCCTCATATCCTATAAGAAGCAGCATATGATAATATTTTATTATGAGGGCAAGTACCAGCGGTTGTGCTAACAAGAAACGTGACAAATTTTAAACATTTGACTTCACAAGCAATTATCTCAACAGTTTATTTAACAATTTCTCACCTCTTCTGACTTACCCAACAAAGAAATCAATCTTTTTCTTTCATTATTTCTTCTTTTTCACTCTTTTTGGTTGTAGTATTCACAATCACATTTTTAATATATAAACCTCTCGACCAAATACCACCTTGGCTACAAGGCCTGAGGTAATGAAGTCGATAACTAAAAACCACTCAATCAAATCAACACAGATAAAAAGCCCCTGAATGGAGTAATAGAACAGAAATTTCTGAAACAAACATGTATGTACTGAACCAAGGACAAGCAATTTACCAACAATGGTTAAGTTTTAGCAATTTGCCAACAATGGTTAAGTTTTCTTTAAACAAAATAAATCTTTGACATCACATTGTTATTGTTACTTTTTCACATTTAAAAGGATGCAACACAAATTTATTAAATTAATTGAGAAATTTACATCTTAAAAAATCGAAGCTTCGAGCAAAATGCTCATATATAATATCATCATTAAGGTTCAAAAGTTGATATAATATTAAGAACTATAATTATAACTAAGGTTTGGTATTACTTCAATTAGCCTCTAATTATTTCAAATTTGATGTGCTACTGCTGGCTTCCTGACTTTTACTAAGTTTCAGAAAGTTATCTCAAGCATTCAACTCAACTCAACAAAGGCTTTTTCCCAACTCAAACTCAACAAGTTATCTCAAACATAGGGATTGAAATATTTTTGGTGTCAAATGAATTGTCTATGCTGCCAATAGGAACAAGTTAGCTGAGTAGAATTTGAGAAGCTTCTTGAAATGTCAAATTTTCTCTTTATTATGAGTGTCATAAGTATACCTGTCTGATTCTAACATAATTCTCCTGCAATGTTGCAGCAGCAGAATCTGATAGACGAGGGCGGCATTCAGTTCGACAATATTGTATATACCTGTGTACATTCAAATCAGAAATTTCAGCATTTAATAACTAATTGACAGAGTAGCCTCTTTGAATAATTTAACATTGAGGAGCTTCACAATAAACACCTCTTCAGCCAGTTATAGTCGTTAGAAGTTTTTGCATCACCATTGGCTGCATCAGCAGATGCATGAAGTTTGATGACATGGCTAGCTATGCTCTGTAAAGAAAGAACATCCGATTAAGTTGCGGCAAATTTAGGAGCATCAAGAAACCATTCGAGTGCTCCATTTTGACATACATAGCATTTGAAAATGAGCTTTTCCAACTAATGCATATGAAAGTCTCTATAGAACAAAGGTAAATGTATTTTGATGATAATCAATCATTTTTGCAGACAGCTTCATCTTTTGGGCTATGTTACATGGACTCGGGTACGTGTCGGGTACGGGTATGTATCCATGTGTCGGACGTGTCAAATCTCCAAACAAAAGGACAAATGGATACTGATAAATATTCATTTTATTTAATTATTTTATTTTATTTTCTAGAGTAGAGTACTGTTTTTATGTAACTTAGTGTTCAATATAGGCATTTAACTCATTTTAAAGTAATAATATAATAAAATTGAATGATTGGATATGCTTTTTAAGTACATGTCCAACCAAAAGTGGTGGACACATATCCCATACCCACGTCTGAGCAATATGTGTCCGACACGGGTACTTCACTACTTTTGAAGAGTCCATGTGACATAGCTTTTGGGTACTTTGGAAAGAAACCATGATTTCTTTCTCAAGATGGACCAAGTTACAAATTAGAACTACTTCCTTTTAACAGATTAAGTATGCTATTCTTAGCAAATAAAATGATCAACATTGTATTACTTCATTCTGTTGCAGAGTTCAAATGAGACCTTATTGAGAACACCACAGCATATTATCAAGTACCTTATCTTGACTGTACATCCTGATATCTTTCACAATGAAGATCAGATCAAATCTTGAAAGAATTGTTGTCTGCAAATCAATGTTATCCTGAGCAGTCTGGAAGAGAAAATTGTTTTTGTTAGCGTCTCTGATATCAGAATTATAAATTTGAGAAAATGAAAGGAGTAAAGTACTTCTGTAAACCTTAAGATCATCATAACGCCCTGATGGGGGGTTAGCTGCTGCAAGCACAGAGGTTCTAGAATTTAGAACAGTGGTTATTCCTGCTTTGGCAATGGAAATGGTTTGCTGCTCCATGGCTTCATGAATAGCAACTCTGACAGAAGTATTGAGTTATTAAGAACTCTATAACCAGAAGCTAAAAGTGGGGCCATCAAGATCTAAGTAAAGGCTAATCACCTGTCTTCTGGCCTCATTTTGTCAAACTCATCAATGCAGACGACACCACCATCTGCTAAAACCATGGCCCCTCCTTCCAGATAAAATTCACGCTGAATTATGTGAAGTATGATTTTGTGTCAGAAAAAAATTATCTCGAGAAAATCAGAAACGCTTATTCATTAAAAGAGTGGTTGAGAAATTATGTGAAGTATAATTTTAAGTCAGGGAAAAAATTATCTAGAAGAAATCGAGAACACTTATTCATTAAAAGAGAACTCCAAGGATAGGGTGGCAATAAAGATATGATGACACCATCTGAATAAATAGCTTAAAGGTTCGCAAACTTACAGAGCTGCTGTCGCGAATCACAGAAGCAGTAAGACCAGCAGCTGATGAGCCTTTTCCTGAAGTATATACAGCTACTGGAGCTGTCTTCTCAACGAACTTAAGAAACTACACAGAAAAATTATTATAAAATCAAGGAGTTAACTTTTGGGGGATGAAAGCAAGAGCACAATTGTATTTAGTTTGGCATGAGTTCCCTTTTTACAAGAATATAGAGTGGCTTGAACCAAAATAGAAAAATGCTTTAAATGGAAACCGTAATTAGAAAAAAAAAATGCAGTTAAAAGCCTTTACACCACTACATGGGCGGCATGAACAAACCAAACAATATTGAATTAACCTGTGATTTAGCAGTAGATGGGTCCCCCAAAAGCAAAACATTTATATCACCTCTCAACTTCACACCATCTGGCAAATTCTGCACTAACAGAGGAAGTGAACATGCTATCAATTAAACTATATCAATAGTCAAAGATCAAGATTCATGATATACCTTCCTTGATCCTCCAAACAAAAGACAAGCCACAGCCTTTTTCACATCATCATGGCCAAATATTGAGGGAGCAATCTTGGAGCATATATTTTTATATGCATTACTTTCTGTGGCAAACTTTTTGAATTCTTCTACCTATAAAAAGTAACATTTTGTTAAAAATGGAGAAGTCAGGATCAAATTTTGTGATTCCTCAAACATATTGAAAGGTAAGAGGGACCTTCCTTTAGCAAAGGGAAAAGAGATGGGCATTTGCATAGCTAGTACTATCCAAATACAGACAAGACTACAACTACTAAAACAGAATAATCAACAAAATATTATTGAGAACAGATACTAATATAAACTCTGAACTTCTTCCATAAGTAACACACAGGAGGATTAGAGTTCCACCCTAGGAAGCGAGGATCCGGATACAGTACATGGGTACGATACGATATGGGTATACCGATGCGACAAATCTCAAAAAAATAGAATACGGGTAAGGCAAGATATGACAATATAAAAATAACAAACTATATTTTTATATATACAAAAGAATATATTTATTAACATTTTTTATTGTTAGAAATGTGTTCTGAAGTATACGAAAAGTATTGGATACATAGTCGAAGTATCTAAGAAGTATTGAATACATGTTAGAAATAAAAATAGATATTTTAAAATTATAGATACGTTTAGGAAGTATCAGACATGTATTTGCAAGTATCCGATACGGGTACATTACTCTTGTAGAAGTATCTGTGCTTCCTAGGTTCCACCTCATTTTATAGACACATCAAGTTGCAAATTTATGACTACATATCATTTATACAAAGGTCATTCATAACTATGCCATTGTTATCACCTATTTAAGACTATTTGACATTGCAATAACAACCTAAGAACACACTCAAACCATTGCACAAGACTTGCATCTGAATGATTTGCAGTTCAAATTTATGGCAATTTAGACAATTACCTCTTCTGTTGTGAAGTCAGTAGGGTTCCTGGAATTAGCCTCATTAGCTTCTTCCATTCCCACAACCCTTATATAGGGCTGTCTAACTGCAACTGCTGCTTTGTGGCTGCATGGAACCCAAAAATAAATATATACATTAAGCCCACGATTCAATATCAATGATATGTAAAAAAAAAAAAAAAAGGATGCTAAACAATTGCCTCATAGAAATAAAAATTATTACGATGCGGGTGAATTGGCAGCTTGAAAGATACTGTAAATTCCCATTATGGTCAATCTTGTACCAGGTACAATCGTTTGCACAAGATGACGATCTACTGATAGAAGCATGTTCCTTGGTAGCTCCCCAGTGGGGACATCCTTCAATTTTCAAAAATAAATACATAATTAATAAATAAAATTAATAAAAAGAACATCCACCTAGAAAAAAAAAATCAATTTCACTTCAAACATCCATCTACGGAATGAAGATTTACACCTCAGGATTTTCTTGCAATTTCAGGGTCTGTTGATCAACATACTTGCTTCTATCCGGAACCACAATCCAGGGATCAAGTGGGCACGGTTCTTCCCCAGCCTACAAAGTCTCCAATCACTTAGTATTGAATTGTGTTCAAACAACAAAACTGAACCACAAGAATTCATAATAAGGAATTTGTAGCGACCTGAGATACATGATCACACGAGCGAGGCACAATCGCCCCGCCAAGCCCCGGACGACAGGGAACAGTCTTAACATTCTTACAATTCTTACACAACAAAGTCACATAAGTCGCCTTCGCTTTAGTCCTTGACGCAGCAATAGTAATTCCAGATATTTTGACCAGTTTTGATATATATTGTGCCTATCAATAAAAAGGAAAATCAATAAATCTACCAAAAACATCAAAAACCCTAAAATTTAATTTTATATATATATATATATATATAAAGAACAACAACAACTAACCCCCAATGATCGCATCGACACTGGATCTTCCCCTGAAGTCAACAAAATTTGCACCTCCCCAGTTACCGGCTCCTCCATTTCTCCAGTCTCTCCAGCGACCCTCGATCTCAAACTCGCGAGAACTTCAGCCGCAGCCGTTTCAAACTGAGATCAATTCACAATAATGTATCAAAATTCATTCTCTTAATCCTTATATAAATGCAATTAAAGGTATATATATATATATATATCAGTAGTATGATGAGACTAAGGATACCAAGGGTAGATGATCGGCAGGGTTTTTGCGGAGCAAGTCCGCGAAACCATTCTCGTATTCGTCGAGGTCTGCGAGATTGACGAGGAGATATTTAGGGTTCTGAAGGAGGCTCTCTCTGTAGGGTAAGACATTTGGTTGGTCTTTCCGGACATAGCTTCTGATGAACTCTTTGAACTTCCGGAGGATGGTATGGCGACTGGCCGCCTGTTCGGGATCTCCGACGCCGTTGCCGCCGCGGGGGAACTGAGCTTGGTCGCTGTAGAAGATGGCCCCCTCGTCCCAACCAGACATATTTGCTTTCTCTCTCTCTCTCTCTCTCTCTCTCTCTCTCCCCCCCTCTGGATTGATTACTCACTCTCTCTCTCTAAGTGGCGGGTGGATAGGTTGGGAAAGGGAGGCGCGCTCTCTCTCTGAGTAATAAGTTTTTGGCGGGAAGGATTTGGCGGGAACTGATGGGTGGGTTGTGTCTGGCAAGAAGGCACATGCGATTACGCCTGCCATAGAGGAGTACGACTTCCTCATTTTGAACCGTTGGATTGAATAATCTTTACCTAATGGCGGGAACTGCTGGGTGGGTTTTTTTTTTTTTTTTAGAGTGTTGGGGTTTCATTCGGATGGCTCTTTCAATTGTGTAAAGCAACCAAGGTCACCTTCATTTGGATGGCTCCGAACAAGCTCTTTCCATTGACTATTTCAAGATTTATGAATGGAAAAAATAAAGTTAGCAAGAGGGTTCATTGCTCTTGTTAGGAGTGACTCATTATAAATTTTTTCTTTTGAATTTCTAATTTGACTTTTTATCTTATTCATGTTGGGAAGAGATAAATTAATTGACGCATAAATTGATCCTGGGAGTGTTTGGTAGAAATGTTATTCTAACAAACTACTTTAACAAACAAATCTCATCAATAACATTTTTTTTTTTTTTTGAAGAATTATTCTTACGACCTTATTCTAGAAATGACAGAGATACCAACTTATCATGAAACCATATCTGGATTCATCACACCCACTAACAATCAAAACCATGATGACTAAGCCCCTAAGCCATGAAGATCGACAAGGTCTTGCTTGTTCAGTTTTCTACAACAAAATATATATATATATATATATATATATATATATAGAGGTCAAAACAGAAGAAGGTATGACATTAAAAGTTAAAGTTTTTAAAAATTGTTATCAGAGAACTGAACAAAACAAGACCTAAAACTTTAAGCAAAATGCACCTTTACCTCCTTCAATGATGGGCCATCAATGCATTTTCTTCAAACAGACAGAGCTGAAGCTGTTCTAGTATTTCTCCAAGGATGATGCACATGAGAGGAGCTAGCATAAGTGAGGAGCCTTTGCATAACTACGCTGTGATCATGGAGTGGAGTTCCATTTTACTGTGTGATACAGTAGGTACCAAGTAAAATAAGCAATCGCAGTTTTCATTATACCTGCTCAAATGATTTCTGGTAGTAGTCCATTACATGGTTTCAGCACCCACCCCATAACCATCACATTTTACATTTAGCCAACAATGACAATCAAATACAGAATTATGGCCCATGAATTGGGGGATTCATGATATGTCATAATAGCAGTCATCATCTACAATTTAAATGTACACGTATAACATGATTTCGTATGTAGTTGCTCTTTGTTGTATGAGTTGCTGCATACAAGTCTACAGTTCTCCTAACAAGTATTCCATATAACATGTGCGAGTAACTGGTTCTTCACTCATCTCTAATATAGGATTAGATTGATCTCTCTTTTCCCAGGCAAGTACCTTCGTGTTTTATGTACCAAAGTGCCCCTTCAGCTGCATGCTCCTTGGCATCTTCCATTTTCGCCCGAGGTTCTCCATAACACTCCAAAATCATATCCGAGGCTTTCTCAATTTTCACGACTGCCTTGAAAGTGATTCTGCATAAGATTTGGGTCGAAATTTCAAGACAAATTGGAATCAGTAATGGAGTTGTATTGAAAAATTTGACACCAGCATATGAAAGGAAGCAACTGAAGAACACTTGGATGACTCAAGCGGAGAAAACTACAAACCAAGATTATAAATTAACCAGCCTAAACCGGAATTAAAGCCAGCTGAAATATGAAGTTCATAAATGGTTTCTTTTGATACGACAACAGAGTATTAGGAAAGTTCGGGTGATCTCTAGCATAACCTTGACAGATACTTCCTATTCAGCCTCTAGAATGGCTTTCACCAAAATTTTGGCATTAGTTGCTTCATGTAGACAATTACTTCAACCGCAATTCACTTGAAGATGTTGAATTAGAATATGCTTTGCATTTTTAGATACTATATTGTAGAAGAGGTAAATAATAATTGTTGTTAATGTCATGTTTATTATTGTTGTTCACTTCATTTTTATTTTTTATTGTGGGGAGCAAGATATTTATTTAGGAAGTTAAATCAAAAGTCAGTGTCATAGTGCAAGTATCTTACCACTTCCAAGTGAAATTAACAACTAAGAATATTTTTTAGCACAAGGGAAGTACTGGCTTTAAATAATGAACTCACTCCTGTAAATGGTTTGATCCTATCTCCTTGTGACATTCAAACAGAGGAGGTTTCCAACAATTGTCAGTGCAGATTTTGAACAAATGTGACTCTGCTGATCCCTTGTGTGAATTGCCTGAAAATATAAGTTTATTGTAAGTGATGATGAGATAGGAATTCCATACCAAGAGCATATAGTTTCTCAAACCAACCTGCATGCTGTGAGCCAGAACTACAGCTATTATTTTCCATCACTGCAGGTGCCTCAGAAGAAGATCCGTTGTGGATTGTGGAAGGTTCCTCCAGCTTCACACTATCAAATTCAGTGGCATCTGAAGCAGTAACATCTATTGGTGTTTCATCATATCCAATCAGCTTGGCTTCCATCTTGAGGCTCGACTTTAAAACTTTCTCCAATGATTTAGGCTCAAGTTTGTAACCTTCAGCCTGCAAATCCAGAGTCAATGAGCACCCGAAATGTAGTTGGAAAGCATAAGGAAAACCTAAAGACTCAAAGATTTTAGTTGTATTGGGCTTTATTTTGTTCTTCTCTAATGAATCCAATCTATTTAATAGAGTTTCAGTTTCTTTGTTTTTCGGGTTGTTATTAATATTTTAGCATTTCTTATTCGTTTTGCAAAATGGTAAGCAAAAAGACATTTGTAATCAACTCAAATGATGCCAACATTTCTTAAAATCTCAAACAAGTTCAAAATTACTTTTCTTTATGTATGCTTTAAGAGTTAAAAAGCAAACTTTTATTGTCATGGCTGCAAACTTGCAAAAACGATCAATAGTTAGATAAATTAGAACAGCCTCTGAAATAATTAAAACCGAGTCTCACCAAATAGGCATTTTTGTTCTAACTTTTTCAAACTGAGCAAATACCAAGGGATAGGACAAAACAGCATTTCGCCTTTTCACACATTGAACACAAGAAAATGGCAAAGTAAATGCATGACTAGATGAATGGGCCAGTGGTGGTGGGTATAATATTGGTGTTAGTGGGGATTAAGAAGGGGAAATTGTAATATTAGGGTTAATACTATTGTTGGTTGCCGTCATGGTAGCACTAGCGGAGGTGATAGTGATAGCGAGACATGAAATGCAAATCCCATGTATTTCAAAATATGGTACACTTTTGTTTTAAAACAGAATCTAACTATTAGAAAAACACTTTTGTTTAAATACAGAATCTGACCATTAGAAAAACATTATCCTATTTCCTCTCTTAGTTTTCTTCTTCAAAATATATATCTGGAAAAAAAAAAATTAAACTAGTAAAGTAGTATTTTAGGTGAAAATTTAAGGAGAGGAATGCAGCACATCAATGAACTCATATAGAGGCAAATAAGTTCCATCTTTTCATATGATTAGAGTAGAATAACAAATTTCCAAAATTCATGGAAAACCATCTAACTTGTAAAACTTCAAAAACAGATATTCAAATAGCAATTGACACAGAGAGAATAAAGCTGTCCACGACACTGTTGTGGCAACTGCAACTGGTGCTGTGACAATAATAGCAACCCTAACAGAAAATTTACTTCTGAAAATGTTTCAAGCACCAATTTCACTGCAAACACCAGAATTTCACATGGTTGTAACAGACGGAAATTAAAGAACATGAAAATGTGCATGCAACCTTTACCTTCAACCTGGAAAGGATCATATCTGGATTCAAAAAGGAGAGCATTATCTCCCACACGCGGTTCAAATCGAACCCCGTGTCAAGAAAAATGGCACCAATAAAAGACTCCACCAAGTCAGCTAGAGCCTGAATCAATAGAGTAAAATCATTTATCATTAAAAATTCAATTTTGAATGCTTCCAAATATTCACTGGAACTAACATTATATATTGTAAACATAGGAGCAGACAGAATCCTGCACCAGCTGAGGCTTAAACCCAGCAACTTCGCCCCTCCACTTGTGGCCTTTTTTTATTTTGGGTGGGGGCTGGAGGAGATAGCAGTCAAGCTAACATCTCTGGTATTGATTGGTTATTAATTCTTTTCTATTCAAACAAACTTTACTTTGTTTTCTTCTGACTAATTTGGACGTGTGCCAAAACCCAAGGGGGAAAAGTTTAGATTTTAAAGTGTTTACCTTTGGCGGTCTGACCAGACCCTTATCTGATGCAGGTAATTTGACATATTTATCTATAGACTCTCGAAGGCTACTGGAACTGCAGATAAGTTTTTCATGAATTGAATGATGTACTGCAACGCTTGCAAGGAATTCATTCTTTACAAACTCTCCTCTTAAAACTGTTAACTGACCAGGATTCAGTTCTGCATACACTGAATACAGATAGGATGTGACTAAATAATCCAACACAGCATCTCCAAGGTACTCGAGTCTCTGGTTAAAGTCATCAAATTGATTTAAATTGTAGTATCAGAAAGTGAACTGCTTTAAAGAAAAAGTTGAATTCATGTGGAGGGAAAAAGAGTACATACTTGATAGCAGCCTCCCACTTGATTTCTGTAAGATGGATGAACAAATGCCTCTAAAAGCAAACCTTTATGAAAAAACTCATACCCTGACAAAATTTCCAGATCTGCAATACTTATCGAAGAAGCCAATTTCATGAAGTTTTTGCTTTCAGAGCAGATATTAATAACTTGAAACATCTTAAAGTCCACTTGTATGCCAAACCATTTAAGAAATGCAGTTGCTGCTTTGAAGCCACTGTCAACTATGAAAGCTCCAATGAGAGCTTCAACCACATCTGCAATGGTTCTCCTATACAACCAATGGTGATTTTTGTTGCATCTAACTTCAGCATTTGCACTATTTCTCACACCACTTCTGCATGAAGAATGTATAGTAGTTTCTGTTTCCTCACTACATATTATTGAACAAGGATGGCCCAACGGAAAGAATTGGCAGGGATCAAAGGACTGATCACGTATATATACCTGAAATATGGACAAAGATACCGTGCACTTTAGTAATCAAATCTGAAAACAACACAAAGACATCCATGCAGAAAGGAGGCTACCACAACATATGTGATTGCATTCACAATTCTATCACATTTTTAAATTTTTTGAAGGTGGCTTATTAGATGCCTTATAATTATGTCATAAAAGGACATCCACTTTTGCTCTCTCATTAACAAAATTATTTGGATGTTTCTTGTACAGTATCTTCAAACTCAACTGAAAACCTTGCCTTCGAGACACAACCAAATCTGACAAAGTTAAGGTAGTTGGAATAACTATGAAATTAACACTTGCAATTACAATCAGACCAAATTGTAGTTAAAACAGCTAAAGAACTATAGTATTTTATAATACGTCAATTATTATTACTTTGGCAACTTAGAAACTACAGTATTTTATAATGCATCAATTAATGTAGCATTGGCAACTCAGGATCATATTAAAAAAAAAAAAAGTCACCTGTAACTTGTTCATTGTTGCTAGCTTGAACAAATTGGAATTTTCTACAATGTCCTTGCGCTTTTCAGTTAGTTGTCCTTCTTCAAGGTTACTGTCTAAAAGAAAAAGGTGCCTGCCAACAGCAAACTTGAGGAAAGCATCACCAAGCACTTCAAGCCTTTCATATGAAAAGCCCTCATTGCAATTCTCTGTCGTGAGTGCTTCAAGAACCTAATAAATTATTTTGCTGTTGTTATCAGAATACTAAGTTCACTTTTGTAATTGATAGTAACAAAAAACCTTTGCAGAACTTGAGTGCTGGAATCAGTGACTTAGTTTGAGACATAGGTTAATAAAAATATTACTCAAACTTAATATAAGGAGTGAAAAAATATTACACGATAAGCAGTAACTTTAGCTCCCTCAGGAAATGATGAAGATAACACTTGCTTCAGTTCTATTGCCACAAGTAAGTTCTCAAGTCGATGCATGAATGATGGTAACAAAGACAGTGAACTTCCAATATCTTTAGAAAATCCTATTATCTTCAACTGACAAATCTCGGGGGGTAAGTTGATAAAGAGCTCCTCTTTTTTACGTGATTCTGCTTTTAAACAGTTATAATCACATAATCCAACATTTTAGAGAAATGTATTAGAAGAATACAACTAATACAATGAGTAACTAATATAACACAACTAAGTGAACTAACACAATGGGAAGTAGCCAACCAGGCAAGAGGGACATACAGGAAACTCAAAGAAATAAAAACATATGATATAATAGTTTATACTTCGTAGTTAAGAGAGAAACATTCCCTTAATGTTACTTATTGTTCTTAAAATGAAATTAAATGGTTCCTAGAGGAGTCAAGAGGGTACAGACTAACATTAATATTATTTGCAGTGATTTCCCTTAGCCACAGAACTAAGCAATACCCCCAAATTTGTTTATATTATTCTTTCAAGGGAGAGGGGAGGGGAGGGGGAATGATACTAGCCACACTGTTTTTGAACACAAAACTAGTTCTTCTAGTGCACATCAAGAATTTTTATTTATTTTACAATTCTTTTACATACTAGTCAAAGTGTACATGCAATGTATATATGAATGCATCTTGTGTTATTCTTTGAGAAACACAGTAATATTAGTTCAGTGAAGGAAAAGGATTTGTGCAAAAGAAGGACAAGGCATCCTTTATGACAAAAACAAAGAAGACATGAATTTAAAAACCATGAAGCAAGCAAAACATTCAAATATTCAACAAGAAACAACCCTCCCTCCAACATAAGCTCTTTGAGAATAAATGTGACTTCTAAACATAGAATTAAGGCCTTTTTTTGCAAGTAATATGCCTTCTAATAAGCAGATATTGTAATACCCCGTAATTTGAGAATATTTAAATTGAATTTTTATTATTTAATTGGGTTTTAATTATTTAAATATTTTAGTTAATTTTGTTAATGTCTGTTTTTATTTGTTTAATGTGGATGTTTGAATTATTTAAATGTTTTAGTTACTTTGTTTCTGAAGATGTTGAATTAGAATTAAGTCCATTATTGTGGTAGTCCATACAACATATCAATGCTTCATTCACACTCACACAAACACAAACACAAACACAAACACATATATATATTATCGATATGAATATAAGAGAGAAAAAAAAGTGTTGCTCGGCACTTGACAACCTCACTGATTATATGCTAATGTGTTCTCTCTAACTTTTTCTTGTATAAGTTTTTTCCATCTCTTTTATTTAAGTTGTATTTTCCTCATTTTTGTAGGTTTCATGTTATTCATTTTTTAGGATATATTATAAATAGAAAAAACTATAGTGAAGGTGCTCTCACTAAGCTCGTGCCTTATAACCATAAGGTTGTGAGGTTAGCCGCTCGATCTAACGATTACAAGGTGCAAGTTCAATAAGAGTGTCGATAGACATGCTCTTGAGAATATAAAATATATATATATATTACAACTATGACATACTACTAGTTGGCCCCTCAAAATGAATGTTTATGGCTCCGCCCCTGCATCAAGTCTTAGAATGATGCTCCTGACACAAACCATATATGTCATATTTAAAATCTATAGCCTCTACCCCAAGGAAACCATGTTTTGTGTCATTCATTCGTCAACAAAATTGGCATCGATCTCCTATTTATAACTTGGGTTGACAAGTAAGACATTTAGGACCATGATAATATTCAATTTATGTATTTCTTGAACAGCATACTGTCAGAACACCAAAAAATTTAGCATAACAAGCTGAACAGAAACATAGCTATTCAAAATGTTGTTCACAGTAACAGAAACTATTTGACTTACAAAAAGAATCACTTAACAAATAACTCAGTTTGAAGTAACAGTGATAACCTGAAGACAAAACAAACAAAATAATTACCTGGATTCCCCCTCTTACATAGTAAATTCTTCAAACAGAAAAGCTCTTTTGCTTTCAAAAGCGGTTGGTCAGGGTAGGAAAGATGACTGTCGAACCTGATTTACAAAATTAGAAAGAAAAACAATGGTCACTACAAGCAACAGTACTATAGAATATAACAGTATTACATCAAATAAGTTACAAAATACCCAAAATTCAATAAATATGTGAACAAATTATGCTAAATCATTTGCATTTAGCATTACCAGTTAAACATATTGTCACAGATATTTTGCTTTGTTGACTCATAAGAAGATACCCTTATGTGGACATGGAACTCAAGCAAAACTCCATTAGCTAAAACCTCCAGTCATCTTGATTCGTTTACCATGAATTACTTGAACAAACTAATCAATCTTGTATTTCTCTTTAAATAATTATGTTATTTTTGTGTTCTAAAAGTTTACTGCTCAAAATTACAATTAGTTAGATGATTTTATGAAAGATTCATCATGAGCTGTTAGCAAATAAAATGAGGGATAGTGAATGTAACAAAAGGATTTTCAAACTCATGTTTTGAATTGCAAAATCAAGTATTTGAAACAGAAAGTAAAAGAATAAATTTCAGTTTCATTTTGCAGAGAAGAATAGGCTCAATCTCTGTCCAAATAATTTAAAACATGGTGAATGAAAAGATTAAGCACTCTAGGGAATGATGTGGTGATGCTAAAAGCCAAGGAAGCACAAAGGATACTAGTTCCCACTTGTTTAGGTTGGCCAAGAGAGAGAGAGAGAGGGGGGGGGGGGGGGGGGGGAACATTGACTCATATTCAGCCAACAAAGAGGAAAGTCATGACAGAGACCATATGATATGAGTGCCAAAGAAAGAAACTACTACTAGCAAACCTAATGGTACCAGATGACGATTGAACAGTATTAGCAACCTATCACAGCTCAGCATTACCAACAATTGTGAGAGTCAATAAGGATACACGAGATTCTTGGAGAAAAAAGGGTGAAGACTATCACAATCTAGCCTCAATTAGTGGAGAGATGTTGAGTGGTCTTGGAGCTCTAATGGCAACATGTTCAGACCAAGATGACAATCCAATCGAGCCTAGATTGTGATAGTCTTCACCCTTTTTTCTCCAAGAATCTCGTGTATCCTTATTGACTCTCACAATTGTTGGTAATGCTGAGCTGTGATAGGTTGCTAATAAACAGGGGCTGTATCAACCCTCTGTGGGTAAAAGTTCAATCATGCAAGGACAATAGGAAAACACAAACCAGATAGATAACAATTACACTGAGAATACTAGACTTAGAAAACACTATGGCATCAATTTAGGGTTAAAAAGGGATGGTATGACCATTGAGCCTTTAATATATTCTGATTTAATTCTAATACTCAAATGCATGCAGTGATTCTTCCAAAATCCATGCAAGTATTTCTCTAGTATAAATGCAAATACAGACTGGCAAGATGTTATTGTTTATGGGATTGCCATGCTTCTCTAAATAAACATATCTGAAACTAAGACCATACTGGTGGCATTCTATGATGCAAAAATGACCTTAGCTACTACACTGTTTGAACTAATAAACATAACTAGAACACCTCCAACTAAAAGGATAACAATCATGATTAGAAAAGGACAAAGAAAAGGAAGGATAACATACAAAGACTATGGTGTCAATATGAGAAGTGATGTGGAGGTCTACCATTTAGATACATATTAATATTTATGTGTGTCAACATTCATTGAAAAATACAAACTGTAGGACAAAGATAAAGACTTCCACATACCCAACTTCCTTAAAGCATAAATAAGCAATGAGAAAATTTCAAAAACATTAAACAAAAGCTCTTTAATAGTACAAGGATATCTGAAAAAGTTAAAAGTCAAAAAGCATACCGAGACACAAGGGAATGCTACAAGACTAAAACCCAAAAAAAAAAAAAAAGATGCAGCTTAACCATCAATACGATCTCGAATGCCTCAACCCTAAAAGGCCATTACAACAGAGGTATCCAATGCCTTTAGTATAACCTCATATTTGGAATGACAGAAAAAATCAAAATGTAACCAGAACGTTTTGATATGCTACATTGACTCAAGGATGACTATAACAGTGTGGGACAAGCTCCTGTTAGAATCACTTGATGAAAATCAAGTTTAGATTGTCAAGTATTTCAACATCAAAGAGCATACACTTCTAAGATCAGATGGAACTGTATTTAATATATACTGTAATTGTAGTTATACAGGAGTGATTTCTTATTCTTTTATGCAAGGGAAAGTATATGTTATTCAAATCTCAATGGTATTTACCCTAGAAATAAGCAAAACAAAACTTTCCAGGCTAAGGACTATTAGTGTGATGTGTAATGTTTTCAAGAAGAAAGCTAGAAATGGGCTGTACCTTTTCTTCTCCCGAATAACTTCAGAAACAAAGTAAAATCTGTTTCTTGTTGGAGCATACACTAGACTATTGACGACATCGTCTATGCTTTTGGGACCATTAGCAAGTTGCAAGTGGTTGTTCGAATGAGGGGTGGCACAGTCACCAGCATCATCTGGAGTCCTGAAAATAGGTGATGATAAACATCTTCTAATAAGCTCCCAGTCTACTTTCCTGTTAGATTCCTGAAGAATGACTGGAAGCAACAGGTAGAATGTTGATGAGCTAGAGTTACTTAAATTATTATTTTCCAAAGAAACAAATTCAGTAATGAACTCTTTTCGGTCAAGTATGGCCTTGAGGCACATCTGCTGAAATTTTTGCGCCTCCAGAATCTGTGTAAATACAGGATGAATACCAGCAAGTAGGTCAGTCAAGTAAAATTATATATATATATATATATATATATATATATATATGCTTGTATCAATCAGTAGCATATGCCATCAACCAATAGCCCCCAAGTAAAGTAGAATATATTAAATTTCCATCTTAAATGATAGTATTCATAATTGTTTGTTTACCTCATCTTTATCAAAATTAGCAACTCCTGATGGGACAAGCTCTGTCTCGACAGTTCTACCACCACCACCATGCAAATTGAGAACGGCTTTCATTCCCTCAGCCTCTCTTGGGAGAGATGCTTTCAGAAAGAGACCGAACTCTTTATAAATCCTATCCTCTGGTCGTGGAACGAACTTTACAAAATAAAAGTTGAGACAAACAAGTCTCTCCGACTCGATCCATGATTCTTTAAGTGCAGAAGGAACAATCATCTCGTGTAGTTCTCTTCGTGATTCTGCTTCTGATCTCGAAGACTCTGGCGAACTGGCAATTTGATGAACAGAGTTTGAGTTTTTTTTTTACCATGCGCATCAACAATTGACTATAGAATTATAAAGGAAACCCTAGGGAAAATTTATAATGCGATTACATTAAATACATACAGAATATCGAGAAAACAATCAAACACATACTTCGTAGCTAGTTTTTCTCCCGGGTCTTTCTCTGCATTCCAGTCTCCAACGCTCGATTCTTCATTATCATCATCCACCGAGAGAGTTGAAAACTGTTCTTTGATCGATAAAGCTGCTTGAAAGGTTTCGTTGTTAGGCTCGCTGCCGTCCATGGCAGCGAGACGGTGGTGGTTAACCGGCGTTTGACTTATGTTGACTTGAAGTGTGAGCTCAGATAGCGCAGCGACAACAGAACAGAACGTACGGTGTTTGCGTGCGAAGTGAGTTTAGAATGATGGCATCAGCATTAATTTAAGGGCAAAATATATTAATAATTTTAATTACACGACAGTAATGTTTTTTTTTTTCTTTTTTTCACCGTGTACACTTATGGGTAGATATGAATATGTGATCAAATGAAAAGTAACGAGGTTCGATACAATTTGGTAAATTTTTGTAACTAATATTTTTCTGTGTATCATATATCACGTACTTTTTTTTTTTGCAAAAGTATACTGTGTGACTTTTTAATGGTGAAATAATCCTGTTATTCTTTAACTTCTAATCTAACTCATTTAAATATTAAATTTATTCATTTAATCATATTTAATAGACCAAAATACCCTTTTAAATATACCTATATATATAATATATATAACCTATATATAATTATTTATTTTCATAAATAATAATGTTAAAATAAAATAAAAAAGTAATTAAATTTCTATTTCTTTTTTCTCTATCTATCTATATATGTACAGTATACTATAATATATATAACATATATATAATTATTTATTTTCATAAATAATAATATTAACATAAAATAAAAAAGTAATTAAATTTCTTTTTCTTTTTCTCTATCTATCTATATATATACGGTATACTATAATATATATAACATATATATAATTATTTATTTTCATAAATAATAATGAACATAAAATAAAAAAGTAATTAAATTTATCTTTCTTTTTATCTATTCATCTATATATATAGAATATAATATACATAACCTAATATAAAAAATTATTTATTTCCATAAATAATAATATTAACATAAAATAAAAAAATTAATTGAAATGGTAATCAAGAAGGGTATTGTGGTCATTTTCCTATTATGATATTTTTATATTAAAATAATCAAGGGCAATCAAGATATTTCACGTATTAAAAAAATAAAAAGATGTAACCGTGTGTCAATACATCATCTCAGGGGTGCCATTGATATTTACCCTTTTAAATATCATTGCTGCAAAAAAAAAAAAAAAAATTAAATATCATTGTAATGTAAAAAATATTTGAAGTGAAATGAGTAAATTACCCTCACATATTATATCATTTGTGTGACTGTGTCGAATTCCCTTCTCCTCTCTTCTCTCTCTCCTCGCCGCCTCCTCACACCCACTTCCACCACCGCCACCTCCCACCCACTTCTACAGCCACCTCCTCCAGCATGATCACATATCTCCTCTCTGCATCTCTTTCGTCATAGCTTCCCACCACCACTTCCATAGCCGGCACCATGACCACTTCTCTTATCTCCACCTCCACCTCCTTTCACTCACAACCTCCTCCTCCTCCCCTCTCGATCAAATCCCACTAGAAAACCATTCATTTCCTCACAAAGTCTCACTAAAAAATTCTTCTTGCATCCCTAACTATCGGCAAAACATCATTCGAGCCAAGCCAATCAATTTATCTTCCCCCAATTAGCTTCATTAGGAAACAACAATATAACGTCAACAAGATTCAATAAATCAAAGATCCACACGCACATGTGTATTAGCCTCAATTTGTGAAGATTGAAGAGCACAATTTCAATTGGTTCAGATCTGATTAAAATTTAATCAATCCGTTAACCACAGATCAGATTAGGTTTAGTGCCTAATCTGATTCGATCCGAACTGTGGTCACCCTTAGTCGAGGGTTTAAATCCTCATAGGGGCAAAATGGGTGTGTGAAAGAAGATGTCGAATTTAAATATTATTTTTATTAATTTGGACACTTGGCTGACACATCCTCCTCTCTCCAATACAAGTCTTATATAATACAAATATTTAATACTATTGAAAACGATACAAATATAATTCAAAGTGACCAACCTCTTTTTTCCTAAAATAGAGAAAATTGATACTATATACATGTTATGATTACCTTTCAAAAATATATATATAATGACACTTCTCATATATAATAAAATTATAATTATAATAATAAATTAGGAGAGTAATAACATATATAATATTATGATATTTATGTAATGCGTTCTAACTGTCTTGTTTAATAAAATTATAAATGGTAATTTATATGTATATTAGTCGTGTCCATGCCATATATGTATCCTATTTTTTTAGGATTTGACATTTCACTGGAT
Source organism: Cornus controversa (assembly GCA_026545225.1). Classification (NCBI taxonomy): domain Eukaryota; kingdom Viridiplantae; phylum Streptophyta; class Magnoliopsida; order Cornales; family Cornaceae; genus Cornus; species Cornus controversa. Next base: position 42,904,601 of record CM048851.1, read on the forward strand.
CCGTGTCTTATTGTGTCTGTGTCCTGTGTTTGTGTCCATACTACTTAGCAACCATGTGTAATGAAAAACTAGTGGATATAATCCTATTGTATCAATTAGAGTAAAATACGAAAATCATGTAATGTGGATCTTGTGCATAATAACCATATGCAATATGGATATTCCTTGAAATGGAATGGGGTTGACTTGAGATTTGAATCCACTCAAAATCAAGTTTTAAATGGGTTTGAATTTTAGGTTTCAATCAAAATTCAAAAATGGGCTAGATATGAACATTATTCACGGATTCGAATCAAGAATGAATTTGGATAATGCTTAATGGGTTAGGTTTTATTCGAGATCCAACCCAAGGATATTTTGTTTTCCTGTGTTTTAATCCAAAGGTATTTGTTTTTACTATATTTGGATCTTGTTTAAATTATAACTCCAATCTAGAATCGAATATGGATTCACTAATTACAAAATGGATATGTATATTAATTTTCACGAATTTACTTCATTTTAAACTCTATTGATTAGATATATTTGAAAAGACAATATTTGTCTCCTCATGTGTATGGCTCCAAATGAACCGAACCAAGCTTGAGCCTATTTGGGCTCAAGCTTGTTTGTTTGTGGGCTCAACTTAGACTCATGAGAAGTTCGAAAAGTTAAGTTTGGACTCAACTCTTCATTATTTTGAGAAGTTCAGGCTCGACTTGTCATTATTTTGAAAAACTCGGGCTCATATCATTTAATAAAAAAATTCGTTCAGGCTTAACTTGAACTTGTGTTCAAAATCGTTTTAACTTATTCATGAACGTAAACATCCCTTTGTTCATGAGCTTACCAACCCTAAATGAGTTTTGTTCACAAAACAAGCCTAAAATGAGTTTATATTCACGAATCGAGCCCAATATTGTTCTAGATCGACTCGTTTATTAAATGAGCTCGAGCTCAACTCGTTTGTTTAACGAAATAGTCCAAGCCTATTCGCAAACAGCTTGGTTCATTTGCAACCTGATGCGTAAAAAAGAACCTTCTCTTTAGTCTTCATGTATCATGATGTTATTGATCTACGTACATGTCCTGTTATAATACTAGTAAAAACTCACGTGCCATGCATGAAGTCATTTATAATTTTAATTGAAGTTATTATCCAAGTTAATAATTGTTAGGTATGAAGTGTAAAGGAGTGAGGATGAGAGTAGAGTTTATGTTATTAAGTTTGTGAATTAGTTATTTACTTCATATAGAATTCTTAAAGGTTGTTAATAAAGTAAGGAAATAGGAGTCTATTAGTAGTAATTATTATTAATTTTTTTCTCTAAATTTTAGGGATGAAGAGTTTGTGTTAAGTTTGAAGTTTGAGAGAAGAAATATAATTAAAAAAGAAAACTTGTTGTTTAAAAGTTTAATGAAATTTATGTTTTTATATATTTATTGAAATAAATAATATTATAAAAATTAATTGGAAACTCTTTGTTCTTTGCAGCCTTTGAATGACATTAAAATTTTGCATCATTTCATTATCAGTGAAAGTAGGTCTCTGAGCCACAATTTGAGTGATATTTTGGTTTAATTTATTGGCAGACTAGTTGAGGATGATTCAGTCTCATCATATTCAATGGGTTTGCACCATTCCTAGAAATTACATCTTCGCATTTCAAAGCCACAACCATAGTACAATTTTCCTTTGTTATTGCGTCACTTTTATAATCGCCTTCAATCCACAATGGCATCTTCAACCTCTAAATCTCAACTTCATAAATTCTCCACCTTGTAGGAAAAAGGAGTCGTTCTGCATACCATTTAACCAAAATGCAGTAAGTAAATTTGGCCACAAACAAAGAGATATTCTAAAGTATTATGTCATATATATATATATATATATATATATAGAGAGAGAGAGAGAGAGAGAACCAGTTCAAGTAGGAGAGATGACGAAAAAACATAAAGAGAGTTACTAGGAACAATTTGGCGCCAATAAATTGGAGGGAAAGTGTGTTGGTTATATAGAAATGATGAAGGGTGGTTTGGAAAAACTAAAATAAGTTAAAATGGTAATTTGGTTTTATAAGAAGGTAATTTTTTGTCACTTTAGGGTATTTTAGGCATTTACATAATATTCCACTTACTGACATCATGTCTGACTAACTCCAGGGGAGATCGAAAATATTTGGATAAACTTCAACGCTATGTTTGGTAGAATGGAAAAGAAAAGAAAGGATGACATTACTAATGAGAGAAAAGAAAAGAAAGGAAAGGAAATGATAGTGTTAAACTTTTATCGTATTTGATTGATTAGTAAAGGAAAAGAAAAGAAAAGATAGTTAACATGTTTGGGGAAAGAAAGGAAAGGAACAATTTAAAATTTTTATCATTATATCCTTTTATATTTAAAAGAACAAATTTTAACTTTTATCAAAATAAGGACAAAGTTGGAATTAACAAAGTTTTATTAAAAAAGGTAGCATTTCCTTCCCTTTCCTTTCATTTCTTCCCATTTTTGAAAGGATAACAAAAGTTATTATTCATCCTTAATTTATCCCTCCAAATCCCTCCATCATCTTTCTTTTCTTTTCCTTCTATTTCACTCTTACCAAACTGACCCCAAGAGATGTTGACTATTATTTTGCATAAAGTTTTAGTCGAGCAATAATAAATCAAACCTCATGGAAGGTTAGAAATATTCGCCCCCAAAAAAAATGCATGACATAGCACTCTGAGCCGTTACTAACACAAGTTGGTGCAGACAAACCCGATACAATATTTAGAATAAATTACACCAACTACTCCTGGGGTTTTCATTTTGTGCATCCAACTAGAAGTTTTCGTGATAAAATGGAAGTACTCTGGTTTGACCACAAGCGGATGACAAAAGACTTGCCATGGATGTATATACATAAACATATTATGTTAACCCATTTATTTATGGAGAACCTATTTGACTGATTTATCTGCTCTACGATGAGCCTCCTTAAATCTCTTAATGATGTGTGTGTATATATATATATATAGTATAAATGTCCTCGTTTATAGTTTCGCCACCAATGCCTGTCGTTGCTCTAACCCGCCACCAACCACTGCCTTGTCAACCTCTTTAATTGTAAATTCCCTCCCTTTTATAAACTCCATCACCTTTATTAATCAAACCATCGAGCATTTTTACAACTACTAGCAGAGGATTTGTGTACTGTGGCACTGATTAACACCCTACGATGACTTCTGCTGTCGTCTGGTCGACAAAACCCCTATTTTTGTTCCCTCCGTCAACTACTGCCTCTCGCTGGAACATTGCTTCCCCGTTAAGTATGTTGCCAGCTTCGACACATTAAAATTCATAGATTCTGACAAAGACGACAATGTCATGACCTCGATTAATGCTAATCTCAGTTGGTGTTTCATTGATGGCGGTAACATAGCGCACCACGTGATGGTCAGAGCCATCGAGAATGAAGAGAAGAGACACTAAACTGAGCCTTAGTGTGAGAAAAAAATTTCTACCACTAAAGAAAAAAGAGAGGCAATGATGAATGGTTATTTTGTACACTAAAGTTTTTTATATTTTGGGTAAAGATGTAATTTCATACTGTGATCAGTAAATAATTTGGGCTTATCACAGTAATAGGGGTATTTTTGTCTGAAAAATAATTAACCCACAAAGATTTAATGACCACAGTGGCAGATGGCGGTAATGTGTGAGGTCAATGAGACGGTTGAGACCACAAACTTCTTGACCAATTTATCGTGGCAAGTTGTAGCTGTATGCATGAGACAAAACTCTAGGGGTAGTTTGCGTAATTTACCCAAATTTTTAATATTCTCCAACTTGGTGCAGGAGAGGCCAATTTAATTATGCCGGCAACCATTTAGTTTTTTTTTTTTTTGCTAAGGGCAATATTGTGAGTGTTAACATTTTTTTTAGAAATATAAGAAAATTATGTATATTGAATTGATATGATTTTTGAATAATACATAAATGCCTATTTATAGGTACATAATCTTGGAGGCTAAGTAAACTTAGGAGACAAGAAATTCTAATCCTACATGGTTTAGGTGAAGGTGTAATAAACCTATGTGGTTTAGGAAAATATATATAATTTAACAGCAGATATAATAGAAAATATATAATCTAACAGCCCCCCGCAAACTCAAGGTGAGTTATATGAATCCAACTTGAGTTTGGAGATAAAATCTTGAATATGCCTCACGAAAGAAATCTGGTGATGTTACCAACTATGACTGCGAACACATACAAAAAAGCTGCAAAAGAGTGGATCAGTAGACAAATGTAGCTCATTAGAGTGACGGAAAGACCGAAAGTGGCTCGTTAGAGCAAAAACTGATTTGAAAATTGAAAACGAGTTCATTGAAATCAGCGACTTTAACACACAAATGCTACAACTCATGAAAATAATCTGGTGATGTTACCAATAGTGGCTACAAACAAATACAAAGAAGCTGCAAAAGAGTTAACTCGTTAGAGCGACAGTAAGATCGAAAACTACTCGTTGGAGTAAAAACTGATTTGAAAATCAGAAAAGTGGCTCATTGAAATTAATAACTTTGACACAGATGCTAGTGGGAGCCGATAAATTGAACTTGAACACTGAGCTGTCATATTTTTCTTTTATTATCTGCATAGTATGTATATATATATATATAAGGCGGAAGCTATTTTCTACGATTGACTGTCTGGGATGAAGCAGATGGTGTCATCCTCAATGGTGAGGGCGATCGACAATGAAGACAAGAATTGATAGGCTCTGCTAACAATTTCTATGAACTTTTTTTTAAAAAAAAAAAAAACTTTGAGATAGAGAAAACTATCTAATTACATTCTCATCAAAGGTGATGATATTTCTTGTACCTTTCATACTTATTGATTTTCTATCTCTCCTTAAATGATAGAAAGGGTAAAAGTTGCATAGATCATAATATCAACATGGTTTAAGAATTGGAAGAAAAAGTTGTAGTTCATGTTGTCATTGGGTGCACTAGGCTTTAAATTTTTGGTTTTTGATGTCATTTGTTCTTTCTGGATCAAATTTATGTTAACAAGGAGGACACTCGTGAACCTAAGGTCATCTGGTGTGGTAGCTAGCCATTAAGATGATTACTATAAAAACGTGGAGAGCCACATTAGCCCACTATATTTGTGGCCAGCCCAGTTAGCCGATATGGTGTTGGCTGGGCTGACCACTTTTAATAAAATATATAGATATATAGAGAGAAGAGAGTAGCTCGCCAACTTTAGATTAAATTTGAGTTTGTCGATCCATATTATTATTTCATAAAGCCTTTGGATTTCTCAAACAGTTATGAAAATTTATTTGCAATTTGTGATACCATGTTTGCTTTGTACGATCCAAAAGAGCAAACATATAGCTGTGTGAAGTTTCACAATCCTCCTAAATTTTGGTGTGAAGCAAAGATTTATTTGGAGAGCGTTGTTTCACCCAAATATTACAATATGGTTTAGAAACAATATCAAAATGGAAGAAGAGATCATAAAGAAGGTAAAATTAAACAAGATTTGATCTTTGACCATCAAATTTGCTTTTTCCTTATTTGTCAAAAAAAATTTCCATGTAATTTACTGTAGTTTTTAGGGTAAAGTGCAAAAAAACTCCTAAACTATGTTCAAATTTGCAAATAATCCCCCTAAACAATATTTTGTACACAAAAACTCTTAAACTACCACATTTTGTTGCAAAATGCCTCCATGGCTAGTTATTTTTCCATAAATGATCATAATGCCCTTTCTTATTTAATTACATTTAACCCATTTTTCTTATTAAAATAAATTAGGAAAAAAATTCATAATTTTTTTATGACATATTCTCATCAAATTTGCATAAAGTTACCTTTAATTCTTGAAATTAATTTTTTTAATAAAAATCTTTAATTTTCTTTATGTAATTTCTTAATTTTTCATGAATATACTACATGAAAAAGAATGTATTTTTTTATTTAAGTAATTCCTTAATTTTTCATCAATATATTGTATGAAAAAAAGTAATTTTTTTTACCATAAAAAAGTTTAAACCAACTATAATAAGTTTTATTATAAATAGTAAAGTTTTAATAATAAGTTAATTATTTTAGAAAATAACTAAATTTAGTTGTAATTATAACTCTATATTTTTTTCCCATTGCAATGATAAATAAATACCAATAAGAAAATTAAGGTAAATAGTATAATTAATATTTTTATAAGAGAAAAGACAATGTAGATAATTTAATAATAAAGAACAAATTTAATAAGAAAGGGTAAACTTGTCTTTTGTGATAGACATGTCCTTAATGGAAACAAACCATTAGTTCAAGTTTGTAGTTCAGGGGTTATTTGCAAAAGAGTCAATTCAGGGTTTTTTTTTGCCCTATACCCCGGTTTTTATTATTCAATTTTCATGCTTGCTATTAGAAATGCAATTTAAAATTTATATGTAGATACATAGAGGAACATAAAATTCAAATTCAGAATTTGGAGCAAAGATATGATGTATGGCAACCGTCTCTGTAAAAACTTTGGTTGTGTGGAAGAGGTGTGTTTGTCCCCTCTTATTTTCAAGGGTCTTACGATTCTATATCGTCTGGGTGTGGAAAGAGAATGTGCTATAGATGTGGTGTGTTCTCTCCAAATAGTAGAAGACATTTTGAGTAAAATTCAAGGAAAAAATCGTCAGGTTAGATTTGTCTATTTTGATACCTCCAGACGATCCCCAGTGAGGTTATATGCCTCAACGGTCTTATTTTAAAGTATTCGGCTTTGCCAGCAGCAGTATTTGGGCACACTGTTCCTTGGTTTGCCCATTCTTGTTTTTGAGCCTGAATGTTGGGCCCGTTTTCTCCTTGGGTCTGTATGTACGTACTCTTTATACAACTTTAATTTCCAAAAAATAAAAAAATAAAAATTTGTGGGTAGAGATATCACAAAGGCCGTGAAAGACTTATTTGTATCTGGAAAGATCCCAAAGGAAACAACTCACTGCATTGCCATTGCCCTAAAGCTCAGAACCCTTCTTCCCGGCCATAGCCAATACAGACCAATTTCCTGCTATAACATTCTATATTAATTGCCATCTCCACATTGCTTAGATTAAACACATTCTATATTCTATATGGGTTCTTTAAGGGTTAGGAGGGTACTTAGACAAGGTGACTCCTTGTCTCCATTCTTATTTTTTCTTGCAATGGAGGTCTTCTCCTAGATTCTAACCAATATCACCATTGATTATCCAAACTTCAGTCACTATTGGAGATGTAGACCACTAGGTTTATCCCACTTGATATTTGCTGATGATCTCTTACTGTCTAGCCATGGAGACCTCATCAAAGAAGGTCTTAACCTGTTTAATTAGCTCACTTTCCGGCCTTTGTCCAAACCAAGCAAAAAATTGAGTTTTATTTTCAGGTGTCTCTGATCCCATCAAGCAAAGCATCACCAACCTACTGCATTTTGAGCACGAAAGTCTTCCCTTCAAATAGCTGGGGTTCCCCTCGCATCCTAGCTCCAAGCTTCCTTCCACTAATTTCAAGAGTTAGTAGATAATATATATATATATATATATATATATATATATATATATATATATATATCTACTAGAGTACGTCATTGGTCTTGTAAATTGCTCTCCTAATCACTGATCTGTACGTTTGAGTGATCACCCTCGTTCACAGTGATTAAACGTATCGGAGACTCCCAAATTAAAGTGTGAGCTAGTATTTTGTTAGCTTTGAGTGTGAACTGCGTTTAGAATGAAGGAATCAACACAAAGTGAGTCGGCCCAAACAGCCAGTGTTCATATTTTTCAGATTCGCCTTTTTCCTTTTCGAAAACAGATATGGGATGTCTTCCATGAAAGAAGTACACTAATTTACACCTGTTTTTATATTTTTCTTATTTTTACTTTTTTATCCTATATATATATATATATATAGGGTATATATTTTTTAAATGGATCAAATCAGTCATGAAATGCAATTATGCAAGTAGGTGCACACAACTCTCTAGGGCGTTAATTCATTCCTGCTATGGACAATATTTTAAGTCTGTAGAGAAAAATTATCAGAACGATTCAAAAGCTCGATCACATCCTCAAAGCACACTGGACAAACCTTCTTCTGTAATGATGGATTTACAGTCTCCCTCGAAAACTACCTTAGCAATGTTGGGAAATAGGCAAGTTGAAATTGTTGCTCTAAGAACAATGCCCTCGCTGCCACCGTACGAGAGGCCACATGCTGAAAATAAAAGGAAGATACTCGAATGAACTTACCAGCGTGATCGCGAGATGTAACTCCACCACCACATTCATTTGAAACAGTGCAGTATGCAGCATCAATGTTAACTTTAATATAATTCCTCCATGGGAGGACACTAAATGGTACAAGGGGATGGAATGGACACTGGAGCGGAGTGTCCGTGCTTTGTATCTCTTGAATTTTTATTTTTTTTCGGTGGATAAATCTTAAGCCTACAAAAAAAAAAAAAAAAAAACTATTGAATACCCTATTCTATAATATAGCAACCACAACTATATATAATTGTGTTTTGGCTGTAAAACAACATTTGAAGGAAAAGTAGAGATACGGGTATGAAGAGGGAGAAGAGAGACGAGTTATCACAAATTCAAATTGAATTGGTTAGTCCAGTAATAAAAATTTCAACTTGATGCATTAATGAGAATTACTTTGCACATTATAAATCTAAGAAGTGCATGATAAATACCATGAAAGTCTATCATACAGAAAAATTTAAGTGAGATCCTCCTAAATTTCAATACAATGTGAAAGATTATGATTTTTTACTATCAATTTGCTTTTTCTGTATTTGCCAAAAAAATTGCACTTGGCCAACATTGAACTTTGGATCAATTATTTTTGACCATAAGCCAAACATATATGTATTTGAGTGATTTAGCGATACTATATGAAGCTTCACTACTTAATCACTGAAATTGGTGAAAGGAAGATGACATTTAACTTGAGGCTTATGACCCGTTAACTGTGAAAATATGATATTCTTTTTTCTATGTATTCAAAATAAATATGAGTGGGTGTGCATCTCACTGAGTCACTCAAAAACGTTTTTTAGACAACTTGTGCTATGAGGGGCCTCTCTTTCTCACTCAAATTGAGTTATCTATGAGGTTGGGTTTGACATTTTGCACATTATAGATGTAGCTATGGCACAATGGTAATGTTTTTTTTATTGTAATTTGGAAGTCACGAGTTTGAAACAAGAAAACAACATCTACACATGCGGAGGTAAAATTTCGTACATCTAATCTTTCTTAGACTCTGCAAGAACAGAGGGCTCATGTGTTGGATTTGTTCTTTATTATAGATGTTAGGCTCAAAAGTTTCAGATCTCTCAAGTGCTACCAAAGTCTAATACTATAGAAAATATTAAATAAAATACTCCCCATACGAAGTATGAAAATGTGTCCACAACTTTCCCACCAAAACCTACCCCAAACCTGGTACAAAAAGCTAACTCTTGACAAGTATAGTTAGAAGGATCTGCAAGACCAAGAAAAGCAAAGCCAAGCAATCACTCTAAATAAAAAGTGGAGCAGAGCTTTACTATTTGCGCTGACCATTCTTTCATGAGAATGAACAACATAGAATGTAAAATCACACTATATAAATTGCAACTTAGATTTCCCAAGCTCATTTATAGGAGGAGCTACAGATTGGTCTCGTCCAAGCTCCTTTATCAGGATTGTGAGGCATTCTAGTGGTTAGAGCAGTGGGCTCTTGATTTGGTTCTGGTTGTTCCCTGCTATTGTCATCGGTTTTTTTTTTTTTTTTGAAACACAAAATTCCCTTAGACAGGGCCATTTGAACTCATCCCAAAGTACAAGCTGCAAGTGCAACAGTCCGTTTCAAGACATCTACAACACGTCAGTGCGAGTGAGAGTGAGAGCGAATAATGAAACTGATAAAGCTCGAACCCAGACGAAGGTAACCTAAAACCCTCAACTTACCAAGCCCTTGAGCGCTATTGTGATAGTGGTTGGCTGCTTGTTTTGGTGCCTAGGGATGCTCTAGTGTTGATTTCCTTGAACATAAACAAGGTAAATGTTGTGTACATCATAAGATCATGGATCGTGCTACGTTGGAAGGTTTTAGAATGGGAGAAAGACAGTATGCGGTCTCTCATTGTTATTTTGTGCACGATGCTCTGGCTTGGCTCTGGCTCTGGCTCTGGCTCTGCCCACTATTTATTATTTATTTATGAGAGGCAATCTATAAGATGTTTTGAGGTGGTAATGGGTCACACCATAGTTTCTGAGAGTTCAAAATTAAATTTTGGTACTTGATGTCTTTGTAGTTTTGACTCTAAAACTAGTTAAAAATTAATTTTTTTCAAAAGTTTTAGTTGTTGCTGTCATTGGACGTATTACGCTTTAATTCTAGACTAACTTTTTATTAAACAATAAAATTCAAATTGATACACGAGTTTTAGGTGAAAAAGAAATAAAAAAATGAGGAGTTTTATTCCAAAAAGAATCCTTTCTTGAAAGGAATTTTATTATATAAGGAAGTAGGAAAGAAATATAATATGTTACCATAAATCAAGATATCTAGCCTACCAAAACTATTGAATACCCTATTCTGATAATATATATATATATATAAGCAAACCTAAGGGTTGTTTTGCATCATGTGGATTTGGATATGATGCATCCGCTGATGACTACAAGGTTGTTCTATTCTTGCACCCTTGTTCTTCTTCTTCTTCTTCTTCGGATGAAGTAATCACCAGTTTATATTCACTGAAAACGAATTCCCGGAGAAGGATTCAAGATTTTCCTTCATTATTTACCTTATCCTATTCGGGGCTGCTTGTGAACGGAAATCTCCACTGGTATGGTTCAATTACAATAACACTAAAATAGTTTCTCTTAGTTTAGCTGAGGAGAAATTCAAGGATGTTCCATTACCTGACCATGATATATATATATATTAATATATCAGCAGGACCATTTGAATCTTGTTTCATTGCAGTTGTCAGAGGATGTCTTTGTATCTTACCTCAAGCTAGGGCTGGCAATACATTTTGGATGATGAAGGAATATGGCAAGAGAGAGTCTTGGACTAAATTTGAGTTGCTCCATTCATATTGTCATATCATGAAGCCTTTGCATTTCATAAACAATTATCAAAATTTATTTTTAATTGGTAACTACTTGTTTCTTATGTACGATCCAAAAGAGAAAACATATAGGTATGTGGAGTTTCACAATCCTTCTAAATTTTGGAGTGAAGCAAATATTTATTTGGAGTCCGTTGTTTCTCCCAAATGTTACAATTATATGGTTTAGAAACAATATCAAAGCGCAAGAAGAGATCATAAAGAAGGTGAAAGTAAACACATTTTGATCTTTGCTTTTTCTTTATTTGTCAAAATAATAAAAAATAAAAATTGCTTTTATTTTTCCATGTAATTTACTGCACTTTTTATTATTCAATTTTTATGCTTGCTATTAGAAATGTAATTTAAAATTTATGTGTGTGTGATACATGTCACATGCATTGACAGATGGAACATAAAGCAGCATCAAATTCAGAATTTGGAGCACAGATATGATGTATGGCAACCGTCTCTGCCCACTTCTGTCTATTTTGATACCCTGCTTGCTATGATTGGTTTTTGAGAGATTTGGATCCAAACACTTGCACAGTGCCATTGTGTTTGATGTTACGCCTTCCCGTGTGTAAATTGAAAAATCTTCACATATTGGGGTCATTTAGACGGCTCTCGTGACAATTTTGCATTTCTGATCTACTTCTTCTTCTCAATTCGGTGCTATGGCTATGAACAAGTCCAGCCAAGTAATGACCTGTTCGGCTGGACACAC